>JAXQQM020089576.1:0-355081 GCA_034641835.2 Pinus albicaulis
GTTTGAACCATAAAAAAATTTCTCCACGACCTTTTCCCCTTTCCTAGAGATGATGAATCATTTTATATCTAGACTCTTGACACACAAAATATTTTCCCTAGTTGTCAGAAGGGAATAATTATAATGTATGTAACCTGGACTCTTTTATTTGCATAGTGGTTATCCTCAGTTGAGATATTTGGTGATTGTAATGTTACGTATTGAATGAAAATAGGTTGTTCTCATATAAAGTTTTCCATTGGTTTCTCTTCCTTCCATTACTTACATAATGCACCTAGTTTTCTCTTTTCATTTCTTACTATGTCTTAATTATGTTTTCCAGTTTTCATGGAAGTGTTATCACAAACTTATCCTACTAAAATTCAATGATATTTTTATGTTAAATAAAAAATATTCTTTATAGTGAATTTTCAAATATTTATTCTTAGGGTTTATTCTATTATTATTTTTCATTAGTTTCTATTGTTGTTCAGTAAAATGGAAATATATTTAAGTTTTTCCGAGATGGGTTTCCGCATAAAAATATTATCACAAGAGTTCTCTGGTGAGGCAAAACTAGGTTCCTCTAGTTTCTGCTAAAGTCAAAAGATGTCAATTTCATTTCAACAAAGGCATGCACTTCATGACTGCTCCAGTTAGTGGATTTTTTTGTGTCATCTAGATCTAACCCCACCAAAACATTGAAGTATACAATGGTAATTCTTAATGAGGTCTTGGTTATTTTCTTTGTTTAAAAATCATAAATATAATATTGTTTCAGTAACTCGTATAATCGAGCCTTCACTAGACTCATGTCCTTACTACTCCTAATTCTTTCTTAATCGGTTTCTCCACCCCAATTTGACTCTTTTATTGAAATTCGTTTATAAATGAATTATTTTCATGGAAATATTTGGTTAAACCTACCAAGAGCTTTGTTATCGGTTAATTTAGACAGGGTACCAAATTAATTTTGTCCTTCAAAATTAGGCAAACAAATATTCAACAAAGAAAACCAAACACTAGTTTATACAAAATATACACACTTACTGTTTCTTAATACAACATTGATAAATTTTATAGAAAATAGATAGGCTAAATACTATGAATTCTACTTATCTGAATTATTTTTCGAAGATTCAAGTAAACCCAACTTTGAAAACTTTGAAAATGATCTTCTAATAAGAATGGAAGTTATGTGTCCATTGTCTGCCGATCTTGTCACTTCCCCTACATTTAGTTGACAAAAACATTTTTCACGTTGTTTCACAAGAATCTAGAGCTCCTCAAACCAATCTAGAACTAGCATATATTGAGGTTTCCACTGGCTAGAGTCTAGCTCTGGCTAGAGTCTAGCTCAAGAAACCTTCCTTCAGGAAGTGTCATGCCTTAACTTGAGAATTGGTAGTAATTTTCTTTTTTTTTATTCAAGGTGGTTCCGCTTCCTTCGAGTTGCTAGCCCCTTCTTTTACCCACAAGAGAAATAATTGCCATTAACTATCATGAAGTTGAAAATTGATTTTGATAACCACAAAATCCTTTTTTAACCAAAACAATAATATAACCTTCTTCTTTTTAATGTTTACAATTTTGCTAGGTTTTTCTAAAGTAAATGACATTAAATGTAAATAATTACAATATCCAATGGTTTTACAATTTTATATCGCACAAATTGACATGAATTTATGTTAATTATTATGAACATTGAAATACTTTATTTATTTATGATTATAATACCTATATTATTTTAAATACCATGTCTAAGCACAAAATCCTTTTCTAACAAAAATAATAAGATAACATTTTTTTAATGTTTAAAGTTTTACTAGATTTTTCCAGATTAAATGACATTAAATGTAGATAATTACAATAGTAAATGGTTTTACAATTTTATATCGCACAAATTGACATGCATTTATGTTAATTATAATGAATATTGAAATGATTTATTTATTAATGATTATAATACGAATATTATTTTATATACCATGTCTAAATTTCATGATTTACACATCTTTCTCATACTAAATAAGTAAAAAGAGATTTAAATTTTTATGATTACAATTTTTAATTTTTTAATGTAAATGGTTTTATTGTTTTTTAATGCAATATTAATGGAAAACATATAACAACACTCATTTGTACAAGACTTCTTAAACAAAAAAAGAAATTTGGAATTTTTTGTTAGCAATGTGCTCAAACTTATTGTGATAAATTTCATTAGCCAAAGACAGATTTTATTTTGAGGTAACAAATAACTATGTATATGAGAATATATTATCAATTAATACATTTAAAATAAATTATAATTGCATTATGTTTTGGACCTTTTTCCCAACAAATTTTAATTTAGTTTTCCTTGAAATGTGATGGAGGTTTTATAACATATTGTCGGTTTTAATTCACTTACACATTCGAAAATTCATTTTCAAATCTAAATCAATTTCCAAATCTAAATCTTACTTAAAATTGTATGACATAAATTAGAAAAAAAAGAAATATATATATATATATATATATATATTAATTTTTGAAACATAATAATATACTTATAATTAAAATAAATATAAACTATTCAAAAATATTATTAGTAAAAATGTCATAATTCTAAATCTCATATTAAATAATTGAATCATTATTAGAAATTTTGACATAATGTCTTCAACCGTAAACATAATATATTTAAAACAAGAAAGAAAAAAGAAATCGTTATTTCATACGTTTTCTTCATGTTTTGTAACATTGTCTTAAATTTTTTTTATCAAGTATATATATTTATTAGAAATTCAATTTTTTTCTAGAATTTCAATATTTTCAAAACATGATATACTTTTTTGAAATAGATTTACTATATTTCTCAAAATGGCATATTTTAGCTCCATGTTGTATAGAAAAAGAATCATAAACCTTCGAAATGACTAAATCCCATATATTCAAAACTAGTAAATCACATATATTTTGAATGACTAAATCACACACACACACATATATATATATATATATATATATCTTTTTAAATTTATTTTTTTCTCCTTGTATACATACCTAATACATACCAAATTATATATTTTATTTATGATTAATATTAAAATATTTTTTAGCATGTTAATTGCAAACTTTATATCAAGATATAGAAAGAATTGTACTTTTTTCTAAAATTAGAAGACAAAAAAATTAGTTATGAATAAAACCCAGTTATTTTTCTTTCAATATTTTTTATTTTTATTTTATATCAAATCAAATTATTAAAAATAAACATTAAATTTTGTATTTATATGAGAAAATGTTATATTTAATATGTTAAATAAGATGACCCATATTGTTATCTCTTAATGCAAATGGAATTATCCTTATTAGTCAAGGAAAACCACACCACCTCTTATTAACCTCTTGGAAGTTAGTAAGAGTGCATAGTTTCTTTATAATTATCATTATCAAATTGTTTTATTATATTTAATATTTCTTTAAATATTATATGTTAAATTTTAATTAACTTTGTATATATTTAAGTTACAAAAAGTATTTTATATAGCATAAAAATTCTAAAAATAATTTTATGATAGAAAATGGTTTTATTTATTTATTTATTATGATTTTCTTACGTATAAGAAAAACTAAGTAAATTTTAATTCATAAAATCATTTTTAATGTGTTTTTATTTTGTAAAAGAAAACCATATTTCAATACTTGACATTAAATATAGGTTTTTAACTTTCAAGATCATCATCTAACACTTTTAACATAAAAATATATATATATATAAGAATTTCTATTTTGTTGAAAAAAAAGTAAATATAAAAATAAATAATTAAATTTTAGCCTAGAGAGAATGTGAAATTGAAATGCAATGCTTTCAAATCTCTATTTTTTTTAATATATAATCATTATGTCCATGTAAGATTAAATATTATCATAAAATTATATAAATAGTATCATTGGCCACTCTAGAGAAACAATATTACATTATAATTTTATTTTATTTAAATTAAAAAAATATATATTACTATACAACCTTTTTTTATGTTAAATTGAAAAAAAAAAATTTAACTTATAAATTGTTGGTAAGTTTTATGTTATCTTATTTTTTATTTTTTATTTTCTCTTTTTAAGATATTTTAAATTTTAAATTCTTACTTTGACGTATAGTGTTTTAAAAATTTTAACTTGTAATGAAGCTATATTAATAACAATAATTGAAAAAACACATAAGAAGCACAAAAACTCCATAATATTGTTAAAAAAAAAAAAAAAAAAAAATGCACAAAAGCTTGAGAATAATAGAAATTCAAATGTGAAAAAGTTGATGGTGACCTAATCTTCTTCACTTAGAAAACGACAGGAACGGTCACATCAATAAGTTTAATAAGTTTAACCAATAAAAATGAGTTGGCTGAAAAAGCATATCCGTTGGATTAGTGGGAGAGGATGACTTACCTAAATTAGAAATAATTACGATGGATAGGTTGCTTTGAAAAAAAACATTGTAAGTGGGAGTAGAAAATTTGTAAGATGGAAAAATATAAAGAAAATGGAAAAGGCGGTGGAAGGGCAGAGAATCATCTTTTGTGTTTACTCTAAGGGAAAAGAAGTTGGAAACACCTAAAAATTTCAATTGTCCACCATCTTTAGTCCTCATGCTCTATTGATAGTTTGTTTGTGGTATGTTTTATGGGAAGCGGCTCCATTTTTGTGCCTCTGTGAAGTGTTTAATGTTGCAAATCAGACACTCTGTGTGTGAAATTTAATGTCCAAAATTTGTTTGTTGACAGAAGAGGACGGCAATGGATTTGGCATGTTCCAGAAGATCCGCAGCTACATGCAATCCATTGAGATCATTGTTGTTTCTTGATTCACAGGAACCGCCGAGGGGAGAGTTTGTGACAGGAACTCCGAACGGGAGAGTTGTCATGTTCCAATGCGCTGTTGTAGCTGCTGCTACCCAAACCCAAATCCCCTTTGGGCTTACTTTATTTATTTCTGCTGTGTTTATTTAAATGTAATGTAATTTGTTGTTAATGAAAACTTCTTGTTCTCGTTTACTCTCTACTTTATTTTCTTTAATTAGTTTAATAACTCTCTATTTCATTTTCTTTAGTTAGTTTAACCTCCGTCAAACCTGCCTTCCTGGCTTCTTGATTTTGATAATTAGGTTCTCTCGTTCGATTTAGGTTCCAATTTTGTGTTGGCATTCAAATTTGTGTCGGTTGCAACAAGAATAATTTGTAGTAAGATTTTGAGAGTCTCTCTTAGGTTCGGCTTCCAGAACAAGAATAAACTCATTTTTCTATATCACATCCTTTTAATATCATGGCAGTGTAATTTAGTGTAAAATCCATTGAGTTCTTGATACCAATTTCAACCAGTCCACCTAGGATCGAAATATGAATTTTGAGGGTCTTCCTTATATGGTTCAGCTTCCAGAAAAAGTGTAAACTCTTTTTTGATTGAGTTGGGGATACCAATTTCAACTAATCCACCTAGGATAGGATTGAAATCTTAACCGTGAGATCAGGAGACAATACTTGTTTTTGATGAAATTAAATTACTTGGGAGGTTTTCCAGTATTCTTCATTGACATTTTCGATAGTGGCCCGACATCTCAAAAATAGGCAATGTGCTGCCAAACTTCATCTAATTTGTGTAGTCCCACACGAGAACGAAGCCTTTCTTAGCTGTCAACCAGGATCGAAAAAAATGGTTGGAATGTTGAATGGATTTCATGTTGGCTGGTTATTAAATGTTGGCATCTCATATTACGATCTGAGTAGGAAGACATTAGATGAACTTTCATGTTCAATGCAAAATTTCATGTTCAGCGCATAAATATATTTTCCCACCCTACATAACATCTACTATACTACTATCCATCAATCAATCAACATAAACACTACGGTTAAGATCTTAAAAAGAATCCAGATTTTAAGTTGCAATGAAGTTGATCATGGATGCCAAGATAGGCTAAAAAATGCACGAGATTGAATTTTTTTTGTAACGGGGTTTGGTTTAGTGCCACATAAATTTTGAGTTCTGGGGTTTGGTTACGTGGTACAATAGGTACTCATTTTTCCAACACTGAAAATCATAACTTAAATCGAGGGATGTTGATTACCATAGAATCAAATTATCAGTAAACGTGCCAACTTCAATTTAAAATGCTATTCCTTCCCTTGGTGTCCACAATAAATTGTCCACGTTACTTTTTCCATCTGTTGCTTTCAAAGTTTATAGTAATTTTATCTCGATCCGTGATAATTTTATTTCAACGCGCAAGTTGGTATGCCTCGCCCGTAATAATTTTAATGGATCTCAAGCTAAGATGTATGGATCTCAAGCTATGATGCCGACCCTACTTGTATGGTCTGTGCAATTAGTGCTAGCTGAGATTGAAAGCTTGATTTAAGGACAAATGAATAATGACAACGATGATATGCAAACCATCTTGTTTGTAGGGCGGTGTCATTGGCGGAGATGAAATAACAAGTGTCTCTATATTCGCATTGTATTCGCATTGGATTCACAATAATAATTGTTTCTATATTTTTTGCATTTGCAATGTATTCACATTTGACTAGTGAGATGTATCCACTCTAAAAGCTCTTCAGCGATCCTTAGGGTCAAAAATATAAATATAAGGTTATATTTTGGAAGATGGCTCGGATGAAGAGCGGTTTTCAAGAGCATATATTATTATATTTTTGAAGTAAATGTAATGGGACTTTTATGAACTCTTTTAATATATATATATATATATATATGGCTAAAACCTACTCCAAATGCTAGCAGTTTATAGTATATTTAAATTTTTTTTTTTCGTTTCCATGTGAACGAAAAAATAATTAATTAATTTTACATTAAATTAGAGTGAAATCTTATACTAATATTAAATAAGCCAATTAAAACAATTGGTGTGAAGATGATTAGAAATCTAGAAAACATCCTTTTGATTAATAACCTTTATTTTTTCTAATTAAAATCCTTAATGAGTTATAGTCACTTTATTTGAAGTTACATTTAATTTACTATATAGGAATATGGTGAGGTGAAGTCAATTCAAAACTTATTATGATATATATAAACTTTCTGATAATTTTTTTAAAATAATGTTTCCTTAAGGGGAGAGAGAGAGAGAGATAGAGAGAGAGAGAGGTAAAAGGGGATAGGTGGAGAGAGAGGGAGGCAAGAAAGAGACACATGATAGAGAGAGGGAGGCGAGAGAGAGAGAGAGATAGAGTGAGAAAGAGAGGTATAGAAGGGAGAGGGAGGGAGAGGGGAGAGACATTGCGAGAGAGTGATAGAGAGAGAGAAAGAGAGAGAAATGGAGAGAGGGAGAGAAAGAGAGAGAGAGGGGGAGAGAGCGAGTGAGGGGGGGGGTGGGATAAAGAGAGAGTGGGGCGGAGAGAGAGAGAGAGAGAGAGTAGGAGGGGGAGTGAGAAGGAGAAGGAGTCGGAGAGAGTGAGAAGTAGGGGAGAGAGTGGGAGATCAAGAGATAGAGGGAGAGAGGGAGTGGGAGAGAGAGTGAGGGAGGAGGAGTGATATGTAGTGTGAGAGAGAGATGGAGAGGGAGAGGGGGAAAAGAGAATGAAAGAGGGGGAGAGAGATAAAGAGAGGGGTTCAGAGAGAGAGAGAGAGAGAGAGAGAGAGAGAGAGAGAGAGAGAGAGTGAGTGGGGGAGAAAAGGAAAAAGGGTGGGAGGGTGAGAGTGAAAGAGAGAGAAAAAAGGGGAGTGAAAGATAGATAAAGCTGGGAGAGAGGGGGGGAGGGGGGAGAGAAAGAGATAGATAGGGAGAGAGAGACAGAGGGGGAGAAGGGTAGAGAGAAAGGGTGGCAAGGGGAAGGAGAAAGAGCGAGAGTGACTGAATGAGTGACATAGAGAGATAGAGGGACATGAGGAGAAAGAGAGAGGGGGGGAGAGAGAGAGAGAGAAAGCGAGATGGAGGTACGGAGAGGGATAGGGAGAGGGAGAGAGAGAGGGGGGAAGATGGAGAGAGAGAGGGAGGGAGGGAGGAAGGAATAGAGGTAGAGAAAGAGAGAGATTTGGAATGGGAGAGAGAGAGAGGGGGGAGGGGGAGAGAGAGAGAGAGAGAGAGAGAGAGAGAGAGAGAGAGATAGAGGATTGGGGGAGCTACATATATATAGGGAGATAAATAGAGGGGGAGGGGGTGAGGGAGAGAAAGAGAGGGGTAGAGAGAGCAGGAGAGAGAGAGAGAGAGATGGGGAGAGAGAGGGGGAAAGAGATAATGAGGGGGATGTGGGGAGGGAGAAAGAATGAGAGGGAGTGAGTGAGTGAAAGAGGAGGGGAGAGGGAGAGAGAGTGGGGGAAACGAGAGAGAATGACTGAGGGAGGGAGTGGAGTATATATATATGTATGTATGTATGTATGTATGTATGTATGTATATATATATAGAGAGAGAGAGAGATATTGAAAGATGGAGGGAGAGATAGAGGAGGAACGAGATTGAGAGAGGGAAAGAGAGGGTGAGACATATAGAATGATAAAGAGAGAGAGAGAGAGAGAGATGGAGAGGGAGGGAGAGAGAGAAAGAGCGAGAGGGAGAGAGGGAGGGAGAGTTAGAGGGAAATAGAGTGGGGAGGATTGAGGTAGAGGGAGAGTGAGAGTGAGAGAGGGGGGGAAAGGTGGTAGAGAGAGAGAGATAGAGATATTGGTGGAAGGGGAGAGAGGGGGGGTGGGGGGAAAGGAGAGTGAGAGAGTGGGAGAGAGAGAGAGAGGGATAGAGAGAGAAAGCAGGGAAGAGAGTTGGTAGAGTGTTAAAGAGAGAGAGGGAGAGTGCAGGATATATATATATATATATATATATATAGACAAAGATAGAGAGGGGGAGATGGGGGGCGGGTGGAGAGATAGAGAGGGAGAGAGAGGGAGAGAGAGAGACAGTGAGAGAAAGAGATAAATATAAAAGGGGGGGGGGGGGGGAGAGAGAGAGAGGTGGGGATAAAGTGGGAGGGAGGAATGGAGGGTGATAGAGTGAAGGGCATGAATGGAAGAGGTCTAGGTGCATTGGGGTAGGGGTAGAGAGAGATAAAGGGGGATGGTTAGAGAGGTAGAGGGAGGTGGGGGATGAAGAAGGGTTGACATATGGATAGATGGATGGTAGGAGGGAGGGGGGAAGGCTTGGGGTGAGAGAGTGGGAGAGGGAAAGAGAGAGTGGGGGAGGAAGCTAGATAAGGAAGGATGGAAAGGTAAGGGAGAGGAGATATAGTGATATATAAAGCAAGAGTGACATAGCGAGATAAAGAGTGGTAGGGTTGGAGAGTGAGAGTGAGTGGAATATATATATATATATATATATATAGAGAGAGAGAGAGAGAGAGAGAGAGAGGGCTGATGGGGGAGACGATGTGGGAGAGTGGGAGTGAAAGAGGTAGAGGTAAAGTGTGAAGGGATAAATATAAAGAGAGAATGTCTGAGACAAGAGTTAGGGAGGAAAAGAGATAGGGAGAGACGAGCTATGAGACGAGAGAGAGGGGGTGGGGATCGTGTGGGGGGAGAGGGGGAGAGAGGGCATGAGCAATAAAATTAGGGGGGCGGTGGAGGAGGATTCTTGAGAAAGGTGAAGAGGAGTGTGCATGCGAGAAAGGGAGAGATAGTGATATTGAGATTGGTTGTTAGTAATAATACAATAGGTCGATATCATTGGTTATAAAAATACCATGAATCTCTCCTTTTCTACTTTTTCCTACTCAATAATATAAATTGATTTTATATTTTCTTTAATTTTACCCACATTCACTTAATAAGACCCTTTAATTTAATTATACATTGATACTTCCAAATATTTCTCTTTGCACTTATATGATAGCTAAATAATTGTATGAATTGATCCCCATTTTCCTTATAAAATGGCCTATGGGAATCAGGTAGGCCATTCAATCAGTGACTATTTGAAAAATTAAAAATTACATGGTCAAACCTCTCCAGGTTGAAAAATCATTAATATGCCTCATCCATGCACTCTTAGTTAACTTTACAATTTTCATGCTAAAGTGAAATTATATCAATTCATTGCTAATTGTGCTTACATCACAAATGGCTTCATGTGCCATCCTTGCTTACATCACAAATGGCTTCATGTGCCATCCTAGAAAGGCATTACCGTGAGTGTTGTAATTCAAGGGCACTACTATGGAGGCCATAATTGGAGTGGCATCCCTATGATATACCATACATAACACATCCCATTATTACTTGTATTTCTATTTGATTCTTGATAAATGTGGTAAGTATTCATGGAAAGTGTCACTCTCTTATCATCATCATTAAAAATAGTTTGGAACATAATTAGCTCATGGGGAAAAACCTATTATGAGCTCTATCCACTAGATTAGCCATCACCTGGTTGTTAGAGCACTTGATCCTACCCAAATAAAAACAAATCCTTGTATTTTTCCAACCTTTATGACAAATAAATCGCCATTTTTAAGTTGTATCAGAGTGGTGGAAATAGTATGCCAATAAAAGGGGTAACTTGAGTCTCCATGATTGATCCCTTTTTACATATATACACTCTATATGTTGGACATCAAGTAGTTGGCCTCTTGGCTATGTCACTTAACCCTTAACTCTTTCCCAAAACATTTCCACCCTCTATAGCTGTGCCAGTGGACTAATGAATTGATCTAGGAATTTTAACTTCCCCTTGGGTGTTTGAAAAAAATAGTACAGTTATCCAAGTATTCATCACAAATATAAGAGAGGGAAGGTCTATATGGGACTTGTTGTAGTGAGATATGTGATAAGTATTGGTTTTTACTATAACTTTAATTATGGTCCTTTACATTTCCTCTATGATTTTATTTACCTAATGATCAATTTACATAAACTTTATTATAAGGATATTTTGTGAGATGTTTGACATCGCAGTAGTAGAGGATGTTATAGGTGATTTCCTTACCTCCTTATTAGTGGACTAGAAGTTCTAATATCCAAAGTATATAGAGGTAGCTTTACTTTGATAATGCAATTTTCAATACCTATGATATATAGTTTGGCTAATATATGGATTTGTGATTTACAACTAGACGAATCCCTAAATTTTAGAATATTAATCCCCTGATTGTTATCATTGGAGATATTGATGGTGTGATGAGTGAATATGTGATTACCCTAGTATTCCATTGCCACTATTTGATGAGAATCACTTGATCCACAATCTAGATGATGATGGTCATCCTTGAGGTGACAAGGGATGACTTCTATATCACTTTGGAGAGACAACACTTAGGTAGCTAATGCCACATCACCTAGTTTCCTCTTGTGAGGGCCATGTAGGGCACATTTTGGTCATGATCTCCTGGAATGGAGATGCTTTTGGTGTCTTGAACATGATCATCAATAAATTCCTGGAATATGGAACACCCTTTAGCCCTTACATCATGTTTTGAGAGAGTCTTGAACTCATTTGAAAATTTAACCATAATATAAGTATGTATTTATATAATTAAAAGGAAAAAGAATATTAATATTATAATAACTCGTAATTTTATTAAAAAAATATAGAAAATATCAAATTACAAATAGTTTTTTTTTATCTATTTAAAAGTATTAAATTATAATAGCATCTAAACAAAATAATATTTTTTTTATAAAAAAAAAAACATTTTAATAAATAAAGTAAAAAGATATGATGACATGGTCATCGATTCATTGTTTATGGAAACAAAAATTTATATTAACAATTGTGGACTTAAATAGAAAAAATTCAAAATATATATATATATATATATATATATATATATATATATATATATATATATATATATATATATCTATATCTATATCTATATCTATATCTATATCTATATCTATATCTATATCTCTATCTCTATCTCTATCTATATCTATATCTATCTCTATATCTCTATCTCTATCTCTCTCTCTCTCTCTCTATATATATATATATATATATATATATATGATCTTAAAATATGATTGTATTCTTTCATAAATTTAGATTAAAAGGAAAAATAAATCCATAGTACATAACTTTAAAACTTTAAATTATATATATATTTAGTTATAGTTAAATTTGAAATAGATTAAACTAAAAATTATTCCAAATATAATTATTAAAAGGAATATTATTTTTGAAATAATTAAAAAATACATTATTCAATTGAGAAGTAAATTCCACTCTATATGGAGAGTCTAATAACATATCATATTGAAGAAAAAATTTACCAACAATCAATAAATGAGAAATATAGTGGCCAACTATATAGACTCTATAATGCTTTATTCAATTGGCATGCATGCCTTGTAGGTATGAAGTTGTCTTTAAGTGTTACTTTTTGGAGTTTCCCTTGGATTTTTAGCATGATTCTGATAGAAAACAATTGTGGATTTTGTTGTTGTTGTTTTTGTTTAAATTAGTTCTTCCATTGCATATATGAATTCAACACATTGGAAAACCCTTGGGAAGTTCTATTTCACAAATTTCACACATTAAACTTGTGATTTCAATGAATCTCTGCTAGATTCTAGATAGCTCAATAATTTTTTTTCGAAAAGTCACACTTATAGAAATATAAATAATATGATCATAAATCACTTGTAAAATTCACAATTTAGATTAGAAAATAAAACAGAAAGCTTTTCAAAAATTCACACTTGAAAACAAATTGAATAAGTACTATACCTAAATAATATGATTGCGAATTACTTGGAAAATTTCCTAAAAATTCACAAATGCATGGGACATCACAACAAAATAAGAAAAAAAAATAGATCTTTCAAATTTTTGTAACAAAATATTGCAATATATGTTTATTCGTTCTATAATCACTAAATATTTTCACTATGTATGTATTTATGAGGACATCCAAATATAGCTCCAAGAAGGAGAAACATGAGATTTTTAATTGAAATTTATGATTTAATTGAAACGAGACACACATCAATTAAACACTCTTCTAAAGATATGGGTTGTAGTGTAGATTGAAAATTATTCCCTATAAAATTAAATTTAAATTTTAATATATATATATATATATATATATATTATATATATATATATATATATATATATATATATATATATATATATATATATATATATATATATATATATATATATATATATATATATATATATATATATATATATATATATATATTATAATTTACATTAAAATTTTATGGTAATAATTTTTTTATGAATGTAAATTCATTTTTTCTTTGGGTATATCAAAATTTGGGAAAACTAAAATTTCTTAAAATAAGAACCTTATTTACATTGTAAAATTTTAAAAATAAAGTTTGCAACTCCACTTTATTATCTTTGATATGGTATTTGGCTAAGGTAGATTTATGATAATTATATACATAAACATGTAGTGTGTCAATACAAAACTAAATAAGAAAATAATTGGACATCTCTTTCATTTTGATTCACATGCCATTAAAATGTTTTAATCATAATTTTTATTTTCAGTTATTTGTATAAAATATACTTAGTTTACATTGAGATACTGATTTAAGAGTTGTCTTTAGTGAGACCTTTAGGACTTTTCAGTCTCAACAGACATATTCAAGGTAAAATCTTGTATTTTGTTATTTAAACTAGTTTTTTTACTATATATATGGATTTAACACCCTTAAAAACCCTAGTGAACTTGGATTGTGCAGGGAACATGGATTGTGCAGAGTTGTCCATCAATCTTGTGATTTCCATAAATTCTAGCTCGATTTTAGAGAAATTACTAAAGACAACTAGTATTGATTTATGCTACTACTAGACACCCATATATTCCATATGTCGAATTAGTGTTAAATAAGGAAATAAGTATAGGTATCCTTTTTTTTAGATACACCCCATTAAATTTATTTAATCATAAGTTATTTTCTTGTCAATCTTTTTATATAATAATTACACTCTCAATATCTAATATTCACCTTTTTATTAATATATTTTAAATACTACCTGATATTAAATAATGGAGTTACACATTACATTATTCCATAAATTAGAAAGAAAATATTAATTAAATGAAAAATATCCTTCATTTTATTTATTTATAGTTGACCTTGAATTTCTTTTTATCATTAATATTTTTTATATTCCATATATAAACATTGTATTAAGGATTAAAGAATTTTCACGTAATTCTTATATCATAGAGTCTAAAATAGTTATTAACATAGGAAAACATATTTTAAATTGAATTAGTTTTTTTTATAAGTATATGAGGTTGATATAAAATTGTTTTAAATATTATCAAATTAAATTATTTTTATTTCCATCTCTATATAAATATATCTAGAGTTTATATTGGAATATATTAGTTGATATGAATAGTCTAATATCTCATCCAAGATTTGTATTGGAATATTTTTAAATAAAAAAAATTACACATCCTCCTAATATTCAAAAGAAAAAAGGATAACAATTTCTTTTAAATTATTTTATATCTCAGAAATTGAAATAAAATTATTTTAATTATTATCGACATTGAAATATATATATATATATATATATATTTATAATTACAACATTAATATAATTCTGAATATCATATATCAATTTCATCCAATTAGGAACCTTGTACTAAAGAAATAAAATGCAATTTAATTTTTTTATGATTATTTTTTTTTTTAATTTTTGTAGTGTAAATACACTTATTATTTATTAATGTAATATTAATAGACAACATATAAGTGTACTAATTTATAGAGAATTTATCAAAAATAAATAAATTTGGTAAATTTTGTTAGGAACATATATTATACTACTATCCATTATATATATATTATTAAATTTACATTTTCTCTTTATTATACCTATCCAATACATACTAAAATACATGTTTTATTTATGATTAATATTTAAAAAAATATATATATGTTAATTGCCAAATTTATATTAAAACATAGAAAGGATTGTACATTAGATGACAAAAGAAAAGTTATGAATGAAACCCAATTTTTTTCTTCCAATTTTTTTTTAGTTTATTTTAAATTACATTATTAAAAATAAATATTAAAATATTTTATTTATAAATTTTTAAAATAGTGGGAAAAAATCATATTTGTGTTATCAACACAATTGTCATATACTGCTATCTCTTAATGCATGTGGACTCATCTTTATTATTCAAGGAAAAATACTACCTATTATTGTTGTAAGTTGGTAAGAATGCATACTTTAAAATGATTAACAAATTTTGTATTATATTTAATATTTATTTAAATATTATATCTTAAATTTAATTATTATTATTATTAGTTTTTTATATATATTCAAGTTACAAAAAGTATTTTATATAATATAAAAATGATAAATTTAATTTTATGTGATTTTTGTTTTATTATAATTTTTGTGTACGAGTTTTTGTATATAAGGAAAACTAAGTAAATTTTAATTCATAAAATTATTTTACTTTTTTATTTTGTAAAAAAATGACATTTTACAATTTGATATTAAATATTGCTTTTAACTTTCAATATTATCATTTAACGTTTTTAACATTAATAATAATAATAATAATAAATTATATCAAAATTTCAATTTTGTAAAAAAAAAAATTAATTATAAAAAACAATATCATATTACGAATATATAATATTTATATATATCTTTAAATATTAGCCTAGCGAAAACGTAAAATTGAAATGCAATAAGATAAAATATTATCATAAAATTATATAAATTATTATTTAATTTTTTGGCAGCTGTATATGAAATGCAAACAATATTACAAATAATTTTGCCCATTTCAAATTAAAAGGTAATTTGAAAGTGTTTTTTTAACTTTTAATTTGTTAATAAATTTTTATATTATCTTATTTTTTATTTAAATATTTTTTTTTTTAAATACGTTTTAAATTTTAAATTTTAAATTATAGTGTTTTAAAAACTACCAGGTGAAGTCGTGTGAGTGAGGTGGGTGCCGCCGATTCACCTTACTCCTCCACCCATGCATGACCAGGTGCCAACAGAGATAGATATGTTCTACGATTCTATCTAGATCTCTACATCAAGACATCTCTATACATATGAGGATACTCGCATATCTACGACCGGAGGGGCTCATACGAGGTTACGAGTGTGAGGTTGAAACTTGTCCATCATTTGAGGAGGTAACCCCTTTCGAGAGGAAGGAGAATAGAAGTAGGTTACCCATATTGAAATCAATACATCGATATACGATATCGCCATGGAGACGTTGACTTTTGCCATTTATTGAAAGGGGTGATCCTTACTTAGCACACCCCCATTCCCTAAAGAAACACAACCCGTTGAATCCATGTTAGTTAGGGTTTTTGGAACATATTTCAATTTCTACTAGCTTTGAAGGCCCTCTTTAGATTTCTGTTGCCCTTATTTCCCAGCATCCTGTTTACAAGAGGCCTTCCAAGAGGCTTACCCGCCTTATCTATTCTAAGAACACAGCAGTTACACAGGATTCACTCGCCTCGTAGTCCACAGTCGAGCACAGAGTCAGAGCTCATCACAGGGGAGCGCAGCCGAGCATTAGCAGTTTACAACACTCTGACACAGAGGAGCACACAGTAAGCAGTCAACAGATAATGACAGGGGAGTCTAAAAGTAAGATATATTCTTCTTAGCAAGAGATTCAATGCAGAGAGTGCAATGACGCGGTCTGTTGCCCAAGGTTCTCTCGACACCAGCGCTGAGTATTTAAGGAGCCCTTAAGGCGCTGGCTCATTCGATCATTCAACTGGCTTATTCTTAGTCCAATAATAGATAGTAAGGACAATTCAACCCAGAGAATCAATTCATACTACCACCCTGCCTCTGCCTTTGCTTCTGCGGGTACCCCCACCTGAGCTTCCGGCATTGATGCCTTTACCCTTGCTTCTGGCTTTGATGCTTATTCCACTGACTTTCTTTCTACCCTTTGACCCAGATCCATGCCTAGGAACTATGATACTAGGTTTCGATCTTGATCTTAAAATGAAACTACAAGCTATCGATCTAGGGCAAGGGTGGTTGATCTTGATCCAGTCCATGAACCAGTTGAAGCTCCTTTTGTTGGCCTTGAATCTGTTCCCATTCTGTCACATTTCCAGTTCCAGATTCAATTCCATAGCGCGCATTCCTTCCAGTCTAATATCCTATTTTAGAATATAATCCTCATATTGAATCAGATGAAAAGTAGGTTCTTCCCATCCTTGTTTGCTCCGAAGGATCTCCGAAAGGGCTTGGAGAATGGAATTTTTCAGAAAGCTATGATCACAAGGCTGGCTCCCAGGCAGGGGTGGCTGGATTCTTTATTAGCCGAACGAGGAAGGAATTATAGTTGTTGCATGCTCCTGTGAGGATTATATTATGGTCCCGAGAGGGTTGGGTTTTCCTTTAGGCAGATATCGTACAGAGCTTCAACTTTGTTGAACTGCTTACCTTATCTTGGAAGCACCAGACGGAGAGGCTATTAATTTAGAGGGTTTACCCTTAGCAGATTGCAGATATCGTTTCACTGCCCCAGATACTTTGAGAATGAAAAGCCGGAACTTTAGATAAGACATGACTGGATGGATGGTTGGCTGTTATCTTATTAGTCGTTCTTTGAGCTTTTATGTCCTTGAAAAGAGGCCATAATAAGATCAGCCATGCAAAAGAGGAAATCTTATTTACACAACTTGCAAGGTACCGTAAGGTCACTCTATTTATGGGTAAGCATGACTCGACCACCGGGCCTCCATCGATTTCTGGCTCATCCATCATATGGTGAGGCCCGGTAGGGTGAGCTTGCCGAACTCTCGACTATAAAGTCGCCATCGACTCGATCGAGGTTAGGAGGTGGAGGCCCGGTAGGGACTCACTATTCATATGGTGAGGGATTTCTCGTTCGATCGACAGAAGAGGTCGAGGGATGGAGTCGCTCACTCAGTCATATCTCCTAACCAAGATGATTGGGATGAAAGGATTCCAACAGTGTTATGGGCTTATAGGATGACAATCATGAAGTAATAATAATAAATAAAAAGCAAAAAAACACAAAAGCATAAAAATTTAAAAAAAAAACAACAAAAGCACACAAACTCTAAAATAATGGAAATTAATAGACCGTTAAGAATTTTCTTCGCTTAGAAAACATAGGACAATTGCCAGAAGTGGAAGTGGCAGACTTGCCTAAAATAGAAATAATTAGGATGGATGAGTTGGTAATGGGAGTGAAAGCCGTGAATAAAGTATATCTGTTGATCTGGAAAAAGCTAAAGAAAACGGAGGTATCCGTTGATCTCGGAAAAAGCGGAAGAAAACCGAAGAGGTACAGAGAATCAGGGATATCATTTTTAGTTTTTACGTTGAAGGAAAAGGACGTGGAAACACATATAATTTCAAATCTCCACCCTCTTTCTTCGTCGTTCTGTTGTGTTATGTTTTGTGTGAAGCGCCTCCATTTTTGTGTGTTGACAGAAGAGGACGACAATGGGTTGGAAGCATTGTTGATGAATTTCTTTTTCTATTCTATTGATGAGCACAATGAATTTGGCTCATCAGCTCCCGAAGATCATCAGCTCTATGCAATCAATGCTCTTTCTTGATTCACAGGAACCGCTTACAGGAGAGTTTGTGACAGAACCCAGAGGGGAGAGTTGTCATGTTCCAATGCGCTCTTGTTGCTGCTGTTACCCAAACTGTTTTTGGGCTATTATTTTTTACTACTCCAAATTGTTTCCAGGTATTTTATTTATTTCTGCTGTGTTTATTTAAATTTAATGTAATTTATTGTTAATGTAAACTTTTTGTTCGCATTTACTCTTTACTTCATTTTCTTTAATTAATTCCACAACTCTTTATTTCATTTTCTTTAATTACTTAACCTCCCTCAAACAGGCCTCATGGCCTTCTTCCTTTCTGGCCTTTTTTTCTTTAATTAATTAGTTATCTTGTTCGATTTACGTTTTTTTTTGTGTTGGCTTTCAAATTTGTGTGTTCCGTTCCGCTTCGAGAGCAAGAATAAACTCGTTTTTAGGTGTCACTTCTTTTTAATATCATAGTAGTTTATTTTAATCTAAAATTCATTGAGTTCTTGATACCAATTTCAACCCGGCCGCCTACGATAGAAATATGGATTTTGAGGATCTTTCCTATGCAAGTATAAACTTTTTTTTATTGAGCTATTGATGCCAATTTGAATTAGTCGACTTAGTATCGAAATCTTAAGACTCTTTTTTGATGAAATACAAGAGGAGTTATTTAATTACTTTAGAGGTTGTGCAATACAGCCTTCATTGCCATTTTCATGTGCGACCAAACTTCATCTAATCCGTCGAGTTTCCACTAGACTCGAACTGATGTATCGCTCCAGCTTCCCAGTATCTTCCTTCCACATTCCTCTACATTGTATTTTCATTGTTTTTGCATTTGACTCGTGAGATGTATCCACTCGGCAAAGCTCTTCAGCGCTCCTTACTGTCAAAACTAAAAATAAATAAAATTATAGGGTTATGTTTTGGAAGATTGTTAGGTTAAGACCATTTTACCCGTTGCCAAAGCATATATTATTATAGTTCTGAAGTAAATTTAATGTGATTTTATATATATTTTAGCGAAAATGGATAAGAAATTTTAGCAATTTGTAGTTCACTTCAATATACTTTATGTTTCAATGTCAATGAAAAAATAATTTATCAATTTATATTAAATTAGAGTAAAATTTAGATTAATATTAACTAAACTAATTAAAATAATTGATGAAAAAAAATTAGAAATTTGGAGAAGATCTTTTAGTTAATAACCTTAATTTGTTCTACTTTAATGTATTATAGTCACTTTATTATGGTGAGGTGAGGTCAATTCAAAATTTATTATTAGATATATTTAAAGTGTCTAATATTTCCTCAAAGAATTTGTATGAATTATATATATTATTAAGGTTTGTTTTTTTCACATTAGGAACTAAGAGAGAGAGAAAGAGGGGGATAGAGAGAGAGGGGGGAGAGATATAGAGAGAGGGAGGGAGAGATGAAAGGCGAGAGAGAGGGAGGGAGGTAGAGGGAGACAAGGGGGATGGAAATAGAGGGAGGGGGAAGAGAGAGAGAGAGATAGAGGAGGGAGGGGGAGAGAGAGGGTGAGGACAGAGGGGGAGAGAGAGTGGGGGGGGATGTGGAGAGAGAGAGTGAGAGTGGGGAGGGAGGAGGACAGGCTGAGTGAGGAAAAGTGAGGGAGGGGAGGAGGAGAGATAGGGATGGGGGAGAGAAAGTGGGGGTGGGGGTGAGGCTAAGGGAGGAAAAGTGAGGGAGGGGAGGCAAGAGAGAGGAAGGGGGAGGGGAGGCAGAGAGAGAGAGGGAGGGAGCGGAGAGAGAGAGGGTGTTATGTGGAGAGAGAGAGAGAGAGCGAGAGAGAGAGTGGGGAGGGATAGAGGGAGAAGGAGAGAGGGGCTTGGGGGGGGGGGGAGGGGGAGGGTGAGGGAGAGAGGGGCTTGGGGAGAGATGCAGCGATGAGAGAGAGATAGGGAGATATAAAGAGATAGGGAGAGATAGAGAGAGAGGGTGAGAGAGAGAGAAAGAGAAAGGGGAGGGAGATAGAGAGAGGGATGAGGGAGAGAGAGAGAAAGAGATACAGAGCTAGAGACAAAGAGGTAGGCAAGAGAGAGAGCAGGGGGGAAGAAGATTAAGAGAGGGGGAGAGGGTGGATGGAGGAGAGAGAGGGGGAGGGTTAGAGAAAAACAAAGGAGAGATTAAGAGAGTGAGGGGGGGAGAGAGAGAGCAAGGGACAAACATAGAGAGAGAGTGGGAGGGATAGGGAGAGAAAGAGTGAGAGAGAAAGAGAGAGAGGGAGGAAGGGAGAGGGGGAGAGAGAGTGGGGAAGGGATATGGAGAGAGAGAGAGGGGCGGGGAGGGAGGGGGATGAAGAGAGGGATACAGAGAGAGAGCATGGGGAGGCATGGGGAGAGAGGAAGAGAGAGTATAAGGAAAGGGGAGAGAGAGAGAGAGTGAAGGGCATAGGGAGAGACAGATAGATATAGGGGCAGAGGGAGACATAGAGAGGGAAAGGGGAGTGAAAGAGACAATGAGGCAGAGGGAGAGAGCGGGCCAAAGGGGGAGAGATAGGGATATACAGGGGAAGATAGAGGGAGGGGGAGAGAGAGAAGGGAGAGGGAGAGAGGGGGGGGGAGAGGGGGAGGAAAAGTGAGAGAGAGAGAGAGAGAGAGAAGGGGGGGGTAGAGGGAGAAGGAGAGAGGGGTGGAGAGGGAGAGGGAGGGAGGGGGGAGGCAGATGGGGAGAGACAAACTGATGAGAGAGAGAGAGGGAGAGATAAAGAGATAGGGAGAGATAGAGAGAGAGGGAGGGAGATAGAGAGAAAGAGAGAGGGGAGGCAAGAGAGAGAGAGGGGGAGGGAGATAGAGAGAGGGAGGAGGGTGAGAGAGAAATATAGAAATATAGAGAGAGAGACAAAGAGCTAGGTGAGAGAGAGAGCGGGGGAGAGAGATTGAGAGAGGGGAGAGGGAGGGAGAGGAATGGACGGTGGGGGAGAGATGGGGAAGGCAGAAATGGAGAGGGGGAGAGAGAGACATAGGAGAAGGAGGGAGAGAGGAAGAGGGGGAGGAGGGGAGGGTGAGAGGGGGAGGAGTAGATACAAATAGAGGAGAGATAAAGAGAGTGAGGGGGAGGGGGCGGAGAGAGAGAGAGAAATAAAGAATGGGGGAGAGAAAGAGAGAGAGAGAAAGAGTGGGGAAGAGACACAGAGAGAGAGAGAAAGAGAAAGACATAGAGAGAGAGATTGGGAGGGAGAGGGATAGAGAGAGGGATAGGGAGAGGGATAGAGAGAGGGAGAGGGAGACAGAGAGTGAGAGAGAGAGAGAGAGGAAGGGAGAGGGAGAGAGAGAGTGGGGAAGGGAGATGGAGAGAGAGAGAGAGGGAGGTGCGGAGGGAGAGAGGGAGGTGGGGAGGGAGAGAGAGAGATAGAGAGAGAGCAAAGGGAGCGAGGAAAAGAGTATAACGAAATGATAGAGAGAGAGAGAGAGAGAGAGAGAACGCTAGAGGGAGAGACAGAGAGAGAGGTGTGAAATGAGACACAGAGAGAGAGGGGAGTGAGAGAGACAAAGAGGATCAGAGATAGATGGGGAGAGAGAGGGAGATAGGGGGAGAGATAGGGATATATAGGGAAAGATAGTGAGGGGGTTTTAGAGAGAGAAGGGAGAAGGAGGGCGGGGGGGCGGAGAGAGAGAGGGTGGGGTAGGCACAAAGGGAGAGGGATAAGGAGAGAGGGGGGGGAGTGTGAGGGAGGGAGAGAGAGAGAGGGGGGGCGGGAGGCGGAGAGAGAGGGGGGGGCGGAGAGAGGGTGGGGGGGTGGTGAGTGTGAGGGAGGTTGAGGGAGAGGGGGGGTGAGGAAGGCAGGGGGATGGGGAGAGACACACCGATGAGAGAGAGAAAGGGAGAGAGAGAGAATGAGAGAGAGAAAGAGAAGGAAGGTGAGAGAGAGAGAGGGGGGGAGAGATAGAGATAGAGAGGAAGGAGAGAGAGAGAGAGAGAGAGAGAGAGAGAGAGAGAGATAGATAGAGCGAGAGAGGGAGGTGGGAGAGAAATAGGTGGGGAGGGATATTGAGAGAGCGGAGAGAGAGGGAGAGAGAGAGGAAGAGATAGAGGAGGGGAGGGTGAGAGTGGGAGGGGTTGGGACAAACAAAGGAGAGAGAAAGAGAGTGAGGGGTGGAGATAGAGAGATGGGAGGGGGGAGAGTGGGGGGGGGGGAGAGAGAGAGAGGGGGGAAGAGAAGGGAGAGAGAGAGTGGGGAGAAAGGGGGAGGGAGAGAGGCAGAAAGGGAGCACGAGGAGGGAGTGAGAGGGAGCATAAGGAAGACAAAGAGAGAGAGAGGGAGGGAGAATTCCATAGAGAGAGACAAAGAGAGAGAGAGAGGGGAAGAGGGAGACACACACACAAAAAGAGAGAGAGAGAGAGAGATAGAGAGAGAGAGAGAGAGAGAGAGGCAGAGGGAGAGAGATATATGGTGAGAGAGGGGGAGAGATAAATATATAGAGAGGGGGTGGAGAGAGAGGGAGAGAGAGAGAGAGAGAGAGAGAGAGAGAGAGAAGGGAGGGAGAGAGAGAGAGTGCGGGGAATAGATGGAGAGAGGGGATAGGGAGAGAGAAGGGGGAGACAGAAGGGGGGAGAGAGAGGGAGAGGAGGGAGGGACAAAGATAGAGAGAGATAGAGAGAGGAGGGAGGGAGGGAGAGAGGGTACAAAGGATAGAGAGAGGAGGGAGGGAGTGACAAACCTGATCACTTCATTTTGAGATTCAACCTCAACCATCTATTCTTTGTCAGATGCTTCCATCTTATTATGCTTGGCCATAAACAATACTCTTCCATTGATTTCTTCTTTGTTATGACTGTCTTCATTGGATGAGTAGTTATCTTCTTTGGAGAAGAAACTCTTCTTAAAACATTTCTTCTTGCATTTCTTGTTGAACTTCCTCGAACCTTTCTTTCCTTTCATAACAACCTCAGTTTTTTTAGGACACTTGGCTACAAAATGCCTAACCTCACCACAATCAAAACATATCAATGGAAGATTACCTTTTAATTTCCCCATACCTGTTCTCATTTTTCGTGTGTAGTAGGAAAATTATTTATCTAAAAATTCTTCGTAATCTTCTTCCTTTTCTTCTTCCTTACAACTACAAGTTTTCTCTTTTGGAGTATGATTTTCTTTACTAGTTTTCTTGGATGTAGCGAATGATGTTTCTAGGTGAGATGTGTCGTCCTTTTCTTCAATCCTCATTTCATATGTCATAAGAAATCCATGAAATTCATGTTTGCTGAGATTGGCTAGATTCGAACTATATCCCAGGACAGATACCTTTGGGTTGAACCTTGCCAGAAAGGTTCTAAGGATCTTTGGGAAAATAATTTTCATGTCGACAGATTTTTCCAAACCTTCCAATGCATATGTTATTTCACCAACACACTATAAGTATGCACCAATATTTTGATCTTCCTTCATTTTGAGTTGCTCAAATTTTTCCCTGTAAATTAGAAGCTTTGTTTCTTTCACGTTTGAGTCACCTGCATATATATTCTCAAGCTTGCCCCATACTTCTTTAGCAGTTTTGCAACTCAGTACCTTAAGATAGACATATTTGATAAGCCCATTGATAATGAGATCTTTAGACTTTAAATCATATATCATATTTTTCTTTCCTTGTTCATCTCGGATCACTGTAAAACCTTTGTCAATGATTTTCCATACTTCATATCCTTCTGCTAGCAAATGAACCTACATTCTTCCACTCCAAAGTACATAGTTATTTTCTTTGAGCAGAGGAACTCTATTCTTTGTATACACCATGATCTCCTTCCAGTTGTTAGACTACTATTGAATGAACCAAGATCTGATACCAATTGTTCAAAATACTAAGAGAGAGGGGTGAATCAGTGTTTCTTATCAATTAGCACTTTTATATATTTTCAGAGCATTAGTTAATATTCAATTATTCTTGTTGTTTATCTAGTAACAACACTAAACAATAGAACACAATAGGCACATGAATTTTAGGTGGAAAACCCCCTCTGATTCAAAAACCACTAAAGGCTTTTCTAATAAATTCATTAATATGTAGCCTCAACTTAAATGAAAGGTACAACTACCTAGAATTCTATCAAAGAATTCTTCTTTAGCTCCCACTCTAAGGACACCCCAAGGCCTTGGTTTCTTTATTAGTCATGTGAATGGATGCCCCGACATCCTAGACCATCCTACGACCCTAAAGTGTTCACAGGATCCAACCTGTAGGTGACTTCATGCACCAAACTAGCACCTCCCTGCCACCCTATAATGACCATAAATAATACAAGAGTGTGTACTCTCATACCAGGGACAATGATCCATGATAAAATATGATTCACAATTATTTTATTGAACTAGAACAAGCACCCAATCACACTATGACCTACAACCCAACCATAACATTATCCAAAAATGACACTTACACCTCCAAAAAGTGCCTCTCCAACTCTATGCACATTGACTCTTTTACAATTTTAAAATGATGATTTTTACAATACTAAATTTTGACACAACCTGATACTTGACTTGAGACTACTTCTTTGAACACTAGGAGTTGTTAAGGTATTGTTGTGTTTGCTTCAAGTAATGGTACTTTGGCATTGCATTGTCCTTCTTATATGTGTCTGAGTTGTCCTATTGTGTCTGCCTTCGTACACATGCATTAATGAACACGACCCAAACAAATATACAAAAAAAATACTTACACTGTCCTACAAACCATATGTCAGAGAAATATTCAAACTTCAAATGTAAATATGTTGAACATTTATGAACAGAACCCAATCAAACATACATAAAAGATACTTACAATGTCCTATAAAAAAACATGTCAAAGATGGTATTCAAATTAAAATTCAAAAATTAATCATACATACCTTGTTGTAACAGACTTACCCTTGATTGTTGATGTGTTGTCCTTACTGCAGTGATCCTTGAATGAATATTTTTTCTTGCCTTCTAGAAGATCGGTATTGAATATGTTCTATTTATGTAATTCCCAATCTTCAAGATCTAAAATTGCAGCTTGTGGTAGCCCTCTGAGTACTCTTTCCAACGTCATAGGTATGATCAACATTGGATTCTTCAAGAAATAGTTATGCCCAATCTCCTACGATGACCTGATTATAGAATAGTTCAGTAGAGTGAACTTTTACGAAGTGCCACATGTCACAGTTTCAAAATTCGGTCCTGAAAATAATGCACAACAAACTACAACCAATCCTCTTTCTGTCACTTTTTACGAATTTAAATCCAATGCTTAGACATGAAGTTATGACGATTTTCTCAAGGTCACCTGTTTGACATGAAATTCGGGATCCTACAAAAACCCTAAGTTCCTTAAATCATATCTCGAAAAGTATAGCAAACCAATATCTGAAATTCATTTGATTTAGATCTTATTTGGATCTTCAAGGGGATATGTTAACATATTTATTGATGATGGAAACATTGCACAAGATTTGTCACGGGGCATTTCAGGATCAAGTACGGAAAAATGAGCATGGTAACAAATTACTATGTAATAGAAGCCCCCTAAATCATGAAGGCAGAGCATGAAGTGATTTCTAAAATTATTTATGAACCAAGGAAAAGAACATAGAATCCCTTTGGAAAACCTGCCAAATTAAACATTTACAAGATATGGCATCTCTTGTATAAATACGGCTAACCATATAATGTTACACTAAGCATAAAATGACATATGAGACCATGATATGCTCGCAACCACCCCTATAAAGAGATAATAGAAATGGATCAGTCATATGGAAACAATCATCCATATAGATAGGATCATGTATACAATCATGAATACTCAATAACTCCTCCCAACCCAGACCAAAAAATTAGATGTGACCCAGGGCCTTCACCGCGATCTCAATCAACCCAATTTATGAATCTATCCATGTGAATAAATGTGTTGGTGTCGAACATGGTAGAAACCACCTAATTACTAGTCCATGATGAAAATCATTAATTAGGAACTTCCAAGGGGAGATTTTGTCACAGGAACTCCGAAGGGGAGGGTTGTCATGTTCCAATTTGCTATTGTAGCTGCTTCTACCCAAAACCAAACCCAAACCGTCTTTGGGCTATTATTTCTTACAACAAATTTGTTGCAGGTACTTTATTTATTTATGATGTGTTTATTTAATTTGTTGCAGGTACTTTACAAGATAATATGTATGGATCTCAAGCTATGATGTCAACCCTAGTTGTATGGTCTGTGTAATTCCTGGTAGCTGGGATTGAAAGTTGGATGTAAGGGTAAATGAATAATGACAATGATGATATGAAAATCATCTTGTTTGTAGGGTGATGTCATTTGCATTTGACTAGTGAGATGTATCCACTCTAAAAGCTCTTTAGCGCTCCTTAGGGTCAAAACTATAAATAGATGGTTATATTTTTGAATATGGCTCGGTTGAAGAATGGTTGCCAAGAGCATATATTATTATAGTTTTTAAGTAAATGTAAAGTGACTTTTACCAACTCTTTTAATAAGGATTATATATATATATATATATATATGGCTAAAACCTACTCCAAATTCTAGCAATTTATAGTATATTTAAATCTTCTTCTTCTTTTTTGTTTCCATGTGAATGAAAAAATAATTAATCAATTTTACATTAAATTAGAGTGAAAAATTAAAACTGATATTAAATAAACCAATTAAAAAAATTGGTGCAAATATGATCAGAAATATAGAAAACATCCTTTTGATTAATAACCTTTATGTCTTCTAATTAAGATCCTTAATGAGCTATAGTCACTTTATTTGAAGATACCTTTAATTTACTATATATTAATATGGTGAGGTCAAGTCAATTCAAAATTTATCATGATATATATAAACTCTCTCATAATTTTTTTTAAATAATGTCTCAAATAATTTGTATAAATTAGATATAATATTAAGGTTTTTTATTTTTTTCACTTTAGAAATTAGCGTGCATATATTTTTAGAAAGAGAGAGAGCGGACAGAGAGAAAGAGAGAGGGGAGGACATAGAGAGAGGTAGGGAGAGGTAAGGAGAGGGAGTGGGAGAGAGGGAGAGGGGGAAGAAGAGGGAGGGGGGAGTAGGAGAGAGAGGTGTGGAGGGAGAGACGAGGGGGAGGGGGAGAGACATACAAAGGGGAGAGAGAGAGAGAGAGAGAGAGGTAAAGGGGAAGAGGTGGAGAGAGAGGGAGGCAGGTAAAGAGACACAAAAATAGAGAGAGGGGAGGTGAGAGAGAGAGATAGAGTGATAAAAGGAGAGGTATAGAGAGAGGGGGGGGGGGGATAGACACTACGAGAGAGTGATAGAGAGAGAGAGAGAAAGAGAGAGAAATGGAGGAAGGGAGAGAAAGAGAGAGAGAGGGAGAGAGCGAGTGAGGGAGAGGGATAAAGAGAGAGTGGGGTAGAGAGAGATAGAGAGAGAGAGAGAGAGAGAGAGGGAGGGGGAGTGAGAAGGATAAGGAGAAAAAGAGAGCGAGATAGAGGGACAGGGAGAGCGAGAAATAGGGGGGAGAGAGGGGGAGACAGAGAGATAGAAGGAGAGATAGAGTGGGAGAGAGAGTGGGGGAGGGGGAGTGATATGTAGTGGGAGAGAGAGATGGAGAGGGAGAGTGGGAAAAGAGAGCAAAAGAGGGGAAGAGAGAGAAAGAGAGAGAGAGAGAGAGGGCGGGGGAGGAAAGGAGAGAGGGTGGGAGAGTGAGAGTGAAAGAGAGAGATGGAGGGAGAGCGAAAGATAGATAAAGGTGGTAGAGAGAGAGGGGGAGGGGTGGAGAGATAGAGATAGATAGGGGGAGAGAGATAGAGAGGGGGAGAGGGGTAGAGAGAGAGGGCGGTGGGGGGATGGAGAAAGAGTGAGAGTGACTGAATGAGTGAGAGAGAGAGAGAGAGGGGGGGGGGGGGAAGAGAAATATAAAGGGGGGGGGAGAGTGAGAGAGATAGAGAGCTAGAGGGAGGGAGAGGGAGAGAGAGAGATTGGGGGCAAAGGGATAGAGGGAGGGAAGGAGGCAGGGAGGCAGGGAGATAGAGAGAGAGAGAGTTGGAATGGGGGAGAGAGAGATATAGGAGGAGGGAGAGTGAACAAGAGAGGGAGAGAGAGGGAGAGAAGTCAGGGAGGTATATATATATATAGGGAGATAAATAGAGGGGGAGGGGGTGAGAGAGAGAAAAAGAGGGCAGAGAGATCAGGAGAGAGAGATATGGGGAGACGAGGAGAGTGGGAGAGAGAGGGGGATAGAGAGAGAGAGAGAGAGATAAGGGAAGAGGGGTAGAGATAGTGGGGGATGGGGGGAGGGAGAAAGAATCAAAGGGAGTGAGTGAGGGATAGAGGAGGGGAGAGGGGGAGAGAGTGGGGGAAACGAGAGAGAAAGAGGGAGGGAGGGAGTGGAGTATATATATATATATATATATATATATATATATATATATATATATATATATATGTTACACCATTTTTTGGTCATCTAACCTATTATCATTAGATGGACCCAAGTACACCATGTAAGACCAATTTTACCCTAAGTAAAATTGCATTCACTATGTTAAATAACTTAATAAACCACATTTATTAGGTTGTTTATGGTCTAAACAGGAAACCCCAAAAGGAAATATTAAACAAACCTATATTTGTTTGATTTTCCTTATGGAATAATTAATTAAATCATAATTTAATTATTATTCCTAGTCATGTTTAACCCAAAACAAAGAGATTAATTAGATAAACCTTTATTTATCTTACTAATTTCTAGGAATAATTATTTAAATCTCATTTAGATAATATTCCTTGTTAAATATGACCAAATCACCCACAAATAATTAAATAAATCATTATTTATTTGATTATCCTTCAACCACTTCCTTAAAAAGATAAATAAATCATTTATTTATTTATTATTGACAAATAAAGGGATTTGACCCAAGTCAAATACTCTTTCCCTCCAACAAATATAATAAAATATTCCATAAAAGGTGGATCTAGATTTGGTTAACATTATTTTAATCATGCACCAAGATCTGGAATGACCCAATATTTTGTTATAAATAGGAGGGTTTTTCCTACCATTCTTCACCTTTTGTTGCCTATTAGATCACTCTGGATCTATACACTTGGTCACATTTTTCCATCATTTGTTGTGTGAGCTCCCATTGAGCTCTATTCTTTGCATTGGGTTTTCTACACCAACAAGAGAGAGAAATCTTAGATTTGAAGTGCTGAGGACTTCCAAGAACCCATCCCACTGAGGAGAATTGGATACGCCTTCTTTTTTTCCTCCCAGGTGCCCAATTAATATAAAAATTCTTTCAAAAAATTGTTCTTGTCTTGTCTATTGGTATATGGAGCAAACCCTTGTTTTTACTGCTTAATGTCTTTCCATGCATAGATCTAGTGTTTTGCAGCTCTTTTCTTGTTTAACTAACTACAGATCTGAAGATATTGGCAGCCACTTTTGTTGTTAGGGCTATTAGTTATGCATAGCTAAAGTGGTCCTTTTTCGTACACTTCGACAAAGGATTCGTACTAACAATATATATATATATATATACAGAGAGAGAGAGAGAGAGAGAGAGAGAGAGAGAGAGAGAATGGGGGATAGATATAGAGAGGGCGTGAGGGGGAGAGAGAGAGAGAGGTGGAGATAAAGTGGGAGGGAGGAATGGAGGGTGATAGAGTGAAGGGCATGGATGGGAGTGGTCTAGGAACATTGGGGGAGGGGCATAGAGAGAGAGAGAGAACAAGGGGGATCGTTAGAGAGGTAGAGGGAGGTGGGGGATGCAAAAGGGTTGAGATATGGATAGATGGATGGAGGGAGGGAGGGAGGGAGGGGGTAGGATTGATGTGAGAGAGTGGGGGAGGAAGCAAGATAAATAAGGATGGAGAGGTAAGGGAGAGGAGATATAGTGAGATATGTAGTGAGAGTGACATGGGGGGATAAAGAGTGGTAGGGTGGGAGAGAGAGAGTGAGTGGAATATATATATATATATATATATATATATATATATATATATATATAGAGAGAGAGAGAGAGAGAGAGAGAGAGAGAGAGAGAGAGAGGGCTGATGGGGGAGATGATGTGAGAGAGTGGGAGTGAACGAGGGAGAGGTAAAGTGTGAAGGGATATATATAGAGAGAGAATGTATGTGACAAGAGTTAGGGAGGAAAAGAGATAGGGAAAGAGAGAAGAGAGAGAGAAGGAGTGGGAAGGAATAAGAAAAAAAAATAAAGGGAGGTGGACGGTGGGAGTGAAAGTGGTAGTTCGAGAGATGTAGAGTATAATTGGTGGTATAATGTGGGAGAGAAAGAGAGAGCAGAGGGGAGGGGGTGGGGGGCGATGGGGAGAGAGGGCGTGAGAGATAAAATTAGGGGGAAGGTGGAGGAGGATTCTTGAGAGAGGTGAAGGGGAGTGTGTATGCGAGAAAGGGAGAGATAGAGATAATGATATTGGTGGTTATTAATAATACAATAGGTTGATACCATGGGTCATAAAAATACCATGAATCTCCCATTTTTTACTTTTTCCTACTCAATAATATAAATTGATTTTATATTTTTTTTAATTTTACCCACATTCACTTAATAAGACCCTTTAATTTAACTATACATTGACACTTCCAAATATTACTCTTTTCACTTGTATGATAGCTAAATAATTGTAATAATTGATCCCCATTTTCGTTAAAAATAGCCTATGGGAATAAAATATGGCATTCAATCAGTGACTATTCGAAAGATAAATAATTACATGGTCAAACCTCTCCAGGTTGAAAAATAATTAATCTGCCTCATCCATGCGCTCTTAGTTAACTTTACAGTTTTCATGCTAAAGTGAACTTATATCAATTCATTGCCAATTGTGCTTACATCACAAATGGCTTCATGCGCCATCCTAGAAGGACACTACCGTGAGGGTTGTAACTCAAGGGCACTACTATGGAGGCCATAATTGGAGTGGCATCCCTATGATATACCATACATAACACATTCCATTATTAACTGTATTTCTATTTGATTCTTGATAAAGGTGCTAAGTGGTCATAGAAAGTGTCACTGTCTTATCATCATCTTTTGAACTAGTTTGGAAAGAGGTTTATGCCACCAAGAAAATGATAAAGTAAAATAAATCTATAATAATATATAAAAAAAAATATAAAAATACAAGATATGGTTGGGAACATAATTAGCTCATGGGGAAAAACCTATTATGAGCTCTATCCACCTGATTAGCCATCACCTAGTTGTTAGAGCACTTAATCCTACCCAAATAAAAATAAATCCTTGTATTTTCCCAACCTTTATGAGAAATAAATCATCATTTCTTAAGTTGTATTAGAGTGGTGGAAATAGTACGCCAGTAAAGGGGTAACTCATGTCTCCATGATTGATCCCTTTTTACATATATACACTCTATATGTTGGACATCAAGTAGTTGGTCTCTTGGCTATGTCACCAAACCCTTAACTCTTTCCCAACGCATTGCCACCCTCTATAGTTGTGCCCATGGACTAATGGATTGACCTAGGAATTTTAACTTCCCCTTGGTTGTTTGAAACACATAGTACGGTTATCCAACTATTCATCACAAATATAATAGAGGGAAGCTCTATACGTGACTTGTTGTAGTGATATATGTGATAAGTATCGGTTATTACGATAACTTTAATTATGCTCCTTTGCGATGCCTCTATTATTTTATTTACCTAATGATCAATTTACATAAACTTTATTATAAGGAGATTTTTTGAGATGTTTGACATCACTGTAGTAGAGAATGTTATAGGTGATTTCCATACCTCCTTACCAGTGGAATAGAAGTTCTCACATCCAAAGTATAGAGAGGTAGATATACTTTGATGCTGAAATTTTCAATACCTATGATATATAATTTGGCTAATAGAGGGATTTATATAATGATTTACAACTAGAGGAATTCCTAAATGTTAGAACATTAATCCCATGATTGTTAGCATTGGAGATATTGATGGTGTGATGAGTGAATATGTGACTACCCTAGTATTCCATTGCCATTATTTGATGAGAATCACTTGGTCCACAATCTAGATGATGATGGTCATCCTTGAGGTGACAAGGGATGGCTTCTATATAACTTTGGAGAGACAACACTTAGCTAGCTAATGCCACATCACCTAGTTTCCTCTTGTGAGGGCCATGTAGGGCACATTTAGTTCATAATCTCCTGGAATGGAGATGCTTTTGGTGTCTTGAACATGATCATCAAGAAATTCCTGGAATATGGAACACTCTTTAGCCCTTACATCACATCTTGAAGGAGTATTAAACTAATTTGAAAATTCAACCATAATATAAGTATGCATTTATGTAATTAAAAAGAAAAAAAATATTAATATTATAATAATTATTAATTTTATTAAAAAATTATATAAAATATAAAATTACAAATATATATTTCTTTTTATATCTAAAATTATAAAATTATAATAGCATATAAATAAAATAATAAAATTTTTATAAAAAAAAACAAACATGTTAATAAATAAAGTAAAACTATATGATGACATCCATCATTGGTTCATTGTTTATGGAAACAAATGTTTATATTAACAATTGTAGACTTAGCTGGGAAACATTCAAAATACCTATATATATGATCTTCAAATATGATTTTATTGTTTCATAAATTTAGATTTAAAAGGGAAAATTAATCCATATTACATAACTTTAAAAATTTAAATTATATATATTTTTAGTTATAGTTAAATTTAAAATAGATTAAACTAAAAATTGTTTCAAATATTATTATTAAAAGGAATATTATTTTTGAAATATTAAAAAAAGAACATTATTCAATTGAGAAGTAAATTCCACTCTATATGGCGAACATATCAGATTGAAGAAAAACATTACCAACAATCAATAAATGAGAAATATAATGGCCAACTATATAGACTATATAATGCTTTATTCAATTGGCATGCATGCCTTACAAGTATGAAGTCATCTTTAAGTGTTACTTTTTGGAGTTTTGCTTGGATTTTTAACACGATTCTCATAGAAACAATTGTGGAATTGTTTTTTATTGTTGTTTTTTAAATTGGTTTTTTGATTGAATATATGAATTCAACACATTGGAAAAACCCTTGGGAACTTCTATTGTGAAAATTTCACACATTAAACTTGTGATTTCAATTAATCTCTTCTATATTCTAGACAACCAATATGAAAATAAGAAGAAAAACTTTTCAAAAAATCACAGGTATAGACATCTAATTGATATGATCATAAATCATTTCTAAAATTCACAATTTAGATTAGAAAATAAAACAATTTTTTTTTTTTTAAAGTCACTTCAAAACAAAATCGAATAATTACTATCATGGATATCTAAATAATATTATTGCAAATTACTTGGAAAATTTCCTAAGAATTCACCAATGCATGGAACATCACAATTTTTTTATCATAAATTTAGATATCAATAAATTGTATGTATTGTGGGATAAGTTAATAATGACACTTGGATGCTATGAATTGGCACTCTTTCTTTATTGAAGTGAAACCATGAGAAGAAGCTATATAATTCAAATAAAATATGAAACAAAATTGATTTTACAAATTTTTGTAACAAAATATTGAAAAATATGTTTATTTGTTCTATAATCACTAAAGATTTTGACTATTTATATATTTATGAGGACATCCAAATATAGCTCCAATAAGGAGCAACATGATATTTTTAATTGAAATTTATGATTTAGTTGAAATGAGAAACTCATGAATTAAACAATCTTCTAAAGATATGAGTTGTAGTGTAGATTGAAAATTATTACCTGTAAATTAAAATTAAAATTATAATGATGATGATGATGTTTAACATCCACTGAGACCAATATTTGGCTTATCAGAACTAAAGAAAAGATTTATTTAATTTGATTTAAGATTTTATTCCTATGCTCAAAAAGCTTGGAGAGCTTAAAATTTACATTAAAATTTTATGGTAATAATTTTTTTTATGAATGTAAATTTATTTTTTCTTTGGGTATATCAAAATTCGAGAAAACTAAATTTTCTTAAAATAAGAACCTTATTTACATTGTAAATTCTAAAAATAAAGTTTCCAACTCCACTTTATTATCTTCTTTGATATGGTACTTGGTTAAGTTAGATCTATGATAATTATACACAAACATGTAGTGTGTCAATACAAAACTAAATAAGAAAATAATTGGACATCTATTTCATTTTGATTGACATATCGTTAAAATTTTTTAATCATAATTTGTATTTTCAGTTATTTGTATAATATATACCTAGTTTACATTGAGATATTGATTTTGGAGTTTTCTTTAGTGACAATTTTTGGACTTTTCAGTGTCGATTCAAGGTAAAATCTTGTATTTTGTTATTTAAAATAGTTTTTTTTACTGTATATATGGATTTAACACCATGAAAAACCCTAGTGAACTTCCACGAAACTTTGATTGTGCAGGGTTATCCATCAATCTTGTGATTTCCATAAATTCTAGCTCGATTTTAGAGAAATTACTAAAGACAACTCGTATTGATTTATGCTACTACCCCACACCCATATATTACATACGTTAACTTAGTGTTAAATAAGGAAATATGTATAGGTATCCTTTTTTTTGAGATACACCCCATTAAATTTTTTTAATCATAAGTTATTTTTTTTCAATCTTTTTATATAATAATTACACTGTCAATATCTAATATTCACCTTTTTGTTAATATATTTTCAATACTTCTTTATAATAAATAATGGAGTTACACATTCCATTATTCCATAAATTAGAAAGAACAACGTTGAATTTATTTTTGTCATTAATATTTTCTATATTCCATGTATAAACATTGTATTAAGGATTAAAGAATTTTCACGTAATCCTTATATAAGTCTAGAATAATTATTAGCATAGGAAAACATATTTTAAATTCAATTAGTTTTTCTTTAGATATGTCAAATTGATATAAAATTATTTTAAATATTATCAAATTAAATTATTTTTATTTTTACCTCTATATAAATATGTAAAGAGTTTATATTGGAATATATTATTTGATATGAAAATTCTAATATCTCATTCAGGATTTGTATTGGAATGTTTTTAAATAAAAAAATTACACATCTTCCTAATATTAAAAAGAAAACAGATACCAATTTCTTTTAAATTAGTTTATATCTCACCAATTGAAATAAAATTATTTTAATTGTTATGGATATTGAAATAATCTATTTGTTTATGATTACAACATTAATATTATTTTAAATATCATGTATCAATTTCATCCAATTAAGTGCCTTCCTTGTACTAAAGAAATAAAATGCTATTTAATTTATTTATTTATTTTTGTAATGTAAATATATTTATTTTTTGTTAATGTAATATTAATATACAACATATAAGTATACTTATTTGTAGAGAATTTATCAAAATATATATATATATATATATATATATATATATATATATATTGGTAAATTTTGTTAGGAACATCTATTATACTACTATATATATATATATATATATATATATAATTTTTCTCTTTTTATACATATTTAATACATACTAAATTATATGTTTTATTTATGATTAATATTTAAAAAAAATAGTATGTTAATTTCCAAATTTATATTAAAATATAGAAAGGATTGTACTTTTTTTGAGATTATATGACAAAAGAAAAGTTATGAATGAAACCTAATTATTTTTCTTTCATTTTTTTGGTTTATTTTAAATTACATTATTAAAACTAAACATTAAAATATTTTATATATAACTTTTCAAAATAGTGGGAAAAAATCATATTTGCATTATCAAACCAATTGTCATATATTGTTATCTCTTAATGCAGGTGGACTCATATTTATTATTCAAGGAAAAATACAACCTATTATTTTTGGTATTTGATAAGAGTGCATAACTTCTTTATAAAAATGATTAACAAATTTTGTATTATATTTAATATTTATTTAAATATTATATCTTAAAATTTATTATTATTATTATTATTATTATTATTACTGGTATATATTCAAGTTACAAAAGGCATTTTATATAACATAAAAATGATAAGTTTAATTTTATGTGATTTTGTTTTATTACTATTTTTGTGTACGATTTTTTGTGTATAAGGAAAACTAAGTAAATTTTAATTCATAAAATTATTTTTGTTTTTATTTTGTAAAAAAAATGACATTTCACAATTTGAAATTAAATATAAGAGAGGGAAGGTTTATATGGGACTTGTTGTAGTGAGATATGTGATAATTTTTGGTTGTTATGACAACTTTAATTATGGTCCTCTGCAATGCCTTTATGATTTTATTTACCTAATGATCAATTTACATAAAATTTATTATAAGGAGATTTTGTGAGATGTTTGACATCACAGTAGCAGAGGATGTTATGGGTGATTTCCTTACCTCCCTAATAGTGGACAATAAGTTCTAATATCCAAAGTGTAGAGAGGTAGATTTACTTTGATGATGAAATTTTTGATACCTATGATATATAATTTGGCTAATAGAGGGATTTATATAATGATTTACAACTAGAGTAATTCCTAAATGTTAGAACATTAATCCCATGATTGTTAGCATTGGAGATATTGATGGTGTGATGAGTGAATATGTGACTACCATAGTATTCCATTGCCAGTATTTGATGAGAATCACTTGATCCACAATCTAGATAATGATGGTCATCCTCGAGGTGACAAAGGATGGCTTCTATATCACTTTGGAGAGACAACACTTAGCTAGCTAATGCCACATGACTTAGTTTCCTCTTGTGAGGGCCACTTAGGGCACATTTTGGTCATGATATCCTGGAATGGAGATGCTTCTATTTTCTTGAACATGATCATCAAGAAATTCCTGGAATATGGAACACTATTTAGCCCTTACATCACATCTTCAAGGAGTCTTGAACTCATTTGAAAATTTAACCATAAAAGTATGTATTTATGTAATTAAAAAGAAAACAAATAATAATATTATAAAATTATTAATGTTATTAAAAAGATATATAAAATATAAAATTACAAACAATTTTTTTTTAATATATATTTAAATGTATAAAATTATAATAGCATCTAAATAAGATAATAATTTTTTTATAAAAAAAACAAACATGTTAATAAAAAAATAAAAAATATGATGACATGGTCATTGGTTCATTGTTTATGGAAATAAATAATTATATTAAAAATTGTAGACTTAAATGGAAAACATTCAAAATACCTAAATATATATATATATGATCTTAAAATATGATTCTATTGTTTCATAAATTTAGATTTAAAAAGAAAAATAAATCCATATTATATAACTCTAAAAATTTAAATTATATATATTTCTAGTTATAGTTAAATTTGAAATAGATTAAACTAAAAATTATTTCAAATATAATTATTAAAAATAATATTATTTTTGAAATACTAAAAAAGTATATTATTCAATTGAGAAGTAAATTCCACTCTATCTGGAGAGTTTAATAATGTATCATATTGAAGAAAAACATTACCAACAATCAATAAATGAGAAATATAATGGCCAACTATATAGACTATATAATGCTTTATTCAATCGGCATGTATGCCTTACAAGTAAGAAGTTGTCTTTAAGTGTTACCTTTTGGAGTTTCCCTTGGATTTTTAGCACGATTCTGATAGAAACAATTGTGGTTTTTTTTTTTTTTTTGGTTTAAATTGGTTTTTTGATTGCATATATGAATTCAACACATTGGAAAACCCCTTGGGAACTTCTATTGTGCACACTTCACAAATTAAACTTGTGATTTCAGTGAATCTCTGCCAGATTCTAGGTAATTCAATCCAAAAATAAACAGAACTTTTTTTCAAAAAGTCACACTTATAGACATCTAAATGATATCCTTGTAAAATTCACAATTTAGATTAGAAAATAAAACAAAAAGCTTTTGAAAAAATCGAACCTAAAAACAACTCTAATAAGTACAATCATGGATATCTAAATAATATGATTGCATATTACTTGGAAAATTTCCTAAAAGTTCACCAATGCATGGAACATCACAAATTTTTTATCATAAATTTAGGAATATATCAATATATTTTATGTATTGTGGCATAAGTTAATAATGACACTTAGATGTTGTGAACTACCACTCTTTCTTTATTGAAGTGAAACCATGAGAAGAAGCTATATAATTCAAATAAAATAAGAAACAAAATTGATCTTACAAATATTTGTAACAAAATATTGCGAAATATCTTTATTCTTTCTATAATCACTAAATATTTTGACTATTTATGTAACACCCCCAAGTTCTATGCTTTTCAAATGAGACATTTGAACATAAATCCAAAGGGGAGTGGACCCCAGTGGATGATTATTGTGTGGATGTGGTTAATTAATATAATTATGAAAAATAAATAAAATATTATGTATGCACTATGACCAGATGAGAAAATGAGATCATATGCCTAATCCATGAGGTGATGGAAAAGGAAAAAGACTTTCCCCAAATCTTTCAAAAATCCTTGAAAGAAATTATTTTTAATTTAGATTTTGAGGAAAAATCTAGATTTCCCCAATGAAGAGGAGTAGTTGGGAAGAGGTGAGAAAAAGCTGGAAAAGCTGAGGAAAAGCTTAAAGAAGCTTTAAAGAGTCCCAGAATGGGAAGCCTAGGCTAAACAGGAATAAAGCATCCTGAAATTCTCGGGACGGGTAGACCGGAAACAAAGCTTGGGGGAAGCACAGCTTAAATAAGCTGCTCCAAAACAGATTGAGGTTAGTCTGTTCTGGGGGAGGATCTCTGCTCGGGGGTGAATCCTGGGAGATAAAGAGGATTCTAAGGTTGGGAGGACTGGTCATAGTAGAGGTGGCCATGCATAAATTTGGAATATCTGTAAGTCTGTGTTAAACATATCTCTGTTTTATGAAATCGTGATGTTATATTCCTTTATGTTTTATGAAAGTGTGAGGTTATAGTCCTTTATGCAATTTATGAAGTTGTGATGTTATAGTGCATTATGGAATGTATGAATTGTTATGTTAGGTTGCATTATGCAACTGTTAGATGGATTAATGGTTCAGTAACTTATGTAATTGCAACTACAGCTATTGACAGTAAAGACAAATGGTTGGGTGTAGAGATGAGTACATTGTAATAATGAGGTTTGAGATGATAGATCAATTGAGTAGCCAATATAATAACTATGTATAGGTATAGATGGCTATCTTTTAAAGGAGTATTTAATTTTTGTGTGTGTAAACAGAAGATGTTAACAAACTAGTACCCATGAACATTAAGTTCCAAACAACTAAATCTATCATAACAATACTGATGGTACAGAATTCACTGTGATCAATAACAGAAAGTAGGGAACAACAACCCTCAGCTGTGTTACAATGGAAATAATTGTAAAAATTAGAATTTACAGTATTCTATTAAATGTAATGGTACACATATGGAGGTAGCAGTTGAATCCTAACTAAATAAGAGGATCTAATACTAGGGATTCTAAACTATCCAGTTCAGTATTCTCTCCCTTCATTGGAGTGAAGCAAGAGGAGATGTTTCCTAATTTTCCCCTGGAACAGTTGAATCTGTACCATAGTGTCACACATGTTGAATGGTTATAACAGACAAATAAGGGGGGGAAAAAGCCTATTGAAAAATCTATTGTGTAATAAAAGTTTGTGTGAAGGAAGATTGTAAGCATGTGTAAAATACCATGAACAGAGCATTTGGTTACCATCCATAGAAACTACTGGGAAAGTAGTGGAGCAATGGTGGTTAACTGCATAGAGATAGATGTATGCGATGAGGCATACATCTATACCTCGATGCTGAAACTTTAACATCTTGAAAATGTTAGCAGGCCGGCAAACTGGGAAGTTTGATTAAGGGCCTAGTAAGCATCCTGAACAGAAAACCTGATAAATACAAAGTAAAATATATAGATATATAAGTCTACTATATGCACTGAGAAGAGGAGGTTAAGCCCAAAAAATCCTCATGGAAATTCTTGTATTCTGTGGCTCTATTCGTAAGTAATTAAAAGAATCTAAACCTTGACAATACCGTATCGTAGGTGATTCAAGATAAAAACTATAATTGTTATCGACGCATAAAGCTGAGAATATTGAGTTATGTTATATGGGTAGCACTCATCATAGGGGTGATGTGAATATAGACGTATTATGAATATAGACCTTAAGAGAGACATGTTGAATCTCATCTCGAGTATAATGAACCACTTATAAGAGGAGTTAAGAAATTTAGGAGGAGTAACCATGAGGTATAATGGATGTTACTAAATAATAATGTAATCCCATGATATAGAAAAAAAAAAATGGGTTTGGGAGACGTGACAAATGGTATCGCGAGCTAAAGTTCAAAATAGTACACGCGGACTATATATATATATCCATGATGAAAAAAAAAACTTCTAGAAATAAGAAGTATGAAGTGGGATGATACTCTTATATTTAAATTAGTATGAAGGGCTACATACAAAATTTAATGAAAGGGTATGATTGATTTAGTACTACAGTTAGTTTAAATCTGTAGTTACCTAGCTTCTACAGACAATTAATTATTGTTTTGTTCCTGTAGGAAAAAATGTGATATCAGATGCAGATGCTTAAGTGTATGCTAGAAAAAGAGTATAGTAGTGCTTATGTTACATGGTATAAATACCAACAGCTGAAAGTAAGGTTTTAGAATACGACATTTGAAAATGTATAGAAGAGAGCCTCTCTACTCTATCTGATTGTTATGACAGTTATAAATATTTATATTGTATTTCGAAATCTATCCTAAATCTTTGAAGACAAGTAGTATAGCAAAAGATTTAAGGTAAAATTAAATTCCTCTAGTCCATTGTTATTGGCTACCTATTGGTGTACATTAAGAGGAAAAATATATATATATATATATATATATAAATTAAAGGGTGTGTCTAATGTTAGTACTACATTTAACAAAATCTATTTTCAGGCATTTACCTTTTAGATTTTGTTTAGTTGTAGACCAGTTAGCCATGGAGTAGAAACCTCCAGAAACTCTAAACCAAAGATGGTTTAAATCTGAAGGTACTTAGTCTCCATAGAAAAAAAACTGAATATTAAATCTATTCCCTATATAATTTCAAGGCTGAAAATTTATGCTTACATAAAAAGGAAAAAAAAAACTATTTTAGCAGGCCTGAATTTAAAAATACATGATATGAAAAAAAAAAAAAATCAAAGATGTTAGGGTATGTATGTATGCTGACATTCTTAGCCTGAAAAGAAACTCTGATTTACAAAGGCTATGTTATTGTTATCATTTAAAGTGCATAGTATCTATAGAAGTTTATCTTAATCTTGAATTAAACATCAATGGTCAAAGACTGAATCCTTATTGTAGATATACTACTCAATGATTATGGAATACCTATACATGTATATATATATATTTATATATACATATATATATACACCTGTGATAAAGCTGCTCCTACAAATACTAGAGAATATAGTAGCAGAAATGGAAAATTTCTTGGAATAAATGGAAAACATAACATAAAGGCTTTGGACTATGAACTCAACCAACTAACTATAAGATCAAATATTTCAAACCTATAAAACATCTCATAACATGGTTAGGATTAAATATTGAAACTCTATATGCATTTGCAACATTAACTCAATTAACCTAATAGAAGTTTTGAAACTATGGTGCGGAATCAATAATAAAACTTTAGGAGTATATGTAGTTCTCTCTCTCCAACCTAAACAAGCATAAAAGCCACGCATTAAAACTTTCACTCTACATATATATGACTTTGGTTCTAAATAAATATAAAGGCCGTGAGGGTAATCGAGACTATTGGAGCCACGATTGTTAAAGAGTATTATGGGCGAATAAGACATATGTATACACACTATACTACCTTACAAAATACAACGCACCTTCAAATTAGGTTAAACCACAGCAACGACTCCACGGTCAGCCAGTGGGCTTATATCAAATTTTACAGTCGGCTAGTACTTCGCAGATCATACACGGCGATTAGGGCTGATAGGCGATTAACGTTTTTAACAAATAGAATAGCTCTCCACCATAAATTGGCGTGTACATACCTGCTCGTCGAGTTGGTTTTATGCACACTACGCTGTAATCCTAGGAGAAGACGTATACATAAATCGAGACGAGAAAATTGCATACAAGAGGCAATAAAGTGCTGAAACGCTGTAATAGAAACCCTGACTGCGTAAATAACAGAACAGTATAGATACATGGAATGATAGATAAATCCGAAGCATGCGCCCCATTGCTAGTCAGGGTGAATGCGATTGTACCATGTTAGCAAACACATAATACAATATGGCGTATGCGGGTTCGGAGAAAAAGTTACCAAAGGGAATGATTCATTTCTTTCCCTGGTGAAAGTTCGAAGGCAAGATTGCCAACGACCAGAACGCTCCAGATGAATAACACCTGCACAGGTCGCCATAAAATTAGTAAGGATAGCGAGTAACCCTAGATTTGTAAAACAGAGACCAATAAAATAAATGGGGAACATATTACTGAGAAGGAGAGCAAACCGAAAGGAGGGTTTCCACTCTTTCAACCCTTTCTCAGCAGAGAGATAACCGGAGTAATGTATCATGAAATAGTTAATATAGGGTAACACGCTCGCCAGATAATATAGGGTACCCTGGAGCAAGACGAGCTTGAGGTTCGGCGCTGGGGAGAAGAATAGCAATAAGAGCAGGGTTGGTGGGACAACCGGAAGGAAGCGGTTCCTGGGTATGAAACATTTCGATGAAACCCTGTTCCAGAAACCCTGAGACCTGATCCCTCTCTGCACAAGAATTTCACAACGATGAGATACTGCAGAGATTAAAAAGATACAAGAAAGAAAAAAAATAAATGCAGAAGATAAAGAACTATCGAACGCTACTAATGCATTACCTCTCCTGTATACGGGATTAATATTCCTGTAGCCGACCATTGACAGAGGACTTCCATCAGAGAACGGGTGTGTAGGAGAAACACCAGCATCCGAGCACGAATGCGACTCACTGAAACCCGAGTGAGATAAATAGACGATAAGTCTCGAAGAGAGAAAGGTTGGTAGGTCGCCAAGGTCCGTGAAAGGGTATGAAAACCCTAATTGCACTGCCCTAGATGGCAGGAGATCCCAAGGTTGATTTGGGAAAACCATTCGGCTCAGTGACAACGGTACCGGGTGAAGTGTAGAGTTGAAAGCTCTGTATGAAACGGCGGTAGTCTGGCCGCAAGGTACTGAGCCGAGTATGAGTACAGCGACAGCGCAGCATATAGCCGACGAGCGGAGACATAAAGTTGTAAATGTCTGCGTCGGGTACGCCCAATCCTGCTGAAGACGCCGTCCCTGCACCCCAACACAATCGAATAAACGTATTTAAATGCACACAGTAAATTGAAAAACATGATCGACAATGTGAACAGAAATGTTATAACTGGAGTAATCCCTCCCCGCGGTGACGTGCATAAGGGTCTAACCTATGAGTGAACACGGCGAAATAAACAAAATATAATTTCAACTTGTATCACAAATGAGACCTCCGGACGACGCGTAAGGTGGGCTTCAACTATTGGCAGAACCACCGATCCATCATGTTGATGTGGCTCGACCCACAGACGAACCCCTGTCGTGAACGCCTAGGGTCTCGTCGACGTAAACCCGATTCACACGCCGCCATGCTAACGCGTCATGGTGACAGTCAACACGGTCGTAAAATAGAAATTCAACTCTATATCATAAGAGGTGGAATACGATTAAATCATGTCGTAAACTGGAAAATGATGCGATTAAAGTTCAAAACCAAAAAGAGATGGTTATTATAATCATTAAACCAATGGCCGCCCTCGATATCATAAGTGCGGCAGGGGTTGAATATACATATAGAATATATAATTAGATATATGAACTTTAATAACAATAAGGTTTATACATATATTTGTTTATATCAAATGATATGTCATTTTACATATATGCGTGTATATAAAACGATATGTCCTTATACATATATGTGCTTATAAAAAAATGATATGTATAATTACATAGTTACACATACATGGTTAACGAAGGTTGGGACATATATATATGTGTTGCATATAACATGATATATATATATATAGGTGTGATGTATATCAAGTTATATATATATATGTTATATATATAAAAATGATATATATAAATGTGTGTTTAACAAAGGTAGGGGATTATGAATGATATATATATATAGTGATATATATGTATAGGAGCGAATGAAAGATATGAGGAAAAGGAGTATCGTCCATACATACAAGGGGAAACCATATTTATATGGGTGTAATTTATATGGAAAATTTTATTAAGTTTAAAACGGGAGGCAGGAAAGTTAAGTATATACGTGTAAGTGGTTGGAGGCAAAGTAATAATCATATCACTATTTTAACAGATAGAACCCCTTATATATATATATGGTAATGGAGAAAAAAAAAAAAAAATTGTGTAGTGGAGGTGTTACAAATGGTATCAAAAAGGCTTTGAACTTATATATGAATATATATGAATATAGGGATATATATATATATTCATATGTTCATCAAATTAAAATTGCCAAGGCTATATATATATATATATATCATGGTTACTTATACAATAAGGTTTGGAAATATATATGATATATACAAACCTAGTGGATATATATATATGCTCATGAGATGTATATTGCCCAAGGCTTGAGATGTAAGTAGTATATGAGTAAGTGGAAGATGTATCCTATAAATAAGGCATGTATACTGCTATAAAAGAAAAGAAGATTGAAGTACAAGTTTTAATTTCAATTAAATGGTTGATTTAGTAATTGTGGAACCATTACATTGAGTTAGGCATGAATGAATGAAGGGGTAAATTAAAATTTTCCTGATGATTTACTTAAGGAAGAATATTCTTGTAATAGTGGAAGAATGATTTCTTAATTATTTATTTATATTCTTCCAGTTGGTATATTTTATAAGTTTAGAAATAATGAGTAAAAGAATTGGAAAAAAAAAATGGAGAAGTGATATTTCTCTCATAAGAAAAGAAAAACAAATACAGATTTAAAAATAAAAGCATGAGAGATTTATGGGTTGCTTTTGCTAGAAAAAGTAGAATGCTTTTATGCATTAGAAAAGAAGAAATTCTTTTATGACTCAGGAAAAAGTTGGAATACTTTTATGATTTATAAAATTTTTTCCATTTTAATTAATTCTATTTTAGTATATAGGTCGATGAGAGAAATAGAAGAGGGGAACTAGCAAAGTATGAACATACAATTAAAAGTAAATGCATAAATTCTGGTGAGTCTTTGAAAAAGGGGAAACTGTGTCAAATTTATTTTTGACATTATCAAGTATTAATATTTGTGAATGTGATGAATTATAGAAATTACATTTATCACTAGAAAAGGAAACATGTATTCACACTATAAAATTTTGTGGTGTAAATTTTATTAAAGTTAATTTTCTTGAGTCTTAAATTCAAAGACAGAGAAATGATGTGAAATCATACAGCTACAAATCGAGAGAAAAGAGGATGAGCAGTATTTTGGACTTGGGTGTGGGGGAAACCCATCAGCTCCAAATTTGTTCACTTAAGTTTTGAACTAGTGGATACAATTTCATGTGAGAGGTAAGCATGGAATTGTAGAGATTATTAATGAGTCTAGTTGTTACTAATTAAATTGATTAACTAACAAAAGAAACAATGAAAAGATACTAGAAGTACAACTATAAAATGAGAAAGGGTAAGCATAACCATGCATATAATACAATTGTTTTCTCTCATTTATGAGTACTAATGAAAAAGTTGAAAAAATTGTTTAGCCAAGTGTGTAACAGGAAATTGGGCACTCTGGAAACAAAGAGGAAAAAGGTGAAGATAAATCACCTAGAAAATCCAGAAAAGCTGAACTGAACCAAGTTGCGTGAGGAAAGAATCTCAATGAAAAACAAGAAAGGATAAGTAGTGTACTAAAAGTGCACTAAACTATTATGAACTTGAACGGTTTGATTAATAACTGAATGTCTTAAGTTATTGAAATGCAGAATGCAGTTGTGAATTATCAATTATATGTACCTGATATTACTTACATTAGTATGAATTGTGGACAGAGAAACCAGAATAAAAGATATTCCATACAGACTTCTTACAAAGAAGTAGGAAGAAAACCAACTGCATAAGGCATCAGTAAATAGAGTGGAGGCAGGAGAGTACTCTGCTGGAAACTAATGGCTTATACATTAGCCCTACCATTGCTTATTAAATTTCCTGATATATTTCATGTCTCCTTGTTGGAAAAGAAAAGTTATAATTTTTATACATGATGCTTCTCACATGATTGATTTGAAATGTGGTCCAGGTGGAACCAGAAGAGGAATTTCCTTCCAGAGTCGCTTCAAAGATGAAAGCGAGAAGAAATGAAAGTGCGAAAGTGAACAGTAGCTCGGATAAAGGTGCAGTGGAGCACTTTACTGCTAAAAAAAGCTACAGGGCAAAGAGAAGCTCAGATGATGGAAAAGCATTCATAATTATGTTCAAAATCAACTAGTAGATAGTTGTCAACACCGAGGACGATGTTTATTTTTAGAGGGGGAATATGTAACACCCCAAGTTCTATGCTTTTCAAATGACACATTTGAACATAAATCCAAAGGGGAGTGGACCCCAGTGGATGATTATTGTGTGGATGTGGTTAATTAATTAATTATGAAAAATAAATAAAATATTATGTATGCACTATGACCAGATGAGAAAATGAGATCATATGCCTAATCCATGAGGTGATGGAAAAGGAAAAAAAAAGACTTTCCCCAAATCTTTCAAAAATCCTTGAAAGAAATTATTTCTAATTTAGATTTTTGAGGAAAAATCTAAATTTCCCCAATGAAGAGGAGTAGTTGGGAAGAGGTGAAAAAAAGCTGGAAAAGCTGAGGAAAAGCTTAAAGTAGCTTTAAAGAGTCCCAGAATGGGAAGCCTAGGCTAAACAGGAATAAAGCATCCTGAAATTCTGGACGCAGAATTGGAAACAGGCTTGGGGAAAGCACAGCTTAAATAAGCTGCTCCAGAACAGATTGAGGCTGGTCTGTTCTGGGGAGGATCTCTGCTCAGGGGTGAATCCTGGGAGATAAAGAGGATTCTACGGTTGGGAGGACTGGTCATAGTAGAGGTGTGCATGCATAAATTTGGAGATATCTGTGAGTCTGTGTTAAACATATCCCTGTTTTATGAAATTGTGATGTTATATTCCTTTATGTTTTATGAAATCGTGATGTTATATTTCTTTATGTCTTATGAAATTGTGATGTAATAGTTCTTTATGCAATTTATGAAGTTGTGATGTTATAGTACATTATGGAATGTATGAATTGTTATGTTAGGTTGCATTATGCAACTGTTAGATGGATTAATGGTTCAGTAACTTATGTAATTGCAACTACCGCTATTGACAGTAGAGACAAATGGTTGGGTGTAGAGATGAGCACATTGTAACGATGAGGTTTGAGATGGTAGATCAATTTAGCAGCCAATATAATAACTATGTATAGGTATAGATGGCTATCTTTTAAAGGAGTATTTAATTTCTGTGTGTATAAACAGAAGATGTTAACAAACCAGTACCCATGAACATTAAGTTCCAAACAACTAAATCTATCATAACAATACTGATGGCACAGAATTCACTGTGATCAATAACAGAAAGTAGGGAACAACAACCAGCTGTGTTGCACTGGAAAGAATTAAAAAAGAAAAATTTGAATTTACAGTATTCTATTAAATGTAATGGTACACATATGGAAGTAGAAGTTGAATCCTAACTAAGTACGAGGATCTAACACTAGGGATTCAAAACTATCCAGTTCAGTATTCTCTCCCTCCCTTGGAGTGAAGCAAGAGGAGCTGTTTCCTAGTTTCCATGGAACAACTGAATCTGTACCATAGTGTCACACATGTTGAATGGTTATAATAGACAAATAAGGGGGGAAAAAGCCTATTGAAAAATCTATTGTGTAATAACAGTTTGTGTGAGGAAAGATTGTAAGCATGTGTAAAATACCATGAACAGAGCATCTGGTTACCATCCATAGAACTACTGGAAAAGTAGTGGAGAAATGGTGGTGAACTGCGTAGAGATAGATGTATGCGAGGAGGCATACATCTATACTTCGATGCTGAAACTTTAACATATTGAAAATATTAGCAGGCCAGCAAACTGGGAAGTTTGATTAAGGGCCTAGTGATCATCCTGCACAGAAAACCTGAGAAATACAAGGTAAAATATATAGATAGATATAAGTCTACTATATGAACTGAGAAGAGGGGAGGTTAAGCCCAAAAATCCTCATGGAAATTCTGGTATTCCAGGGCTGTCTGTAAGTACTGAAAAGAATCTAAACCCCGGATAACAGTCTGCATTGTAGGTGATTCAGTATAAAAACTATAATTTTTATCGACGCGTAAAGCGGAGAATATTGAGTTATGTTATATGGGTAGCACTCATCATAGGGGTGATGAATATAGACATATTATGAATATAGACCTTAAGAGAGACATGTTGAATCTCATTCGGAGTAAAATGAACCACTTATAGAAGAGGAGTTAGAGGGTGGGAGAATGAGGTATAATGGATGTACCCAATATCCGCAGAATCCCATGATATAGAAAAAAAAAAAATGGGTTTGGGGCCCGTGACTATTTATGTATTGATGAGGACATCCAAATATAGCTCCAAGTAGAAGCAACATGAGATTTTTAATTGAAATTTATGATTTAGTTGAAATGCGAAACACATGAATTAAACATTCTTCTAAAGATATGGGTTGTAGTGTAGATTGAAAATTATTACCTATAAATTAAAATTAAAATTTTAATATATATATATATATATATTAAAATTTTATGGTAATATTTTTTTTATGAATGTAAATTTATTTTTTCTTTGGGTATAGAAATATTCGAGAAAACTAAAATTTCTTAAAATAAGAACCTTATTTTTTTTCCACAGAAAAAAATCGAACCATCTATTGATATAGAAAGGTTACATAGCATATGTTGGGCATTTCCTTTCCCTTGTTTTCAGAGAAACCCAAAATCGCTGTTTGTAGAAAAATCCAGAAGTTCCCCCCAAACAGCCCTGTTAAAAACTATTCTTTAGGACAGCAAAATACCTATAATTTCCCCAAACTCCCAGCTTCCTAATCAGTCGAAACAGAGTGATGGGAAAACCACAATGTCAAAAAGCCAGATAGTAGACACTGTACTGGAAATATGGAAGTATAAAGTTCAAAAGTGGGCAGGATCTCAGGCCTCCTATGAAAGGAAAACAACACTGAGTCCTGAATAAGTTTTACATAAACAAAAATTATAACAATAGTATATACATCAAAACAGAAACTAGAAAAAAGAGAAGAGTTATGCAAATGCTGGAGGAGCAAGTCGCCTTGCCACCCCATCAACCACCTCTTCTACTGTCCATGCGCCCAGATCCTGCTCAGAGCCTTTTTTAGAAAGGCTGTCTGCTTCTGAATTTCTTTCCCTGAAAATATGACAGATAATGAGCTCAGAAAACCAACTTTTAAGATGACAAATCTCATTAAGTAAAAGAGATAACAGAAAGTTCCTGCAATGTTGTGAGCCATTGGCCCACTTAATAGTGTTCAGAGAGTCACCAAAGATCTGAGCCTCACGCTCATTGTACAAAGAGAGCCAACAAAGTAGAAGATGCAAAGCTTTTAGCTCGGAAAAATTATTTGTTCCGGTCCCAAGCCCAATGGATGCTTTGAGGAGTTTTGCGGAGGGAAAATGAATAACCAGGCCAGCTCTGCATCTATTGTTGATATCTGAGGCCCCATCGAAGTAAGCCCAAGGGATGGAGCCCTTTATTTCTTCCTGCTGAACAAACTTGATATTCTCAGAGGTGGAAGGAGATGGGATGTTTTCATAAATGGCCAGCCCCTCTGCTGCTAGTCTAGAAATAGGAAAAAAGGTGTCTTTGAAGATCAGGTGATTTCTGGCAAGCCGGATTCCCCATACAACCAACAGGGGCAACACTCTGACTTTTTCATTAGGTGCCTGCTTCCACCAAGAGTTCCAGGCCTCAGATATTTCCTCCCCCTCCCAACTGAAAGGTGTGTTGGTCAATCATAGCATTTCATTCCAGAGACTTTTAGAGAAAGAGCAGGAAAGGAAAATATGCTGAGTGGTTTCCTCACTCTCCTTGCACAAGGGGCACCACCCAAATCCATTTTTCCCCGTTTTTTGAAGAAAATCCCATGTAGGGACTTTCTTATGAAGAACACACTAGAAAAATAGTAATGTCTTGGGTGGCCCTTTCAATTTCCACAGTGGCTTGGCCCACTAGCTTGGTTCCTCCCATCCCTTTTGAGACATAAGCCAGTCGTATCCTGATTTTGGAGAGTAAATACCAGTTTGAGAATGAACCATATTAGTTCATCTGGATTTTCGGTAATGCGGATATGAGAATTCAGCAGTCCTGCTCGGAAGACCTTCCATTCCTGGAGCCATCTTTCATCTAGACCAAGAGTTTCCCCCAATAACCACTCATGTCGCCAGATAGAAGAGTTTGCATGGTCTGCAATCTGATAGAGAGAGGATAGCCCTTTGCTGTTAAGGTCTTCGATCAAGTCTCATGAAAGGGAAACGGAGTCCGGATAGCCTACCCAAGGGTCTCTCCCAAGCCTTACTAATCTGCCGTCGTCCACATTCCATGCCAAGCCTTTTTCAATAATCTGAACAGCAGCCGCCAAGGCTTTCCAGACTACAGATGAATTTTTTGAAGATTTTCCGGGTAGTCTAATCCATTCCAATGGTGTGATTGGGTCGATATACTTTCTTCTGGTTACAACAGGCCAAAGATTTTCTGAAAAAACCAGTCTCCAGGTTAATTTGGAAAATAAGGATTTAGAAAAGGGGAACAAGTCCTTTATCCCCCACCCTCCCCATTGTTTTGGTGTGACAATTTTCTACCATGAAACCCAGGGCATGACATGTTCCTTCTTTTGGCCAGCCCATAGGAAACTGTTGCAGATTTTATTAATTTTCAGGAGGATACACTTCGGCACCCATATGAGATTAGCCCAGTAGACTGGGATGGCCAAGACCACAGATTTGATAAGGACAAGGCGGCCAGCCCTTTACAGCCATTTAAAACTCCAATGATTCATTATGTGCTCAATTTTAGTTAGGAGCCAGGACCAATCTTGAACCCTGTAAGAATCAGGCTTGAGATAGAATCCGAGATATTTTAACAGGTCCTACAGGGACTTTGCTTCGAAAGGGAGAAGCTCTTTGGCTCTATTCACTTCTAAAGTCAAGAGCCCTGCGGATGTGATGGAAGATTTCTGTTTGTTTATAACCAGTCCTGTGGCTTTTAAGAAGAGATCAAGGATCCTTTTCAAGAAGTGGCAGTCATCCCAACTCCCATCGCAGAACAAGAGAATATCATCAACAAAGAGGAGATGGGTCACCCAAAGATTTAGCCCAACTTCGATCCCTTTCAGTTCACCTTGTCTTTTAGCCTCTTTGATCATTAAGCTGATACCTTCCGCTACTAGTAGGAATATCAGAGGCAAGAGAGGACATCTCTGGCGTAGACCCCTTTGAGGATTGAAAAAATCCGAAGCAGCACCATTAATCAGGACAACAATCGAGGTCGAAGAAACACACCCCATAATCCACCTTACAAAATCATGCCTGAAACCAAGGTGCGTTAGGAGGAGCCTTAAAAACATCCAGCTGATTCTGTCAAAGGCCTTGGAGAGGTCAATCTTGATTATGGCCCCTTTTTTCCGACTCTTTTTTAGGCTGTGAAGAGTTTCCTGGGCCACCCCAACAGCCTCGTGTATTTGACGACCATCTAAAAAACCAAATTGTTCCACAGAGATGTGTTTTGAGAGGAAGGGTTTCAGCCTGGAGGCAATGAATTTTGCAATGACCTTGTATAAGCAGGTGCACAAGGAGATGGGGTGGAAATCATTAAAGGAAGAGAGATGTTCAGACTTGGGGATGAGGGTCAGGAAGGTAGCATTGAGAGGCTGGTAGATCAACCTTGCGATCCTGGATTCTTCCACCACCGCGGTCAGATCGTCACCAAGGGAGTCAAAAAAGTGGAGGAAAAATTCCACAGTCCTGCCATCCGGACCAAGGCTTTTCTCTTTTTGCGTCGACTTAAGGGTAGCTTCCACTTCATCTTTCGAGACTGGAGAAATCAGACATTCATTGCCTTCTTCATTAATGAAACTTGGAAAATATTGAGCTACTCTTATAACTTCAACAATGGAGGCTTCTTCTGGAGCTTTGAAAATATCTTTGAAGTGGGAAACCCCTAGAGAGGCAAGCTCTTCAAAGGACTGAGCCTTTTCCCCATTTTCTTTTGGCATTTCCTAGATGGTGTTTTGATTTTTCCTTCCTTTAGCATATTGTTGGAAAATTTTTGTATTTTCATCCCCTGCTTGTAGGAAAATAGCCTTGCTCTTTAAATGCCAACTTTCCTCCTTCACCCGAAGTATTCTCCTTCGGTCTGCTTCAAGCTTCCGAATTCTGTCTCGAGAAGCCAAGGTGGCATAACCTTGCCCTTCAGGGTCTTCCAGAAGATAAAATTCTACATTAATAGCCCTCAAGTCCTCATCTTCCTTAAGAGACTTTTGGATAACCCAGTTCTTGGTAGCTTCTTTTAGTCGAGTTAGGTTGTTCATAAAAGCCTTACTTCGGCTCAGCCTCTCCCCATCATCTGACCCAATCCTCCTCCAAGTGGAGTGAAAAAGAGCAACAAAAGAATCATCAGAAAGCCAAGAGGAGTTGAATTTAAAGGGGGACCCTAGTTTTTTCTGAGTTCCTTTTGTCTCCAACAGGATTGGGAAATGGTCAAAAAGGCCCCCTTCACCCACCCAATGCCGGAAGATTGATAACTTTTCGGAAAGATCTTCGCCCAAAAGAAAGCGATCCAGCTTCTTACCCACCCAGTCATCTCCCACTCTTTTTTTTCACCAAGTAGGTCTAGATTTAAGGAGTGTGAGATCAACTAGGTGGGAGGAGGCAATCTTGGAGAGGAAGAAGTTTGTTAGAGGGTCATCTTGGGCATTGGCTCCCCAAGATTCCGAGACCCCCAAAGAAAAGTTGAGGTCACCACCAATGATCATATTTGGGTGGGCAAGAAAGGATTTTTGGAAAAAAGAGGACCAGAACAACTCCCTCTCCTAACTGGGCCCATAAACGTTAAGGAGAAGGAGAGGTAGACAGAGCTCCCTGGAATAAAGCTCCAGCGCCAGAGATTTTTCAAGCCCCCAAGCAGAAATTTCTCTGAGATTTCCTGCTTTGTAGCCGGTAACCACCCCACCAGAGCGGTCGTTTGCATCGATGACCTGAAAGCACTAGCCAGGAAGAAATTTGGAGAGAAGAGTAATGATATCCTCCCCTTTACCAAGATTTTCTTGAAGCATTAGAATATCAGGATTGTAAGATTTGATTAAATCCCTCAGAGCTAGTTTTTTGGGTTGACTAGCTAACCCTCTGCAGTTGTAGGATAGAAGGATCATTTCAAAATACCAGGGGCTGGCTGTGCTACTCTAAGCACCCTATTCAGAGATTTATGTTTCCCATATACAATGTCTATCTTTGCCTTTTTTTGTGCCTTTGAGAGGTTTGATTTTCTACCTCTCGATTTTCGGGGCCCTATAGGCACCAGGTCATGCTCTAAACCATTGGGAGCTGAGTCTATCCCAGGATGATTAGCCAGAGATCTCAGATTGTAGGGAGGAGCGGAACTGGAGGGAGCAGGCTCCAGGGGACAACAAGGGGCCAGAGGGTTTATCCGGGAAGGAGGAGGGAGGTCAGAGGGCGGAGGCACCGAAACAATCAGACTGTCCACAGGAAAGGAGTTCAAGTTTAAGGAGGAGAGCTCCGTATGGAGCTTCCTGGAAGGACCAGGCTCAGAAGTGAAAGAGACAAAAGCTGAATCAGAAAAAAAAAAAGCGAGGAGGGGAGAGAGAGAGGCATACCCGCCTATGAAGCCCCTGCTGTCCCAGGTGCATAAGGAAACTGAGAGGCGGTTAGCACAGGAGCAATCTCAGGGAGTAGGTTGGGAACAGTCTGTTGCGAAGGGTTACTGGAAGTCACAATCTCCACATCGGCCTCTAGGTCCTCCTCCATGGGTTCGTTCGGAGCATCCGTGCTTGGGTCAGGAGCTAGATAAACCGATGGCTTTCTGGAAAGTTTGAATGGATTCCTTCTGTGGCGATGACCCAGAGGGCATTCTTTGGACAGATGTTCGTATTTGTGGCATCTGTGGCAACGAAAAGGTAGGTTCTCATAATCCAACTTTTGCAGGAATTCCAACTCTCTATACTTTAAGGTCATAGCATCTGCGAGCCCTTCCCCAGGGTTGAGGCTTACAAGGATCCGAGCCACACTGAGATCGTTTGTTTGAGCAAAGGACCTGTCAACATCTAGAAACTTACCCAGAGTGTTTCCAATGGAGGTGAAGACTGAATCGACCCAAAACTGGAGAGGGAGCCCTGGCAATTTGACCCAAACAGGAGATTCATTCATCTTTTCAATCTGGGCGTCGAAACTGGGAGTCCATCTATGGAGAAGGACTGGGCGCTTGCTGAAACACCAGTTTCTATCGAGGACCCAGTTTTCATGGTCCTTTTGGGCAAATCACAGCGGTCCAGGACCTTGATCTCTACTGGTTTTCCTGGTGCATGTGCCCACTTTGAATGAACCCAGTCCCGAATGTTATCAGCAGAGTATTTCCTTCCATGCACTCTGCCTACAAGCCTCAGCTCTGATGCTGCCATTGCTTCTTCTACAAGGATATCTACTCCAAGGGTGCAGCAAGGGCGAGGCTCCTTCTTTCTGATATGGTTCTGCTTCTTGCGCTTTCCTCCCACTACCTTCACCTGCACATCGTCCACCCCCAGCTCTTTGAACGGCCGGCCATCAGAAGCCTCTACACTGGGCCGCTCGTGGCTCCTCTCATCCAGATCACAATTATCAAAAATGTCACGACTCACCACCCCCTCATCCAAAGGTTCCTTGACGGCCTGACCCTTCTCGGGGACTGCGACAGCCCCAGCTTCAAGATCCTCCGGGTGGCTCGCCTCTATTCCTACCTCAAGAAGCTTCGGGTGGCTTTCAAATCTGGTACCATGGCCAGTGCCTCCATCCTGAGAGACTTTCTGAGGCTGAACCCCATTCACCTGAGCAGAGATGACTGTCGAGAAACTAGGAATTGAAACCGGCTTGTGGCTTTGAATCAGGGCCCTATTTCCACATCCAGTCACCTTAGGAACCCCTGCTCAAGTGACAGGCCTTCTCCAACCTTTATCTTTTTTGGTTAAAAGCCCTTTCTGCTTGTGCAAGCCACAGCTTGCCACCACGTCTTCTAAGCCTCCGGTGAGAGGACGGAAGACTAAGGGATCTGGCCCCGAGAGGAGGGAGGAAGACCCATGAACCCAAAAGCGGTCATTAATGAGGCCATCACCCCTAGGGAGACCACCTCTGCAAGAGAGAGAAACGTAGTTTGCCTTCAGAACGCCTGATGCATCTGGGAGTTCAGATCGAGAGGAAAGGGAACCTATGCCTTCTTCTGAGTTTGGAGGGGCAGGCTTCACCGGAAACTTTGGAAAAAAATGTTCGAGGTTCAGGGCTGAAACTTCGTGACCCTAGATAGTGAGTAAATATTCCGGTGCCAACTCTACATCCACATAGTCGCGATCGAGCCCCATCTCAGTGGTTAAAACCAAACCCTAGCCCGACACCTCTGGAAAAGGAAAACCGTGGAAGATCTAAAATGAAAACTCCGTCGCGAGGTGAGAAGAATAAAGAAAACTGCAACCTCCATTCTAGCCAGGGTTAAAACCAAATGGACAATCCACCTCGGAAAGCATTGATCATGGCTGTCTCGGAAAAAATCCAAGTGGAAACGTGACCCTGACAGGTAAGGAACTGTAAATTTTTAAAAATAAAGTTTACAACTCCAATTTATTATCTTTGATATGGTACTTGGTTAAGGTAGATTTATGATAATTATATGCATAAACATGTATTGTGTCAATACAAAACTAAATAAGAAAATAATTGGATGTTGGGGAGAAAGAGACCTTTACCACGAAGGAAATATGCAGACATGAATCGACCGTCCAATAAACCCTTAAGTAGTCTAAGACGGAAATCGCACTCTGTTAATCAAGAACCTGATACCTGAAACAAACAAACAACCTGAAACCCTGAAAATCTTGAGAGAAGAAAAACCAGACACAAGGGGCGAAACGAAACGTAATGACTCCTGTGGCAAAGAAGGGTTAATAATGGGAATTAGAAACCCTAGAAACAAATCGACCAACGTACGGGCAAGGAGGGATACATTATCACTCCGCGGCCCCGCATTTTACGAAATCCCAAGAAGGATTTTGAAAATCAAGCCGAGCGGTAACCAGGATACCCGACTGTAAGTTTAATAATATTTAAAATCGTTTCAATGTACCTGACCAGCAGAATTCCTGCGAACTCATAAGTGTATCGCCACCGAAATGACCCTTCCTATTCCTTCCTACAGTTGGCGATGAGCCGGGGTTTCTTGTTCAGGAGGTGTAGTACAGTTTTGAAAATCAGTCGTTCCGATCCTGAACCAAAAGCAGGTTAATGTGGAACCCGTAAGCCTGTGGCGAAAGAGGGACGGACGCGTGCAAACGTCCCAGCCCAAAAGACGGATCTCGTTTGTACCAACTCCTTCATCTTCCTGCACGCAACACTGTCATAACACGAAAAATGGCATTTACAATTAAACTTTGAACAGATCAATATCGATGACTGTAAAAACACGAAACCGAGTAGTAGAAGCTCGAGCGGGTTAGGGTTTGTTTAAATGAGTGGTTATATGATACCCGACGCCGTTAGATGCGACCAAAAATGCTTCGCGGAGCCGAACATATTCACGGGTTAGTGACCGGTAGGTGGCAAAAGTCGTGATCATATATGAGTGTCTAGACCACGTAGGACCGATTTACGTGGTGAGAAACGTAAATAATCCATTTTGGTATATATATATATAAACATTCCTTTGACCGTGGACTATGGATTTCGATTTCGATATCTATATAATTATAATTATATGAATGTCCAAAGTGGGTTGGTAGGTCACCATTTATATATATAAGTTATTAAAGTTTATGTAAGATTATATATATATATATATATATATATATATATATGTGTGTGTGTGTGTGTGTTATTAAAGTCATATATATATATATATATAAGTTATTAAAGTTATATGTATGTGTATACAAGTTATTAAAGCTAGTGAAGAGAGTAAAGTGCCAATATTCATATATATACGGGTCCCAAAAAGGGGGATACTTGTTATCCCAATTTTGTAAATAGACCTTGGACATAAAAATGTTGAAATGGATATTTTATAAAGTTACGTTTACAACTAATTAAGAATCCTACTATCTCTTGACCCTACTTCAAGTCAAAGGGTTTGAAAAAAAAAATAAAAAAATTTGGAGGTGTGACATTTAATGAAAGGGGTTTGCACCTGAGGACCCTTTGGAGCACATTGTTTCAAATTTTATTTTAGATTAATGAAGCTTCACAAGAAAGAGCATGGATTTTTGTGATATCTTGGATTCATGTGATGTATTTTTCCAGTCTATCCTTTTCCTTATGTATTTTTTTTCTTCTCAGTTATACCATTTGAATGTATGGAATTATAATATTTGTATAAGATTAAATGTTACATGATTAACCCTTATTTTTTGTGGTTGATCTAATATATCTAAATATTTGTGCCCATTTCCTCTAAATAAGATCTTGGATTCATCCTTCATGCCCAATTGGAGTGGACTATTTTCCCCCTTGAACTATTAGTTAAAATGAAAATTTTCTAAGGAAAATGTACCTATCTCTCCCATGAGATTTGTGTACTTCACAACGAGTTCCTTGTTAGTTTTCATTAATTCTCAGCTTTTGAGACTTCGTGCCCAATGATTTTACCTTCCCTTTCCAAACTATTTTTGAATAATCCAATGAGATCTAGTCATTGTTATAAGTACATAACCAGTCATATTTTACTGACTTGTATAAGGGACCCCCCTTCTTATTGAAAGGGATGCTTTTCAATTCAAAACATTGCTTAGAGGTTACCTTATAGTTTTTCCCTTATAGCCAGGGTTTTGTCTAAGTGATAAGACCATCCTTACAACGCTAATATGATATTTATGAACTTTAATGTAGTGAAAATAATATAAAAGGAATTTATGATTTTCTCTTAAGGCTTGATGCATTGTACTTACTCTCTTGATTGATTACATGTTGTCAGTCTAGGTTTCTGAGGCACAACTTAAGGTCTAGTCATTAAAAACTTGGTTTTACATGGATGGCTCTTGAAGCCACATGTTGTTTATGGTAATATCAAGACAAAGTACAAGACATTAACCTAGTGAATTCTCCATGGTTAATTTCTCTGAAACTCATCAAAAAACTTGAATTCACTAGATGGGAGTTAGGGTAAAAAACCACAATACGATATAGTTTGTTGGTCATTCACACATTTCTAATTCTATGGAGGGTTCCTCAATTTTTGAGGGCTTTACAATTTTTCAACCAGTGAGGGTTTGTATTTATTCTTCATTAACTAAAACACGATTTTACTAGTTACCAACATTAAGTCAGAGTATAACCTTCTGCACTAATTTTTCCAAGCAGTCATAGTTGCAATTATTCTCCATCCGTGTTTTATAGTTAATTTTTTTTATTTTAACTAGCTCTCTAACCATACTTATCTCATGGATTTTATATGCCACAAGAGTTCTCTGGTGAAGCGAAACGAGGTTCATCTAGTTTCCGCTCAAGTCAAAAGATGTCAATTTCATTTCAGCAAAGGCATGCTCTTCATGATTGCTCTAGTTAGTGGATTTTTTTGTGTCATCTGGATCTAACCCCACCAAAACATTGAAGTATGAAATGGTAATTCTTAGTGAGGTCTTGTTTATTTTCTTTGTTTAAAAATAATAAATATAAAATTGCATTAGTAACTCGTATAATCGAGCCTTTACTAGACTCCTGTCCTTACAGCTCCTAATTATTTCTGATATGGTTTCTCCAACCCAATTTGACTCTTTTATCAAAATTCATTTATAAATGAATTATTTTCATGGAAATATTTGGTTAAACCTACCAAGAGCTTTGTTATCAGTTAATTTAGACAGGCTACCAAATTAATTTTGTCCAACATTTAACTTTTGTAATCTTAAAAATTAGGTAAATAAATATTCAACAAAGAAAAGCCAACACTAGTTTATACAAAATATACACACTTACTCTTTCTTACTACAACATTCATAAATTTTATAGAGAATAGATAGGCTAAATAATATGAATTCTACTTCTCTAAATTATTTTTCAAAGATTCAAGAAAACCCAACTAGAATTATCTTCTAATGAGAGTGAAATTTATGTTCATTGTCCCCTGATCTTCTCACTTCCCCTACATTTAGTTGAAAAAAACATTTTTTATGTTGTTTCACAAGAACCTAGAGCTCCTCAAACCAATCTAGAACTAGCTTATATTCAGGTTTCCACTGGCTCGAGTCTAGCTTAAGAAACCCTCCTTCAGGAAGTGTCATGCCTTAACCTGAGAATTGTAATTTTCTCTTTTTTCATTCAAGGTGGTTCTGCTTCCTTCCAGTTGCTAGCCCCTTCTTTTACCCAAAAGATAAATAACTACTATTAACTGTCATGAAGTTGAAAATTGGTTTTGATAACCACAAAATAAATTTTTAACCAAAACAATAATATAACCTTCCTTTTTTTAATGTTTACAATTTTTCTAGGTTTTTCTAAAGTAAATGACATTAAATGTAAATAATTACAATATCCAATGGTTTTACAATTTTATAAAGAACAAATTGACATGAATTTATGTTAATTATTATAAACCTTGAAATAATTTATTTATTTATGATTATAATACCTATATTATTTTAAATACCATGTCTAACCACAAAATCCTTTTTTAACAAAAATAATAAGATAACTTTTTTTTAATGTTTAAAGTTTTACTAGATTTTTCTATAGTAAATGACATTAAATGTAGATAATTACAATAGCAAATGGTTTTACAATTTTATATCACACAAATTGACATGAATTTATGTTAATTGTTATGAAAATTGAAATGATTTATTTATTAATTATTATAATAACAATATTATTTTAACTACCATGTCTAAATTTCATGATTTACACATCTTTCTCATACTAAATAAGTAGAAAGAGATTTAAATTTTTTATCATTACAATTTTTAATTTTTTAATGTAAATGGTTTTATTGTTTTTTAATGCAATATTAATGGAAAATATATAACGACACTCATTTGTAAAAGACTTCTTAAAGAAAAGAAAGAAATTTGGAATTTTTTTGTTAGCAATGTGCTCAAACTTATTGTGATAAATTTAATTAGCCAAAGATAGATTTTATTTTGAGGTAACAAATAACTATGTATATGAGAATATGTTATCAATTAATACATCTAAAATAAATTATAATTGGACTATGTTTTGGACCTTTTTCCTAGAAAATTTTAATTTATTTTTGCTTGAAATGTGATAGAGGTTTTATAACATATTGTAGGTTTTAATTCACTTATACACTCAAAAATTCATTTTGAAATCTAAATCAGTTTCCCAATCCTAATCTTACTTAAAATTGTATGACATAAATTAAAAGAAAAAGAAAAATATATATATTCTAAATTAATTTTTGAAACATAATAATATACTTATAATTAAAATAAATATAAACTATTCAAAAATATTATTAGTAAAAATGTCATAATTCTAAATCTCATATTAAATAATTGAATCACTATTAGAAATTTTAACATAATGTCTTCAACCGTAAACATAATATATTTAAAACATGATAAATTTTTTTGAAATAGATTTACTATATTTCTCAAAATGACATATTTCAACTCCATATATAGGGAAGGAATCATCAAAATTCCAAATTACTAAATGTCATATATTCAGAATTAGTAAATCACATGTATTTCAAATGATTAAATCTATGAGAAGACACAAAAAATAGTTATGAATAAAATTGATTTTTTTTAATATTTATTTATTTATTTTATATCAAATACATTATTAAAAATAAACATTAAATTTTGTATTTGTAATTTTTTAAAATAGTGGGAAAACTTCATATTTGAGTTGTCAAAGAAGATGACATATGTTGCTATCTCTTAATGCAAATGGACTTATCATTATTATTCAAGGGAAACCACACCACCTCTTATTATCCTCTTGGTAGATAGTAAGAGTGCATGGTTTCTTTATAATTATCATTATCACGTTTTTTTATTATATTTATATTTCTTGAAATATTATATCAGAAATTTTAATTATCTTCATATATATTTAAGTTAAAAAAAATATTTTATATAACATAAAAATGCTAAATCTAATTCTATAATAGAAAATGGTTTTATTTATTTATTTATTATGATTTTCTTATCTATAAGGAAAAACTAAGTAAATTTTAATTCATAAAATTATTTTTAGTGTGTTTTTATTTTGTAAAAGAAAAAGATATTTCACTACTTCACATTAAATACAGGTTTTTAACTTTCAAGATCATCATCTACCAATTTTAACACACACACACACACACACACACACACATATATATATAGATATAGATATAGATATAGATATAGATATAGATATAGATATATATTTATCAATTTTTAATTTGTCTAAAAAAATTAAATGTAAAAATAAATATCATATTATTAATATATAATATTTGTATATAACCTTAAATTTTAGCCTACAGAGAATGTGAAATTGAAATGCAATGCTTTCAAATCTTTTTTTTTTTTTAATATATAATCATTATGTCTACGTGAGATAAAATATTATCATAAAATTATATAATTCATATCATTCAATTTTTTTACCACTGCATATGAAAGAGAAACAATATTACATTATAATTTTATTTTATTTAAATTAGAAAAAAAAAAAAAAAAAAAAACATTACTATGTAATTTTCTGTTATGTTAAAAATTAAAAAAAGAAAAAAGAAAATTTAACTTACAAATTTTCAATTAATTTTTATGTTTTGTTATTTTTTATTTTTTATTTTTTTTGTTTTTAAATATATTTTAAATTTTAAATTCTTACTGAACCTCCATAATATTGTAAAACATCAAAACAAAAAAATACACATCAAAACATTGAAATTCAAATGTGAAAAAGTTGATGGTGACCTAATCTTCTTCACTTAGAAAAGACAGAAACTGTCACATCAATAAGTTTAACCAATAAAAATAAAAATGAGTTGGCTGAAAAAGAATATCTGTTGGAGAAAGTGGGAGTGGATGACTTGCCTAAATTAGAAATAATTACGATGGATGAGTTGGCTAGAAAAATACTGTGCTGTAAGAAGTGGGAGTGAAAGTGGTAAGATGGAAAAAAATAAATAAAATGGAAAAGTAGGTGGAAGGATAGAGAATCAGGCATATCATCTTTTTTCTTTACTTTAAGGGAAAAGAAGTTGGAAACACCTATAAACTTCAAATTTCCAGTCTTTAGTTCTAGTGCTCTATTGATTGTTTGTTTGTGGTATGTTTTGTGGGAAGCGGCTACATTTTTGTGCCTTTGTGAAGTGTTTAATGTTGCAAATAAGACAGTCTATGTGAAAAATTCAATGTCCAAATTTTTTTTGTTGACAGAAGAGGACAACAATGGATTTGGCATGTTCCATAAGATCAATGTTGTTTCTTGATTCATAGGAACTGCCGAGGGGAGAGTTTGTCACAGGAACATGGAAGGGAAGAGTTGTCATGTTCCAATGCGCTATTGTATTGTAGCTAATGCTACACAAACCCAAACCCAAACCCTCTTTCGGCTATTACTTTTTACAGCAAATTTGTTGTAGGTACTTTATTTATTTCTGATGTGTTTATTTAAATTTAATGTAGTTTGTTGTCAATGAAAACTTGTTCTTCTATTTTACTCTCTACTTTATTTTCCTTAGTTAGTTTAACAACTCTCTATTTCATTTTCTTTAGTTAGTTTAACCTCCCTCAAACCTGCCTTCCAGTCTTCTTGATTTTGATAATTAGGTTCTCTTGGTCGATTTAGGTTCCATTTTTGTGTTCGCATTCAAATTTGTGTCGGTTGCAACCACAATCATTTGTAGTAGGATTTTGGGAGTCTGTCTTAGGTTTGGCTTCCAGAACAAGAATAAACTCATTTTTCTATATCATACCCTTTTAATATCATGGCACTGTAATTTAGTGTAAAATCCATTGAGTTCTTGATACCAATTTCAACCAATCCACCTAAGATCGAGATATGGATTTTGAGGGTCTTCCTTAAATTGTTCAGCTTGGAGAAAAAGTGTAAACTCTATTTTGATTGATTTGTGGATAGCAATTTCAATTAGTCCACCTAGGATCGAAATCTTAAGCATGAGATCAGGAGACAATACTTTTTTTTGGTGAAATTCAATTACTTGGGAGATTTTCCACTATTATTCATTTCCATTTTTGATAGTGGCCTGACATCTATAACATAGGCAATGTGCAACCATACTTCATCTAATTTGTGTATTCCCACACTGCAACCAAGATCGAAAAAAATGGTTGGAATGTTGAATGTATTTCATGTTGGCTGGTTATTCAATGTTTGCATCTCATATTACGATCTCAGTAAGAAGACATTAGATGAACTTTCATGTTCAACGCGTAAATATATTTTGTCACCCTACATAACATCTACTATAATACTATCGTTCCATCAATCAACATAAACCCTAGGGTTAAGATCTTAAAAGGAATCCAGATTTTAAGTTGCAATGAGGTTGATCATGGATGCGAAGATAGGCTAAAAAAATGCCAGAGATTGAATTTTTTTGATGTGGGTTTTGGTTTAGTGGCACATAAATTTTTAGTTCTAGGGTTTGGTTACGTGGTACAATACGTACTCATTTTTCCAACACTGAAAATCTTAACTTAAATCAAGGGATATTGATTATCAGTAAACATGCCACTTCAATTTAAAATGTTATTCCTTCCCTTGGTGTCCACAATAAATTGTCGATATTACTTTTTCCATCTAATTCTTTCAAATTTTATAGTAATTTTATGTCGATCCATGATAATTTTATTTCAACATGCAACTTGGTATGCCTCGCTTGTAATCCTTTTAATGGATCTCAAGCTAATATGTATGGATCTCAAGCTATGATGTCAACCCTAGTTGTATGGTCTATGAAATTACTGCTAGTTGGGTTTGAAATTTGGATGTAAAGGTAAATGAACAATGACAGCGATGATATGAAAATCATCTTGTTTGTAGGGCGGTGTCATTGGTGTAGATGAAATAAGAAGTTTCTCTATATTTTATTTGTATTTGCATTGGATTTGCAATAACAAGTGTTTCTATATTGTATTTGTATTTGAATTGTATTCACATTTCATTAGTGAGATGTATCCACTCTAAAATCTCTTCAGCGCTCCTTAGCGTCAAAACTATAAATATAAGGTTATATTTTGGAAGACGGCTCGGATGAAGAGCAGTTGCCAAGAGAAAATATTATTATAGTTTTGAAGTAAATGTAATTGGACTTTTACGAACTCTTTTAATATATATATATATATATATATATCCTTATTAAAAGAGTTAAACTAAATCATTGGCCCACTTCAAAACTATAATAATATATGCTCTTGGACGTATATGTATATATATATATATATATATATATGTATGTATATATATATATATATATATATATATATATATATATATATATATATATGTATATATATATATATATATATATATATACATATATAGATATATACACATATAGATATATACACATATATATATATATATATATATATATATATATATATATATATATATATATATATATATATATATATATATATATATATATATAGCTAAAACCTACAAATTATAGCAGTTTATAGTATATTTAAATTTATTTATTTTTGTTTCCATGTGAATGAAAAAATAATTAATCAATTTTACATTAAATTAGAGTGAAAGCTTATATTGATATTAAATAAGCCAATTAAAACAATTGGTGCAAAAATGATTAGAAATCTAGAAAAGATCTTTTTGATTAATAACCTTTATGTCTTCTAATTAAGATCCTTAATGAGTTATAGTCACTTTATTTGAAGTTACATTTAATTTACTATATAGGAATATGGTGAGGTGAAGTCAATTAAAAATTTATCATGATATATATTAAATTTCTCATATTTTTTTTAAAATAATGTTTCCTTAAATAATTTGTATAAATTAGATATACTATTAAGGTTTTTTTATTTTTTTTCACTCTAGAAATTAGCGTGCATATATTTTTAGAAAGAGAGAGAGGGGAGAGAGAGGAATAGAGAGGGAAGGACAGAGAGAGACATAGGGAGAGGTAGGGAGAGGGAGTGGGAGAGAGGGAGAGGGGGGAGGGAGAGGGAGGGGGGAGCAAGAGAGAGAGAGGAGTGGAGGGAGAGAGGGCGAGGGGGGAAAGACATACAAAGGAGAGAGAGAGAGAGAGAGAGAGAGAGAGAGAGAGAGAGGGAAGGAATGAGAGAGAGAGAGAGAGAGATAAGTGGGGGGGAGAGAGAGAGAGGGAGAGGTAAAGGGGGAGAGGTGGAGAGAGAGGGAGGCGGGTAAAGAGACACAAATATAGAGAGAGGGGAGGTGAGATAGAGAAATAGAGTGAGAAAGAGAGAGGTATAGAGAAATAGATGGAGGGAGAGGGGGAGAGACATTGCAAGAGAGTGATAGAGAGAGAGAGAAAGAGAGAGAAATGGAGGGAGGGAGAGAAAGAGAGGGAGAGAGTGAGTGAGGGGGAGGGATAAAGAGAGATGGGTGCAGAGAGAGAGAGAGAGAGAGAGAGAGAGAGAGAGAGAGAGAGAGAGGAGGGAGAGTGTGAAGGAGAAGGAGACAGAGAGAGAAAGAAGTAGGGGGAGAGAGAGGGGGAGATGAAGAGATAGAGGGAGAGAGAGAGTGGGAGAGATAGTGGGGGAGGATGAGTGATATGTAGTGGGATAGATATATGGAGAGGGAGAGGGGGAAAAGAGAGTGAAAGAGTGGGAGAGAGAGAAAGAGAATGGGTCTAAGAAAGAGAGAGGGGGGGGGGGGGAGAAAAGGAGAGAGGGTGGGAGAGTGAGAGTAAAAGAGAGAGACGGAGGGGGAGTGAAAGATAGATAAATGTGGTGGAGAGAGAGGGGGATGGGGAAGAGATAGAGATAGATAGGGGGAGAGAGACATAGGGGGAGAGGGGTAGAGAGACAGGGCAGCGGGGGGAAGGAGAAAGAGTGAGAGTGACTGAATGAGTGACAGAGAGAGAGGGGGGGGAGGATTAAGAGAGAAGGGGGAGACAGCGAGAGAGAGAGAGCGAGATGGAGGAGAGAAAGGGAGGGGAGAGGAGAGGGAGAGAGAGAGGGGGGAGGGATAGTGAGGCGGGGGGAGAGAGAGAGAGAGAAAGAGGGGAGTGGGTGAGCCCTATATCTATATCTATATATATATATAGGGAGATAAATAGAGGGGGAGGGGGTGAGAGAGAGAAATAGAGGGGTAGAGAGAGGGGGGAAGAGAGGGAGAGAGAATGAGGGAGGGAGGGAGTGGAGTATATATATATATCTATATATATATATAGAGAGAGAGAGAGAGAGAGATTGTTGGAAGGGGAGAGAGGGGGGGTTGTGAGGGAAGGAGAGTGAGAGAGTGAGAGATAGAGAGAGAGAGAGAGCAGGGAAGAGAGTTGGTAGAGTGTTAAAGAGACAGAGAGAGAGATATTGGGGGATATAGATATATATATAGAGAGAGAGGGGGAGAGGGAGAGAGAGAGAGAGAGAGAGAGAGAGAGAGAGAGAGAGAGAGAGAGAGAGAGAGAGAGAGAGAGAGAACAAGGGGGGTGGTTAGAGGTAGAGGAAGGTGGGGGATGAAGAAGGGTTGAGATATGGGTATATGGATGGTGGGAGGGATGGGGAGGCTTGGGGTGAGAAAGAGTGGGAAAGGAAAGAGTGGGGGAGGCGAGATAGGGAAGGATGGAGAGGTAAGGGAAGGAGATATAGTGATATATATGGCAAGAGTGACATGAGGGGGATAAAAAGAGTAGTAGGGTTGGAGAGAGAGAGAGAGAGAGTGGAATATATATGTGTGTGTGTGTGTGTGTGTATGCATATATATATATATATATATATATAGATCTAGAGAGAGAGAGAGAGAGAGAGAGAGAGAGGGGAAGGGAGAGAGGGCTGATGGGGGAGATGATTTGGGAGAGTGGGAGTGAAAGAGGGAGAGGTAAAGTGTGAAGGGATATATATAGAGATAGAATGTATGAGACAATAGTTAGGGAGGAAAATAGATAGGGAGAGAAATAAGAGAGAGGGAGGGAGCGGGAAGGAATAAGGAAAACAAATAAAGAGATGGTGATGGTGGGAGTGGAAGTGGTAGTTACGGAGATGTAGAGAATAATTGGGGGTACAATGGGGGAGACAAAGAGAGTGAGAGACAAAGAGAGAGGGGGGCGAGGGGGGCGAGGGGGAGAGAGGGTGCGAGAAATAATACTAGGGGGGAGGTGGAGGAGGAGGATTCTTGAGAGAGGTGAAAGGGAGTGTGCATGCGAGAAATGGAGAGATAGAGATAATGATATTGGTGGTTAGTAATAATACAATAGGTCGATACCATGGCTTATAAAAATACCATGAAACTCCACTTTTCTACCTTTTCCTACTCAATAATACAAATTGATTTTATATTTTTTTTTAATTTTACCCACATTCACTTAATAAGACCCTTTAATTTAATTATACATTGACACTTCCAAATATTACTCTTTCCACTTATATGATAGCTAAAATAATTGTATTAATTGAACCCCATTTTCCTTATAAAATAGCCTATGGGAATCAAATAGGGCATGTAATCAGTGACTATTCGAAAAATAAAAAATTACATGGTCAAACCTCTCCAAGTTGAAAAATCATTAATCTGCCTCATCCATGCACTGTTAGTTAACTTTACAATTTTCATGATAAAGTGAACTTATATCAATTCATTTCCAATTGTGCTTACATCACAAATGGCTTCATGTGCCATCCTAGAAAGACACTACCATGAGGGCTGTAATTCAAGGGTACTACTATGGAGGCCATAATTGGAGTGGCATCCCTATGATATACCATACATAACACATTCCATTATTACTTGTATTTCTATTTGATTCTTGATAAAGTTGGTAAGTAGTCATGTAAAGTGTCACTCTCTTATCATCTTCCTTTGAAATAGTTTGGAAAACATTCTGTGGAGGTTTATGCCACTAAAATAATGATAAAGTAAAATAAATCCATTATAATATATAAAAAAAAGTAGAAAAATACAAGATATGGTTGGGAACATAATTAGCTCATGGGGAAAAACCTATTATGAGCTCTATCCACCTGGTTGTTAGAGCACTTGATCCTACCCAAATAAAAATAAATCCTTGTATTTTCCAAACCTTTATGAGAAATAAATCACCATTTTTAAGTTGTATTAGAGTGGTGGAAATGGTACTCCAATAAAAGGGGTAACTCGTGTCTCCATGATTGATCTCTTTTTACATATATACACTCTATATGTTGGACATCAAGTAGTTGGTATCTTGGCTATGTCACCTAACCCTTAACTATTTCCCAATGCACTGCAACCCTCTACAGTTGTGCCCATGGACTAATGGATTGACCTAGGAATTTTAACTTCCCCTTGGGTGTTTGAAACACATAGTACAGTTATCCAAGTATTCATCGCAAATATAAGAGAGGGAAGGTCTATATGGGACTTGTTGTAGTGAGATATGTGATAATTATTGGTTGTTACGATAAATTTAATTATGGTCCTTTGTGTGTCCTCTATGATTTTATTTACCTAATGATCAATTTACATAAACTTTATTATAAGGATATTTTGTGAGATGTTTGACATCACAGTAGCAGAGGATGTTATAGGTGATTTCCTTACATCCTTACTAGTGGACTAGAAGTTCTAATATCCAAAGTATAGAGAGGTAGATTTACTTTGAGGATGCAATTTTCAATACCTATGATATATAATTTGGCTAATAGATGGATTTATATAATGATTTACAACTAGAGGAGTCCCTAAATGTTAGAACATTAATCCATTGATTTTTATCATTGGAGATATTGATGGTGTGATGAGTGAATATGTGATTACCCTAGTATTCCATTGCCACTATTTGATGAGAATCACTTGATCCACAATCTAGATGATGATGTCATCCTTGAGGTGACAAAGGATGGATTTTATATCACTTCGGAGAGACAACACTTAGCTAGATAGTGCCACATCACCTAGTTTCCTCTTGTGAGGGCCATGTAGGGCACATTTTGGTCATGATCTCCTAGAATGGAGATGCTTTTGGTGTCTTGAACATGATCATCAAGAAATTCCTGGAATATGGAACACCCTTTAGCCCTTACATCACATTTTGAGAGGGTCTTGAACTCATTTTAAAATTTAACCATAGTATAAGAATGTATTTGTGTAATTAAAAAGAAAAGAAATATTAATGTTATAATAATTATTAATTTTATTAATTTTATTAAGAAAATATATAAAATATAAAATTACAAATAGTTTTTTTTTTTATCTATTTAAAAATATAAAATTATAATAGCATCTAAACAAAATAATAATTTTTTTATAAAAAAACAAACATCTTAATAAATAAAGTAAAAAAAAATGATGACATGGTCATTGGTTCATTTTTTATGGAATCAAATATATATATATATATATATATATAAAATCTTAAAATATGATTTTATTGTTTCATAAATTTAGATTGAAAGGAAAAGGAAATCCATATTACATAACTTTAAATCTTTAAATTATATATATTTTTAGTTATAGTTAAATTTGAAATAGATTAAAATAAAAATTATTTCAAATATAATTATTAAAAGGAATATTATTTTTGAAATAATAAAAAAAATACATTATTCAATTGAGAAGTAAATTCCACTCTATATGGAAAGTCTAATAACATATCATATTGAAGAAAAACATTACCAAAAATCAATAAATGAGAAACATAATGACCAACTATATAGACTATATAATGCTTTATTCAATTGGCATGCATGCCTTACAAGTATGAAGTTGTCTTTAAGTGTTACTTTTTGGAGTTTCCCTTGGAATTTTAGCACGATTTTGATAGAAAATAATTGTGGATTTTTTTGTTTTTGTTTTTGTTTAAATTAGTTTTTTGATTGCATATATGAATTCAACACATTGGAAAACCCTTGAGAACTTCTATTGTGTAAATTTCACACATTAAACTTGTGATTTCAAAGAATCTCTGCCAGATTCTAGACAATTCAATATGAAAATAAAAACTTTTCAAAAAGTCACACTTATAGACATCTAAATGATATGATCATAAATCACTTGTAAAATTCACAATTTAGATTAGAAAATAAAACAGAAAACTTTTCAAAAATTCACACTTAAAATAAGTCGAATAAGTACTACCATGGATATCTAAATAATATGATTGCAAATTACTTGGAAAATTTCCTAAAAATTCACCAACACATGGAACATCACAAATTTGTTATCATAAATTTAGTAAGATATCAATATACTGTATGTATTGTGGCATAAGTTAATAATGACACTTGAATGCTGTGAATTTGCACTCTTTCTTTATTGAAGTGAGACCACTAGAAGAAGCTATATAATTAAAATAAAATAAGAAACAAAATTGATCTTACAAATTTTTGTAACAAAATATTGCGAAATATGTTATTTTTTCTATAATCACTAAAGATTTTGACTATTTATGTATTTATGAGGACATCCAAATATAGCTCCAAGAAGGAGAAACATGAGATTTTTAATTGAAATTTATGATTTAGTTGAAATGAGAAACACATGAATTAAACACTCTTCTAAAGATATGGGTTGTAGTGTAGATTGAAAATTATTACATGTAAATTAAAATTAAAATTTTAAAATTTTAATATATATATATATATATATATATATATATATATTAATTTACGTTAAAATGGTAACAATTTTTTTTATGAATGTCAATTTATTTTTTCTTTGGGTATATCAAAATTCGCGAAAACTAAAATTTCTTAAAATAAGAACCTTATTTACATTGTAAAATTTTTAAAATAAATTTTGCAACTCCACTTTATTATATTTGATATGGTACTTGGTTAAGGTATATTTATGATAATTATACACATAAACATGTAGTGTGTCAATACAAAACTAAATAAGAAAATAATTGGACATCTCTTTCATTTTGATTCACATACCATTAAAATATTTTAATCATAATTTTTATTTTTAGTTATTTGTATAATATATACTTATTTTACATTGAGATATTGATTTAAGAGTTGTCTTTAGTGAGACTTTTTGGACTTTTTAGTCTGGATGGACATATTCAATGTAAAATCTTCTACTTTGTTATTTAAACTAGTTTTTTTACCATATATATGGATTTAACACCTAGAAAAACCCCAGTGAACTTGGATTGTGCATTGAACATTGATTGTGCATAGTTATCCATCAATTTTTTGATTTAAATATCAACCTTGTGATTTCCGTAAATTCCCACTCGATTTTAGAGAAATTACTAAAAACAACTCATATTGATTTATGCTACTACCCCACACTCATATATTCCATATGTCAACTTAGTGTTAAATAAGGAAATAAGTATAGGTATCTTCTTTTTTTTTGTAGATAGACCCCTTTAAATTTTTTTAATCATAAGTTATTTTTTTGTCAATCTTTTTATATAATAATTACACTCTCAATATCTATTATTCACCTTTTTATTAATATCTTTTCAATACTAATTCATATTAAATAATGGAGTTACACATTCCATTATTCCATAAATTAGAAAGAAAATATCAATTAAATGAAAAATATCATTCATTTTATTTATTTATAGTTGACCTTGAATTTCTTTTTGTCACTAATATTTTTTATATTCCATGTGTAAACATTGTATTAAGGATTAAAGAATTTTCATGTAATCCTTATATCACAGAGTCGAAAATAATTATTAGCATAGGAAAACATATTTTAAATTCAATTAGTTTTTTTTTAAGTATGTGAAGTTGATATAAATATATTTTAAATATTATCAAATTAAATTATTTTTATTTCTATCTCTATATAAATATGTATAGAGTTTATATTGGAATATATTAGTTGATATGAATATTCTAATATCTCATCCAAGGTTTGTATTGGAATGTTTTTAAATAAAAAAATTACACATCTTCCTAATATTCAAAAGAGAAAAGATAACATTTTCTTTTAAATTAGTTTATATCTCAGAAATTGAAATAAAATTATTTTAATTATTATGGATATTGAAATAATTTATTTGTTTATAATTACAATTTCATCCAATTAAGCACCTTCCTTGTACTAAAGAAATAAAATGCAATTTAATTTCTTTATGATTTTTTTTTTTTTAAATTTTTGTAATGTAAATACATTTATTATTTGTTAATGTAATATTAATAGACAACATATACTTATACTAATTTATAGAGATTTTATCAAAGGAAAAATAAATTTTGTAAATTTTGTTAGGAACATCTATTACCTACTATCCATCTATTACCTACTATCCATAATATATATTATATATATATTAAATTTACGTTTTCTCTTTCTAATACCTATCCAATACATACTAAAATATATGTTTTATTTATGATTAATATTTATAAAAAAATTAACATGTCAATTGCCAAATTTATATTAAAATATAGAAAGGATTGTACATTTTTTTGAGATTAGATGATAAAAGAAAAGTTATGAATGAAACCCAATTATTTTTTTCCAATATTTTTATAGTTTATTTTAAATTACATTATTAAAAATAAATATTAAAATATTTTATTTATAACTTTTTAAAATAGTGGGAAAAATTCATATTTGTGTTATCAATCCAATTGTAATATACTGTTATCTCTTAATGCATGTGAACTCATCTTTATTATTCAAGGAAAAACACAACCTGTTATTGTTGGTAGTTGGTAAGAGTGCATACTTTCTTTATAAAAATGATTAACAAATTTTGTATTATATTTATTATTTATTTAAATACTATATCTTAAATTTAATTATTATTATTATTATTATTATTAGTTTTTATATATATTCAAGTTACAAAAATATTTTATATAACATAAAAATGATAAATTTAATTTTATGTTATTTTTGTTTTATTATTATTTTGTGTACGAGTTTTTGTGTATAAGGAAAACTAACTAAATTTTAATTCATAAAATTATTTTGTGTTTTTATTTTATAAAAAAAATGACATTTCACAACTTGATATTAAATATTGTTTTTAACTTTCAAGATTATCATTTAACAATTTTAATAATAATAATAATGATAAAATTTCAATTTTCTAAAAAAAAATTAATTATAAAAACCAATATCATATTATTAATATATAATATTTATGTATATCTTTAAATTTTAGCCTAGCTAAAACGTGAAATTGAAATGCAATAAGATAAAATATTATCATAAAATTATATAAATCTTATCATTTAATTTTTTGGCAGCTATATATGAAATACAAACAATATTACTAAATAATTTTGCCTTATTTCAAATTAAAAAATAATGTGAAAGGTTTTTTTTAACTTTTAATTTGTTAATAAATTTTTATATTATCTTATATTTTATTTTAAAATTTCTTTTTTTAAATATGTTTTAAATTTTAAATTTTTTATTTTTAATTATAATATTTTAAAAATTACCAAGTTATAATAATAATAATAATAAATAAAAAGCAAAAAAACACAAAAGCATAAAAATTTCATAATATAGAAAAACAAAAAACAACAAAAGCACACAAACTCTAAAATAATGGAAATTCAAATGTGAAAGAAATAGACCGTTAAGAATCTTCTTCGCTTAGAAAAAATAGGACAGTTGCCAGAAGTGGAAGTGGCAGATTTGCCCAAAATAGAAATAATTAGGATGGATGAGTTGGTAATGGGAGTGAAAGCCGTAAATAAAGTATATCTGTTGATCTGGAAAAAGCTAAAGAAAACGGAAGTATCCGTTGATCTGGGAAAAAGCCGAAGAAAACCGAAGAGGTACAGAGAATCAGGGATATCATTTTTAGTTTTTACGTTGAAGGAAAAGGACGTGGAAACACATATAATTTCAAATCTCCACCCTCTTTCTTCCTCATTCCGTTGTGGTATGTTTTGTGTGAAGCGCCTCCATTCTTGTGTGTTGACAGAAGAGGACGACAATGGGTTGGAAGCATTGTTGATGAATTCTCTTTCTATTCTATTGATGAGCACAATGAATTTGGCTCATCAGCTCCCGAAGATCATCAGCTCTATGCAATCAATGCTCTTTCTTGATTCACAGGAACCGCTTACAGGAGAGTTTGTGACAGAACCCAGAGGGGAGAGTTGTCATGTTCCAATGCGCTCTTGTTGCTGCTGTTACCCAAACTGTTTTTGGGCTATTATTTTTTACTACTCCAAATTGTTTCCAGGTATTTTATTTATTTCTGTTGTGTTTATTTAAATTTAATGTAATTTGTTGTTAATGTAAACTTCTTGTTCGCATTTACTCTTTACTTCATTTTCTTTAATTAATTTAACAACTCTATTTCATTTTCTTTAATTAGTTAACCTCCCTCAAACAGGCCTGCTGGCCTTCTTGCTTTCTGGCCTTTTTTTCTTTAATTAATTAGCTATCTTGTTCGATTTAAGTTTATTTTTGTGTTGGATTTCAAATTTGTGTGCTCCGTTCTGCTTCAAGAGCAAGAATAAACTCGTTTTTAGGTGTCACTTCTTCTTAATATGATGGCAGTTTAATTTAATCTAAAATTCATTGAGCTCTTGATACCAATTTCAACCAGGCCGCCTAGGATAGAAATATGGATTTTGAGGATCTTTCCTATGCAAGTATAAACTTTTTTTTAATTGAGCTATTGATGCCAATTTGAATTAGTCGACTTAGTATCGAAATCTTAAGACTCTTTTTTGATGAAATACAAAAGTTATTTAATTACTTTAGAGGTTGTGCAATACTACCTTCATTGCCATTTTCATGTGCAACCAAACTACATCTAATTCGTCCAGTTTCCACTAGACTCGAACTGATGTATCGCTCCACCTTCCCAGTATCTTCCTTCCACATTCCTCTACATTGTATTTTCATTGTTTTTGCATTTGACACGTGAGATGTATCCACTCGCCAAAGCTCTTCAGCGCTCCTTAGTGTCAAAACTATAAAAAAAAATAAAAAAATTATAGGGTTATGTTTTGGAAGATTGTCAGGTTAAAACCATTTTAACCGTTGCCCAAGCATATATTATTATATTTTTGAAGTAAATTTAACGTGATTTTATCCAGTCCTTTAATAACGTTTTTATATATTTTGGCTAAAATGGATAAGCAATTTTAGCAATTTGTAGTCCACTTCAACATATCTTATGTTTCAAGGTCAATGAAAAAATATTTTATCCATTTATATTAAATTAGAGTAAAATTTAGATTAATATTAACTAAACTAATTAAAATAATTGATGAAAAACAATTAGAAATGTACAGAAGATCTTTTAGTTAATAACCTTAATTTGTTCTACCTTAATGTATTATAGTCACTTTCTTATGGTGAGGTGAAGTCAATTCAAAATTTATTATGAGATATATTTAAAGTGTCTAATATTTCCTCAAATAATTTGTATAAACTATATATATTATTAAGGTGTGTTGTTTTCACATTAGGAACTAAGAAAGAGAGAAAGAGGGGGATAGAGAGAGAGGTGGGAGACATATAGAGAGAGGGAGGGAGAGATGAAAGGCGAGAGAGAGAAGGGGGGAGGGAGAGACAAAGGAGGGAAATAGGGGGAGAGGGAGAGGGAGACAAGGGGATGGAAACAGATGGAGGGGGAAGAAAGGAGGAGGGATATAGGGAGAAGTAGAGAGGGGCAGGGAGCGAGAAGGAAAGAGGGAGGAGGGGGAGAGAGAGAGAGGTAGAGAAAGAATGGGGGGAGAGAGGGAGTGGGAGAGAGAGAGTGGGGAAGAGACCTGAGAGATAGATAGAGAGAGAGAGAGGGAGAGGGAGAGAGAGAGTGAGAGAGAGAGAGAGAGAGGAAGGGAGAGGGAGAGAGAGAGTGAGAGAGAGAGAGAGAGAGGAAGGGAGAGGGAGAGAGAGCGTGGGGAAGGGAAATGGAGAGAGAGAGACGGGTGGGGAGGGAGAGAGAAAGAGGGGGGAGAAAGGGGAATGGAGAGAGAGAGCGAGAGAGTGAGAGAGAGAGATAGAGAGAGAGAACGGGGAGGGAGGAAGAGAGTATAAGGAAATGAGAGAGAGAGAGAGAGAGAGAGAGAGAGAGAGAGAGAGCAAAGGGTAGAGGGATATACAAAGAGAGAGAGGGGCGAAGGGAGACACAAAGAGAGAGAGGGGAGTAAGAGAGAAAGAGGAGCAGAGAGAGATGGGGAGAGAGGGTGATATAGGGGGAGAGATAGGGATATATAGGAAGAGAGAGCGAGGGGGTTAGAAAGAGAGAAGGGAGAAGGAGAGAGTTGGGAGGAGGGACAAAGGGAGAGGGAGAAGGAGAGATGGGGGGGAGTGTGAGGGAGGGAGAGAGAGAGGGGGGGTGAGGGACAAAGGGAGAGGGAGAAGGAGAGGGGGTGGGGGGAGTGTGAAAGAGGATGAGGGAGAGTGGGGGGGGTGAGGAAGGTAGGGGGATGGGGATAGACACAACAATGAGAGAGAGAGAGAGAGAGAGATATAAAGAGATGGAAGGTGTGAGATAGAGAGAGTGGGCGAGAGAGAGAGGAAGGAGTGAGAGAAAGAGAAAGAGAGATAGATTAAGTGAGAGAGGGAGGCAAGAGAGAGATAGGTGGGGAGGGATATTGAGAGAGGGGAGAGAGAGGAAGAGATAGAGGAGGGGAGGGTGAGAGGGAGAGGGGTTGAGAAAAACAAAGGAGAGAGTGAGATGGGAGGGGGTAGAGAGTGGGGGAAGAGAGAGAGAGAGAGAGAGAGAGGGAGAGAAGGGAGAGAGAAAGTGGGGAGAAATGGGGAGGGAGAGAGAGTGCAAGGGAGGGAGGGAGAGAGACATAAAGGGAGCATGAGGAGGGAGGGAGAGAGAGCGTAAGGAAGAGAGAGAGAGAGGGAGAAGAGAGAGAGAGTGTAAGGAAGAGAGAGAGAGAGAGACAGAGAGAGAGAGAGAGGAAGAATGCCATAGGGAGAGACAGAGAGAGAGAGAGGGGCAGAGGGATACACACACACACAAAGAGAGAGAGAGAGAGAGAGAGAGGCGGAGGGAGAGAGATAGATGGGGAGAGAGGGGGAGAGAGAGAGAGAGAGAGAGAGAGAGAGAGAGAGAGAAGGGAGGGAGAGAGAGAGAGTACAAGGGATAGATGGAGAGGGGGGATAGAGAGAGATAAGGGAGAGAGAGAAGGGGGGAGAGAGGGATAGGAGGGAGGGGAAAGATAAAGAGAGAGAGAGAGAGAGAGTAGATGATATAGAGAGTGATAGAGAGAGTGACAAACCTGATCACTTCATTTTGAGATTCAACCTCAACCATCTATTCTTTGTCAGATGCTTCTTTCTTATTATGCTTGGCCTTAAAAAATACTCTTCCATTGATTTCTTCTTCATTATCATTATCTTCATCGGATGAGTAGTTATCTTCTTTGCAGAAGAAACTCTTCTTAAAACATTTCTTCTTGCATTTCTTGTTGAACTTCCTCAGACCTTTCTTTCCTTTCATAAAAACCTCATTTTTTTAGGATACTTGGCTACAAAATTCCCAACCTCACCATAATCAAAACATATCAATGGAAGTTTACCTTTGAATTTCCCCATACCTGTTCTCATTTTTCATGTGTTGTAGGAAAACTATTTATTTGGAAATTCTTCTTCATCTTCTTCATTTTCTTCTTCCTTACAACTACAGGTTTTCTCGTTTGGAGTATGCTTTTCCTTCCTAGTTTTCTTAGATGCAGTGAATGATGTTTCTAGGTGAGATGTGTCATCCCCTTCTTCAATCCTCATTTCATATGTCATAATAAATCCATGAAATTCATGTTTTTTGAGATTGGCTAGATTCGAACTATATCCCAAGACATATAACTTTGGGTTGAATCTTGCCAGAAAGGTTCTAAGGATCTTTCAGAAAATAATTTTCATGTCGACATATTATCCCAAACCTTCCAATGCATATGTTATTTCACCAACATGCTATAAGTATGCACCAATATTTTGATCTTCCTTCATTTTGAGTTGCTCAAAATTTTCCTTGTAAATTTGAAGCTTTGTTTCTTTCACATTTCAGTCACCTGCATATATATTCTCAAGATTGCCCCATACTTCTTTACCAGTTTTGCAACTCAGTACCTTAAGATAGATAGATTCAATAAGCCCATTGATAATGAGATATTTAGACTTTAAATCATATACCATACTTTTCTTTCCTTGTTCATCTCTGGTCACTGTAAAACCTTTGTCAATGATTTGCCATACTTCGTATCCTTCTACCAGCAAATGAACCTACATTATTCCACTCCAAAGTACGTAGTTATTTCCTTTGAGCAGAGGAACTCTATTCTTGGTATACTCCATGATCTCCTTCCAGTTGTTAGACTAATATTGAAGGAACCAAGATCTGATACCAATTGTTGGAAATACTAAGAGAGGGGGGTGAATCAGTATTTCTTATCAATTAACACTTTTAAATATTTTCAAAGCATTAGTTAATATTAAATTTTTCTTGTTGTTTATCCAGTAAAAACATTAAACAATAGAACACAATAGGCACATGAATATTAGGTGGAAAACCCCCTCCGAGTAAAAAACCATTGAACACTTTTCTAATAAATTATTTAATATGCAACCTCAACTAAAATGAAAGGTGCAACTTCCTAGAATTACATCAAAGAATTCTTCTCCAGCTCCCACTCAAAGGACACCCCAAGGCCTTGGTTTCTTCAGTAGACACGTGAATGGATGCCCCGAAATCCTAGACCGACCTATGACCCTGAAGTGTTCACAGGCTCCAATCTGTAGGTGACTTCATGCACCAAACTAGCACCTCCCTGCCACCCTATAACAATCATAAATAATACAAGAGTGTGTACTCTCATACCAGGGACAATGATCCATGATACAATATGACTCACAATGATTTTATTGAACTAGACCAAGCACCCAATCACACTATGACCTACAACCCAACCATAACATTATCCAAAAATGACACTTAAACCTCCCAAAATTGCCTCTCCAACTCTATGAACATTGACTCTTTTACAATATAATGAATCTTTTACAATGATGATTTTTATAATACTGACTTTTGACACAACCTAATACTTGACTTGGGACTACTTCTTTAAACACTAGGAGTTGTTAAGGTATTGTTTTGTTTTCTTCAAGTAATGGTACTTTGGCATTGCATTGTCCTTCTTATATGTGTCTGAGTTGTCCTATTGTGTCCTCCTTCCTACACATGCATTAATGAACACGACCCAAACCAATATACAAACAAAATACTTACACTTTCCTACAAGCCATATGTCAAATAAATATTCAAAATTCAAATGTAAATATGTTCAACATTTATGAACGAAACCCAATCAAACATACATAAAAGATACTTACAATGTCCCGTAAAAACACATGTCAGAGACGGTGTTCAAATTAAAATTCAAAAATTAATCATACATACCTTCTTGTAGTAGACTTACCCTTGATTTTTTATGTGTTGTCCTTACCATAGTGATCCTTGAATGAATATTTTTTCTTGCCTTCTAGAAGATCGATATTGAATATGTTTTATCTATGTAATTTCCAATCTCCAAGGTCTAAAATTGCAGCTTGTGCTAGCCCTCTGAGTCCTCTTTCCAATCTCTTACGATGATCTGATTATAGAATAGTTTATTAAAGTGAAATTTTACGAAGTGCCACATGTCACGATTTCAAAATTTGGTCCTGAAAATAATATGCAACAAACCACAACTGATGCTCTTTCTGTCACTTTTTACGAAATTTAAATCCAATGCTCAGAGAGGAAGTTATGAATATTTTCTCAAGGTCACCTGTTTGACATGAAATTTGGGATCCTACAAAAACCCTAAGTTCCTCAAATCATATCTTCAAAAATATAGCAAACCCATATATGAAATTCAGTTGATTTAGATCTTATTTGGATCTTCAAGGGGATATGTTAACATATTTATTGATGATGGAAACATTGCACAAGATTCGTCACGGGGCATTTTAGGATTAGGTACGGGAAAATGAGCATGGTAACAAATTACTGTGTAATAGATGCCCCGTAAATCATGAAGGCAAAGCATGGAGTGATGTCTAAAATGCTTTATGAACCAAGGAAAAGAACAGAAAACCCCTTTGAAAAACCTGTCAAATTAAACATTTACAAGATATGGCATCTCTCATATAAATATGCCTAACCATATAATGTTACACTAGGCATCGAATGACACATGAGACCACAATATGCTCGCAACCACCCCTCTAAAGAGATAATAGAAATGGATCAGTGATATGGATGCAATCATCCATATAGATAGGATCATGTATATAATCATGAATACTCAATAACTCCTCCCATCCCAGACAAAAAAATTAGATGTGACCCAAGGTCTTCACCGCGATCTCAATCAACACAATGTATGAATCTGTCCATGCGAATAAATGTTTTGGTGTCGAACACGGTAGAAACAACCTGATTACTGGTCCATGATGAAAATCGTTAATTAGGAACCGCCGAGGGAGGAGTTTGTCACAGGAACTCTGAAGGGGAGAGTTGTCATGTTCCAATGTGCTATTGTAGCTGCTTCTACCCAAACCCAAACCCAAACCGTCTTTCAGCTATTATTTTTTACAAAAAAATTGTTGCAGGTACTTTATTTATTTATGATGTGTTTATTTAAATTTAATGTAATTTGTTGTCGATGAAAACTTGTTCTTCTCGTTTACTCTCTACTTTATTTTATTTAATTAGTTTAAGAAATCTCTATTTTGTTTTCTTTAGTTAGTTTAACCTCCCTCAAACCTACCTTCCAGGCTTCTTGATTTTGATAATTAGGTTCTCTTGGTCGATTTAGGTTCCATTTTTGTGTTGGCATTCAAATTTGTGTCGGTTTCAACAACAATCATTTGTAGTAGGATTTTGAGAGTCTCTCTAAGGTTTGGCTTCGAGAACAAGAATAAACTCATTTTTCTATATCACATCCTTTTAATATCATGGCACTGTAATTTAGTGTAAAATCAATTGAGTTCTCGATACCAATTTCAACCAATCCACCTAAGATTTAAATATGGATTTTGAGGGTCTTCCATAAATGGTTTAGCTTCCAAAAAAAGTGTAAAATCTTTTTCGATTGACTTGTGGATACCGATTTCAACTAGTCCACATAGGATTGAAATCTTAAGCGTGAGATCAGGAGAAAATAGTTGTTTTTTATGAAATTCAATTAGTTTGGAGGTTGTCCACTATTATTCATTTCCATTTTCGATACTGGCCTGACATCTGAAACATAGGCAATATGAAACCAAACTTCATTTAATTTGTGTAGTCCCACATGAGAATGAAGCCTTTCTTAGTTGTTCAACCAAGATCGAAAAAAATGGTTGGAATATTGAATGGATTTCATGTTGGTTGTTTATTGAATGTTGAGATCTCATATTACGACCTGAGTAGGAATACATTAGATGAACTTTCATGTTCAGCGTGTGAATATATTTTCCCCCCCTACATAAAATCTATTATAGTACTATCCTTCAATCAATCAACATAAAACCTAGAGTTAAGATCCTAAAAATAATCCAGATTTTAAGTTGCAATGAAGTTGACCATGGATGCCAAGATAGGCTAAAAAATGCATGAGATTGATTTTTTTTTTGCGGGGTTTGGCTTAGTGGCACATAAATTTTGAGTTATCGAGTTTGGTTACATGGTAAAATAGGTATTCATTTTTCCAACACTGAAAAGCATAGCTTAAATTAAGGGATGTTGATTATCAGTAAATGTGCCAACTTAAATTTAAAATGCTATTCCTTCCCTTGGTGTCCACAATAAATTTTCCACATTACTTTTTCCATCTAATTCTTTCAAAGTTTATATTAATTTTATCTCGATCCATGATAATTTTATTTCAACACACAACTTGGTATGCCTCGCCAGTAGTAATTTTAATGGATCTCAAGATAAGATGTATGGATCTCAAGCTATGAGGTCAACCCTAGTTGTATGGTCTGTGTAATTCCTGCTAGCTAGGATTGAAAGTTGGATGTAAGGGTAAATCAATAATGACAATGATGATATGAAAATCATCTTGTTTGTAGGGTGATGTCATTGGCGGAGATGAAATAAGAAGTGTCTCTATATTGTATTTTCATTTTCTTTGTATTCACATTTGACTAGTGAGATGTATCCACTCTAAAAGCTCTTCAGTTCTCCTTAGGGTCAAAACTATAAATATAAGGTTATATGTTGGAAGATGGCTCGGTTGAAGAGCAGTTTCCAAGAGCATATATTATTATAGTTTTGAAGTAAATGTAATGTGACTTTTACCAACTCTTTTAATAAGGGTTGTAGATATATATATATATATATTGGGCTAAAACCTACTCCAAATTCTAGTAATTTATAGTATATTTAAATATTTTCTTTTTGTTTCCATGTGAATGAAAAAATAATTAATAAATTTTACATTAAATTAGAGTGAAAACTTATACTGATATTTAATAGACCAATTAAAACAATTGGTGCAAAGATGATCCGAAATCTAGAAAACATCTTTTTGATTAATAACTTTTATGTCTTCTAATTAAGATCCTTAATGAGTTATAGTCACTTTATTTGAATTTACCTATAATTTACTATATATTAATATGGTGAGGTCAAGTCAATTCAAAATTTATCATGATGTATATAAACTCTCTCATAATTTTTTTTAAATAATGTTTCCTTAAATAATTTGTATAAATTAGATATACTATTAAGATTTTTTTTATTTTTTTCACTTTAGAAATTAGATTTCATATATTTTTAGAAAGAGAGAGAGGGGAGAGAGAGAAAGAGAGAGGGGAGAGAGGGAGATGGGGGAGAGGTGGGAGGGAGAGGGCGGGGGGAGCAAGAGAGAGAGAGGAGTGGAGGGAAAGATGGGGAGGGGGAGAGACATACAAAGGGGAGAGAGAGAGAGAGAGAGAGAGGGAATGTGAGAGAGAGAGAGAGAGAGAGAGAGAGAGAGAGAGAGAGAGAGAGAGAGAGAGAGAGATAAGGGAGAGAGATAGAGAGGGCGAGGTAAAGGGAGAGAGGTGGAGAGAGAGGGAGGTAGATAAAGAGACAAAAAGATAGAGAGAGTGGAGGCAAGAGAGAGAGATAGAGTGATAAAGGGAGAGGTATAGAGAGAGAGAGGGAGGGAGAAGGGGAGAGACAACGCGAGAGAGAGAGAGAGAGAGAGAGAGAGAGAGAGAAATGGAGGTAGGGAGAGAAAGAGAGAGAGAGAGAGGCAGAGAGCAAGTGAGTGGGAGGGATAAAGAGAGAGTGGGGTAGTGAGAGAGAGAGAGACAGAGAGAGAGAGAGAGAGAGAGAGAGAGGGAGAGAGGGAGAGGGGAGGGGGAGGAGGAGTGAGATAGAGGGAGAGGGAGAGAGAGGGCCAGAAGTAGGGGGAGAGAGAGGGGGAGATAGAGAGATAGAGGGAGAGATAGAGTGGGAGAGAGAGTGGGGGAGGGGGAGTGATATGTAGTGGGAGAGAGAGATGGAGAGGGAGAGTGAGAAAAGAGATTGAAAGAGGGGGAGAGAGAGAAAGAGAGGGGTTCTGTGTGTGTGTGTGTGTGAGAGAGAGAGAGAGAGGGCGGGGGAGAAAAGGAGAGAGGGTGGGAGAGTGAGAGTGAAAGAGAGAGATGGAGGGAGAGTGAAAGACAGATTAAGGAGGTAAAGAGAGAGGGGGAGGGGTGGAGAGACAGATATAGATAGGGGGATAGAGATAGAGAGGGGGAGAGGGGTAGAGAGAGAGGGTGGCAGGGGGATGGAGAAAGAGTGAGAGTGACTGAATGAGTGATAGGGAGAGAGAGAGGGGGGGGGAGGAGAAAGAGAGAGGGGGGGAGAGAGAAAGAGAGAGAGTGAGATGGAGGGAGGGAAATGGAGAGAGAGATATTCGAGGTAGAGGGAGAGAGAAAGTGAGGGATGGAGGGAGGGAGAGTGATAGCGAGAGAGAGAAGTTGGAACGGGAGAGAGAGAGAGAGGGGGGGAGGGGGAGTGAACAGGAGAGAGAGAGGGGGGGAGGATTCGGGGAGGAATATATATATATATATATATATATATATATATAGGGAGATAAATAGAGGGGGATGGGGTGAGAGAGAGAAAGATAGGGCTGAGAGATTAGGAGAGAGAGAGATATGGGGAGACAGGGAGAGGGGGAGAGAGAGGGGGGCAGGGAGAGAGAGAGAGAGAGAACAAGGGGGATGGTTAGAGAGGTAGAGGGAGGTGGAGGATGAAAAAGGGTTGAGATATGGATAGATGTATGGAGTGAGGGAGGGGAAGAGGGTTGGCGTGAGAGAGTGGGGGAGGAAGCGAGGTAAAGAAGGATGGAGAGGTAAGGGAGAGGAGATATAGTGAGATATATAGTGAGAGTGCCATAGGGGGATAAACAGTGGTAGGGTGGGAGAGAGAGAGAGAGGATGGGAGGGGAAGGGAGAGAGGGCTGATGGGGGAGATGATGTGGGAGAGTGGGAATGAAAGAGGGAGAGGTAAAGTGTGAAGGGATATATATAGAGAGAGAATGTGTGAGACAAGAGTTATGGAGGAAAAGAGATAGGGAAAGAGAGAAGAGAGAGGGAGGGAGAGGGAAGGAATAAGAAAAACAAATAAAGGGATGTGGATGGTGGGAGTGGAAGTGGTATTTCGGGAGATGTAGAGTATAATTGGTGGTACAATGCGGAAGAGAAAGAGAGTGGGAGATTAAGAGAGAGCGAGGGGGGGAGGTGCTAGGGGGAGAGGGGGAGAGAGGGTGCGAGCGATAAAATTAGGGGGGAGGTGGAGGAGGATTCTTGAGAGAGGTGAAGGGAAGTGTGTATGTGAGAAAGGGAGAGATAGAGATAAGATATTGGTGGTTATTAATAATACAATATGTCGATACCATGGGTCATAAAAATACCACGAATCTGCCCTTTTCTAGCTTTTCCTACTCAATAATATAAATTGATTTTATATTTTTTTTAATTTTACCCACATTCACTTAATAAGACCCTTTAATTTAATTATACATTGACACTTCCAAATACTACTCTTTTCACTTTTATGATAGCTAAATAATTGTACTAATTGATCCCCATTTTCCTTAAAAATAGCCTATAGGAATCAAATAGGGAATTCAATCAGTGAATATTCGAAAGATAAAAAATTACATGGTCAAACCTCTCCAGGTTTAAAAATCATTAATTTTCCTCATCCATGCGCTCTTACTTAGCTTTACAGTTTTCATGCTAAAGTGAATTTATGTCAATTCACTTCCAATTGTGCTTACTTCACAAATGGCTTCATGTGCCATCCTAGAAAGACACTACTGTGAGGGTTGTAATTCAAGGGAACTACTATTGATGTCATAATTGGAGTGGCATCCCTATGATATACCATACATAACACATTCCATTATTACCTGTATTTCTATTTGATTCTTGATAAAGGTGCTAAGTGGTCATGGAAAGTGTCACTCTCTTATCATCATCCTTTGAAATAGTTTTGAAATAGGTTTATTCCACTAAGATAATGATAAAGTAAAACAAATCCATAATAATATATAAAAAAATATAGAAAAATACAAGATATGATTGGGAACATAACTAGCTCATGGGGAAAAACCTATTATGAGCTCTATCCACCTAATTAGCCATCACCTGGTTGTTAGAGCACTTGATCCTACCCAAATAAAAATAAATCCTTGTATTTTCCCAACCTTTATGAGAAATAAATCATCATTTCTTAAGTTGTATTTGAGTGGTGGAAATAGTACGCCAATAAAATAGGTAACTCGTGTCTCCATGATTGAACCTTTTTTACATATATACACTCTACATGTTGAACATCAAGTAGTTGGTCTCTTGGCTATGTCACCAAACCCTTAACTCTTTCCCAATGCGTTGCCACTCTCTACAGTTGTGCCCATGGACTAATGGATTGACCTAGGAATTTTAACTTCCCCTTGGGTGTTTGAAACACATGGTACGGTTATCCAACTATTCATTGCAAATATAAGAGAGGGAAGGTCTATATGGGACTTGTTGTAGTGAGATATGTGATAAGTATTGGTTGTTACGATAACTTTAGTTATACTCCTCTGCGATGCCTCTATGATTTTGTTTATCTAATAATCAATTTACATAAACTTTATTATAAGGAGATTTTGTGAGATGTTTGACATCACAGTAGTAGAGGATGTTATAGGTGATTTCCATACCTCCTTACCAGTGGACTAGAAGTTCTCATATCCAAAGTATAGAGAGGTAGATTTACTTTGATGATGAAATTTTTGATACCTATGATATATAATTTGGCCAATAGAGGGATTTAAATAATGATTTACAACTAGAGGAATTCCTAAATGTTAGAACATTAATCCCATGATTGTTAACATTGGAGATAATGATGGTGTTATGAGTGAATATGTGACTACCCTAGTATTCCATTGCCACTATTTGATAAGAATCACTTGATACACAATCTAGATGACGATGGTCATCCTTGAGGTGACAAGGGATGGATTTTATATCACTTTGGAGAGACAACACTTAGCTAGCTAATGAAACATCACCTAGTTTCCTCTTATGAGGGCCATGTAGGGCACATTTTGGTCATGATCTCCTGGAATGGAGATGCTTTTGGTGTCTTGAAAATGATTGTTAAGAAATTCTTGGAATATGGAACATTCTTTAGCCCTTACATCATATATTTTGGGATTCTTGAACTCATTTGAAAATATAACCATAACATAAGTATGCATTTATGTAATTAAAATGAAAAAAAATATTAATATTATAATAATTATTCATTTTATTAAAAATATATATAAAATATAAAATTAAAAATAATTATTTTTTTTATATTTGAAAGTATAAAATTATAATAGCATATAAATAAAATAATAATTTTTTTATAAAAAGAAACAAACATGTTAATAAATAAAGTAAACAAATATGGAAACAAATATTTATATTAACAATTTTAGACTTAACTGGAAAACATTCAAAATACCTATCTATGTATATATATGATCTTAAAATAGGATTGTATTGTTTCATAAATTTAGATTTAAAAGGGAAAAGAAATCCATATTACATAACTTTAAAACTTTAAATTATATATATTTATAGTTATACTTAAATTCAAAATAGATTAAACTAAAAATTATTTCAAATATAATTATTAAAAGGAATATTATTTTTGAAATATTAAAAAAAGAACATTATTGAATTGAGAAGTAAATTCCATGCTATATGGAGAGTCTAGTAACATATGAGATTGAAGAAAAACATTACCAACAATCAATAAATGAGAAATATAATTTCCAACTATATAGACTATATAATGCGTTATTGAATTGGCATGCATGCCTTACAAGTATGAAGTTGTCTTCAAGTGTTACCTTTTGGAGTTTTCCATGGATTTTTAGCATGATTCTGATAGAAACAATTGTGGAATTTTTTTTTTTGTTTTTGTTGTTTAAATTGGTTTTTTGATTGAATATATGAATTCAACACATTGGAAAAGCCCTTGGGAGCATCTATTGTGCAAATTTCAGACATTAAACTTGTGATTTTAATGAATCTCTGCCAAATTCTAGACAATTCAATATGAAAATAAGCAGACTTTTTTTTCAAAAAATCACACTTATAGACATGTAAATGATATGATCATAAATCATTTGAAAAATTAACAATTTAAATTAGAAAATAAAACAATTTTTTTTTGAAAAAGTCACTTGAAAACAACTCGAATAAGTACTATCATGTATATCTAAATAATATGATTGCAAATTACTTGGAAAATTTCCTAGAAATTCAACAATGCATGGAACATCACAAATTTTTTATCATAAATTTAGTAAAATATCAATATATTGTATGTATTGTGGCATAAGTTAATAATGACACTTGGATGCGAATTGGCACTCTTTCTTTATTGAGGTGGAACCATGAGAAGAAGCTATATAATTCAAATAAAATACGAAACAAAATTGATCTTACAAATTTTTGTAACAAAATATTGCAAAATATGTTTATTCGTTCTATAATCACTAAAGATTTTAACTATTTATGTATTTATGAGGACATCCAAATATAGCTCCAAGAAGGAGCAACATGAGATTTTTAATTGAAATTTATGATTTAGTTGAAATGAGAAACTCATGAATTAAACACTCTTCTAAAGATATGAGTTGTAGTGTAGATTGAAAATTATTACTTGTAAATGAAAATTAAAATTTTAATGATGGCGATGATGGTTAACATCCACTGAAACCAATCTTTGGTCTATCGGACCTAAAGAAAAGAGTTATTTAATTTGATTTAAGATTTTATTTCTATGCTCAAAAAGCTTGGAGAGCTTAAAATTTACATTAAAATTTTATGGTAATAATTTCTTTATGAATGTAAATTTATTTTTTCTTTGGCTATATCAAAATTCGAGAAAACTAAAATTTCTTAAAATAAGAACCTTATTTACATTGTAAATTTTAAAAATAAAGTTTGCAACTCCACTTTATTATCTTTGATAAGGTACTTGGTTAAGTTAGATTTATGATAATTATACACATAAACATGTAGTGTGTCAATACAAAACTAAATAAGAAAATAATTGGACATCTCTTTCATTTTGATTGACATACGGTTAAAAATTTTTAATCATAATTTTTATTTTCAGTTATTTGTATAATATATACTTAGTTTACATTGAGATACTAATTTAGGAGTTGTCTTTAGTGAGACCTTTTAGAATTTTCAGTGTGGATGGAAATAATCAAAGTAAAATCTTGTATTTTGTTATTTAAACTAGTTTCTTTTACTTTATATATGGATTTAACACCCTAAAAAACCCTAGTGAACTTCAATTGTGCACGAAACTATGATTGTGCAGGGTTATCCATCAATCTTGTGATTTCAATGTCAATCCGTAAATTTTGGCTCGATTTTAGAGAAATTACTAAAGACAACTCGTATTGATTTATGCTACTACCCCACACCCATATATTCCATATGTTAACTTAGTGTTAAATAAGGAAATACGTATAGGTATCCTTTTTTTGAGATACACCCCATTAAATTTTTTTAATCATAAGATATTTTTTTGTCAATATTTTTATATAATAATTACACTGTCAATATCTAATATTCACCTTTTTGCTAATATATTTTCAATACTAATTCATATTAAATAATGGAGTTACACATTCCATTATTCCATAAATTAGAAAGAACATATTAATTAAATGAAAAATAATCTTCATTTTATTTATTTATAGTTGACGTTGAATTTCTTTTTGTCATTAATATTTTTTATATTCCATGTATAAACATTGTATTAAGGATTAAAGAATTTTCACGTAATCCTTATATCATAGAGTCTAAAATAATTATTTTCATAGGAAGACATATTTTAAATTCAATTAATTTTTCTTTAGATATATCAAGTTGATATAAAATTATTTTAAATATTATCAAATTAAATTATTTTTATTTTTTATCTCTGTATAAATATGTAAAGAGTTTATATTGAAATATATTATTTGATATGAATATTCTAATATCTCATTCAAGGTTTGTATTGCAATGTTTTTAAATAAAAAAAATTACACATATTCCTAATGTTCAAAAGAAAATAGATAACAATTTCTTTTAAATTAGTTTATATTTCACAAATTGAAATAAAATTATTTTAATTGTTATGGATATTGAAATAATCTATTTGTTTATGATTACAACATTAATATTAATTTAAATATCCTGTATCAATTTCATCCAATTAAACACCTTCTTTCTACTAAAGAAATAAAATGCAATTTAATTTTTTTATGATTATTTTTTTTTAATTTTTGTAATGTAAATATATTTATTATTTTTTAATGTAATATTAATAGAAAACATATAATTATACTAATTTGTAGAGAATTTATCAAAGAAAAAATAAATTTGGTAATTTTTTGGTTAAGAACATCTGTTATACTACTATCCATAATATATATATATATATATATATATATATATATATATATATATATATATATATATATATATATATATATATATATACTTTTTCTCTTTTTTATACATATCTAATACCTACTAAATTATATGTTTTATTTATGATTAATATTTTTAAAAAAAAAAAATTTATATTAAAATATAGAAAGGATTATACATTTTTTTGAGATTAGATGAAAAAAAAAGTAATAAATGAAACCCAATTATTTTTCTTTCATTTTTTAGTTTATTTTAAATTACATTATTAAAAATAAATATTAAAATATTTTATTTATAACATTTTAAAATAGTTGGAAAAAGTCATATTTGTGTTATGAAACCAATTGTCATATATTGTTATTTCTTAATGTAGGTGGACTCATATTTATTATTCAAGGAAAACTACAACCTGTTATTGTTGGTAGTTGGTAAGAGTGCATACCTTCTTTATAAAAATGATTAACAAATTTTGTATTATATTTAATATTTATTTAAATATTATATCTTAAATTTAATTATTATTATTTTTATTATTATTTGTATATATTATTTTTTTTTTTGTAAATTTGGTAGGACCATACCATTTTCTATTTATATTTGAAGGACAGGCTACAAAATATAAAATTCAGACTTTGGCCTCAACCTGCCCGAAGGAAACCAGGTCTGTTGGCCATCTGAGAGTGTGATAAGCATACCAAAACTGAAATTGTTTCATACGTTTAAACTTCTCATGTGCTATCTGTCGTACTACTGCAGTTTGTACATCCATAAAACATAAAGACAGTTCATATCTAACTAGAAAATGCATCAGAAATTAGAATAGTTAAAGCTTCTAGCCATCTGATGAAGAGACTGGTGCTAGGTCTTTGACATTGGACCCAGGCATTTCTGCTTGTATAAGCTGTTGAAGGATCTTCTCCATTCGGCCAACTTTATCATCCAATCTGCTTACTCGATCTGCTGCCTGATATTGTGTTATCTTGATGTGCTGGAGCTGGTCCTGGATATCCAGAAGCTGTGCTTGAAGGTGAGGGTCTGGCTTTGCTGGGTCCGCCTTAACATGAGCAGGGTGAAGACTCTGAATAGCTTTTTCTATCAGACATTTGATTGCCCTGTAGGTGTGGATAGTCTGGTTGAATAAAGTTAGGTGACCTCGGGTGTTGCCTGGATCTGTTATAAAATCTAGAATCTTTGCTGCTGCCTCATTATCTTCAAGTTTGGTTTGGATTTCCTTTTCCCACCCGCGAATTTGTTGACGAACTGTGGAGGAATTTCCCATCACATAAGTTGCTGCTAATGTTTCCAGGTGCTCCTAATTGGTTTTGCGACCCCGTTTCTTAGGGGTAGGCTCTAACTGAACTTGTTGTTTTCCTTTGACAACTTCAGCCCTTGTACGGCGTTTTCCCATTGCTTGAAGGTGCCTAAAAAATACTGACAGACAAAATTGAACAGCAATGATGTAAGGAGTTAGATTAATACAATCCGTGTGCCACTTCTGAGCATTGATGACTTGATTAACATGCAAACTAAGGAACCCAACCCTCCTAGGTACACTCTGCGTCTAGTATGGGGATTCATAAGCTTGGACCGTGGACCTCTTGAGAGTATACAGTAAACAATTTCACTTATTAATGTTCCATCTAACCTTATGGTGACGATAAGTGTATGGGTTTGAAGTCGAGTTTAGACGGCAAGTTGAGGGGCTGTTTGATTGGCAGAGGAACAGAGAACCCCTATTCTCTTCCTTGATCTACCCCGAAACAAATGAGAATGTGTCCTGAGGGTGGAAGCTGTGCGCAGGGATGCTAAACAGAGTGTAAGAGGACTTTGCCAGTGTGCGCAACTGTGATAATTGACCAGATAAACGACTTGACCAGGAAAAATCATGTAGAAACAATTCCAAAACTGGACTTGACTGAACTGGCAACGAAGGAGCTTGCTTCGTTTCACAGCGCGAGTAAACATAATGTTTAATAAACAGTCTCGAAACTTAGTCCCTAAATTCCAATGATGGTAGAGGTCAAGGGACTAATTATAAGATTTTGAAAGTGCACCTTGTGTTGGAAAAAGGGATGAGGTCTGGACTGGTTGCATTTTGGGGGAAACAGAGCAAAATTTCTCTTTCAAACTCAACCCAACATGACTGTACAGTAATCTAAACAAAACAACATCAATTGGCTTCATGAAAGCTAATAGAATGACAGAAACATACCCTGACAGGATCGAGAGATTGATCGAATGCAAGTCACTGATCCTCCTCCTCTGCCTCCTCCAGAAAATTGCATGCAATAAACCATGCATGAATGAATGAAGGGGTGGGGGGAATACACATACCATAATGGAAACTTGCCTCCCGCGGTCTGTCAAACCAGCCTGGCCTCCCTGCGATATCATTCCAATTTGTGTGTTCACACACTTCACCGAACTTGCCTGACAAACCATCATTAATGTTCTTAATGGCATGGAGAGGGAGCGCCCACCAAGTTGCCACGATCCGGATTCCTTTCTGGCGGTTTTGTACACCCCGATCGGGGGGTTGAAGATCCTTTTTCACAATCAATTGAAGAGAGTGTAGTTCTACATTCTAGATGGGATCAATAGGGCATCCATCGATGGAACGTTCAACATTTTGGCATCCCCAATCAACCAAGTAATCTTCAGTTGCATTACCTTTTCTTCTAACGTGGCATGGGATCAAATACTGTATGTGTTTCACCAATTGACTCACTTCTTCTATAAGGGCTGCTGTTCGCCAGCTTTGGGAGATTTTCTCCCAAGGTGTGCCCTGTTGCAGTTTCCTGAGCACCCTTGTTACCATTTTTGAATCTCCCTCCACAATGATTCTCTGATAAGTTTCTCTAATTGCAATCAGGAGACCTTGTTTGACCGAGAGAAGTTCTACTTCATTATTGGTGGCATGGCCCAAATCAAATGCATAAAATCTACATACAACCCCCTGAGAATTTCAGAAAATCCGTCCTGCCCCTGCTTGCCTTGGGTTACCTTTCGAAGCCCCATCATAATTGAGTTTAATAAAGCCCGTTTGAGGAGGTAGCCATATTCAAGTTACAAAAAGTATTTTATAAAACATAAAAATGATAAATTTAATTTTATGCGATTTTGTTTTTTATAGTTACTATTTTTGTGTACGATTATTTTTGTTTTTATTTTGTAAAAAAAATGACATTTCACAATTTGACATTAAATATAAGAGAGGGAAGGTCTATATGGGACTTGTTGTAGTGATATATGTGATAAGTTTTGGTTGTTATGACAACTTTAATTATGGTGCTCTGCAATTGCTCTATGATTTTATTTACGTAACAATTAATTTACATAAACTTTATTATAAGGAGATTTTGTGAGATGTTTGACATCACAGTAGCACAGGATGTTATAGGTGATTTCGTTACCTCCTTAGAGTGGACTAGAAGTTCTAATATCCAAAGTATAGAGAGGTATATTTACTTTGATGATGAAATTTTCGATACCTATGGTATATAATTTGGCTAATAGAGGGATTTATACAATGATTTACAACTAGAGGAATTCCTAAATGTTAGATAATTAATCCCAAGATTGTTAGCATTGGAGATATTGATGTTGTGATGAGTGAATATGTGACTACCCTAGTATTCCATTGCCACTATTTGATGAGAATCACTTGATGCACAATCTAGATGATGACGGTCATCCTTGAGGTGACAAGGGATGGCTTCTATATCACTTTGGAGAGACAACACTTAGCTAGCTAATGCCACATCACCTAGTTTCCTCTTATGAGGGCTATGTAGGGCACATTTTGGTCATGATCTCCTGCAATGGAGATGCTTTTTGTGCCTTGAACATGATCATCAGGAACTTCCTAAAATATGGAACACTATTTAGCCCTTACATCACATCTTGAAGGAGTCTTGAACTCATTTGAAAATTTAACCATATAAGTATGTATTTATGTAATTAAAAAGAAAACAAATATTAATATTATCAAATTATTAATATTATTAAAAATATATATAAAATATAAAATCACAATTAGTTATTTTTATATATATATATTTAAAAGTGTGAAATTATAATAGCATCTAAAGAAAATAATATATTTTTTATAAAAAAAACAAACATGTTAATCAATAAAGTAAAAAAGTATGATTGTATGGTCATTGGTTTGTTGTTTATGGAAACAAATATTTATATTAAAAATTGTAGACTTAAATGGAAAAAATTGAAAATGCCTAAATATATATATATATATATGATCGATCTTAAAATATGATTTTACTGTTTCATTAATTTATATTTAAAAATATAAAGAAATCCATATTATGTAACTCTAAAACATTAAAATATATATATTTAGTTATAGTTAAATTTGAAATAGATTAAACTATAAATTATTTCAAATATAATTATTGAAAAGAATATTATTTTTGAAATACTAAAAAAAACACATTATTCAATTGAGATGTAAATTCCACTCTATATGGAGAGTCTAATAACATATCATATTGAAGAAAAACATTACCAACAATCAATAAATGAGACATATAATGGCCAACTATATAGACTATATAATGCTTTATTCAATCGGCATGCATGCCTTACAAGTATGAAATTTTCTTAAAGTGTTACTTTTTGGAGTTTCCCTTGGATTTTTTGCACGATTTTCATAGAAACAATTGTGGAATTTTTTGGTTGTTGTTGTTGTTTAAAATGGTTTGTTGATTGCATATATGAATTCAACACATTGGAAAACTCCTTGGGAACTTCTATTGTACAAATTTCACACACTAAAATTGTGATTTCAATGAATCTCTACTAGATTCTAGACAATTCAATATGAAAATAAACAGAATTTTTTTTCAAAAAGTCACACTTATAGACATCTAAATGATATGATCATAAAGCACTTGTAAAATTCATAATTTCGGTTAGAAAATAAAATAGAAAACTTTTGAAAAAGTCACACCCGAAAACAACTCTAATAAGCACTATCACGGATATCTAAATAATATGATTGCAAATTACTTGGAAAATTTCCTAAAAATTCACCAATGCATGGAACATCACAAATTGTTTATTATAAATTTAGGAAGATATCAATATATTGTATGTATTGTGGCAGAAATTAATAATGACACTTGGATGCTATGAATTGACACTCTTTCTTTATTGAAGTGAAACCATGAGAAAAAGCTATATAATTCAAATAAAATAAGAAACAAAATTGATCTTACATATTTTTGTAACAAAATATTGCAAAATATCTTTATTCATTCTATAATCACTAAATATTTTGACTATTTATGTATTTATGAGGACATCCAAATATAACTCCATGAAGGAGAAACATGAGATTTTTAATTGAAATTTATGATTTAGTTGAAATGAGAAACACATGAATTAAACACTCTTCTAAAGATATGGGTTATAGTGTAGATTGAAAATTATTACCCGTAAATTAAAATTTAAATTTTAATATATATATATATATATATATATATATATATATATATATTAAAATTTTATGGTAATAATTTTTTTATGAATGCAAATTTATTTTTTCTTTGGGTATATCAAAATTCAAGGAAACAAAAATTTCTTAAAATAAGAACCTTATTTACATTTACATCGTAAATTTTTTAAAATAAAGATTGCAACTCCACTTTATTATCTTTGATATCGTACTTGGTTAAGGTAGATTTATGATAATTATACACATAAACATGTAGTGTGTCAACACAAAACTAAATAAGAAAATAATTGGACATCTCTTTCATTTTGATTGACATACTGTTAAAATGTTTTAATCATAATTTTTATTTTCAGTTATTTATATAAGATATACATAGTTTACATTGAGATATTGATTTAAGAGTAGTCTTTAGTGAAAATTTTTGGACTTTTGAATCTAGACGGACATATTCAAGGTAAAATCTTGTATTTTGTTATTTAAACTATTTTTTTCAATGTATATGTGGATTTAACACCCAGAAAAACCCTAGTGAACTTGGATTTTGCATAGAACTTCCATTGTGTAGAGTTATCCATTAATCTTGTGATTTCAATATCAATCTTGTGATTTCCATAAATTCCAGCTTGATTTTAGAGAAATTACTAAAGACAACTAGTATTGATTTATCCTACTACCCCACACCCATATATTCCATATGTGAACATTTTTTAATAAGGAAATAAGTATAGGTATCCTTTTTTTGAGATACACCTGATTAATTTTTTTAATCATAAGTTATTTTTTTGTCAATATTTTTATATAATAATTACGCTCTCAATATCTAATATTCATCTTTTTATTAATATGTTTTCAATACTACTTCATATTAAATAATGGAGTTACACATTCCATTATTCATTAAATTAGAAAGAACATATTAATTAAATAAAAAATATCCTTCATTTTATTTATTTATAGTTGACTTTGAATTTATTTTTTTCATTAATATTTTTTATATTCCATGTATAAAAATTTTATTAAGGATTAAAGAATTTTCACATAATCCTTATATCATAGTGTTTAAAATAATTATTAACATAGGAAATCATATTTTAAACTCAATTAGTTTTTTTTTCTTTTTTTTTGGGTATGTGAAGTTGATATAAAATTATTTTAAATACTATCAAAGTAAATTATTTTTATTTCTATCTCTATATAAATATATATAGAGTTTATATTGGAATATATTAGTTGATATGAATATTCTAATTTCTCATCCAAGGTTTGTATTGGAATGTTTTTAAATAAAAAAAGTAGACATCTTCCTAATATTCAAAAGAAAAAAGGTAACGATTTCTTTTAAATTAGTTTATATCTCAGAAATTGAAATAATATTATTTTAATTATTATGGATATTGAAATAATTTATTTTTTTATAATTACAACATTAATATAATTATAAATATCATATATCAATTTCATCCAATTAAGCTCCTTTCTTGTACTAAAGAAATAAAATGCAATTTAATTTTTTTATGATTATTATTTTTTTTAATTCCTTTTCACAAACACAAAATCTGTGAATTTAAAACAAATGTCTAGTGATGCTTAGGAAATAAATGAGAATCTTCAAGCATGTGCTAAACTCCCAAAACATATTTTGGATGAAGTTACAGATGTATATGAGCAAGAGAATGAGCATGTTCAAAAGAGACTTGTTTTGAATCCGGATACATTTCATTATGAGAAGATGATTGATAATATCATACATATTATTTAAAGTGTCAATGTTAATTTTTTTACAGAGAATAAATTTCAACTTGTTGAAAAGCAAGTTGTTGCCTTAATTATAAATTTCCCTATATATGATGAATATGATGATTATTATGATGATTACCTTCATGAACAACAAATTGTATCCCCTTTATCCTAGAAATATCATTTGAAAAATTCTAATGAAATCACTCATATTATATATCATATTAATAACATTGGACATAAAGAAAATGATCAATTAGTTTAGGGTAATTCTTTTCCTTTATGTTTTTCTTCATTCAAGTTTCTAAACGAGAAATTGGAAATCATAAATGAAAAATAGGAACTTGGACCGATGCAGAATCACATAGGTTTACTCGAATACACTAATAATATTATAGATAAGTAGGAAGATTTTCATGTTTTCCATGATTTCGTGGCTTTGTATATGGAAATTTTTGTCAAATCAGATTCACAGCCACTAAATTATAGGGATTTTGAAAGTGATGATTGTAAGGATGTTCATTCTGAAAAGCAACGAGAGATATTTTCTTTCTTAGAAAGTAATCCATAGCAATTTTCATATGACTATTTTCAACCTCTTTAGGAAAACCATCAGATTGAGATGCATGGAAGAAAATATGCAGTCGAAGGAATTTGTTGGCTCAAGGGGTCCCGAACTAGGTTCACAGTTAGCATGTAATCAACAAAACCCTCTTACTACTAGCCCTTTCGTAAATGACCTACTTGCATAGGCCAAAGTCTCACCCGAAGCTGTATGGGGGGGTTTTGGAACCAGGTTTCCACACCATGAGAGAGAAATAAATGAAGTGGGTGTATTAAAATATATCTTATTACACAGTCTGTCTTGTGCACCAGAAACACTAACCAAAAACCCTAGGTTAATTAACAGAGGTTAACCCTACGCATGCGCACAGACAGTAGATCCAAAATCCCTTTAACCATTCTAACAATGTAATATTCAACTTTTACAGCAATAGATCTATGCAATTGTAATTCATCAACATTAAAACGAGTATGCAATTGAACTGATCACAGATAATATAAATCATATGCAGGAAACAAAAATGATACGTAAGACAGAATACAGAGCGAATAACAGATGCATTTGGTACATAGAGTTATCAAAACAAATCTTTATTCATCATTATTCACATAATCCTTTCATAGTTCACAGAAACCTTTACCATTCTTTAGATCTACTCCCACACAAAGACAGTGGGGTCTGCACACAACTTGACTAAGGTTTCCGAGCACACAGCCAACAAGAGCCTTTTGGACATGAAATTCTTATAGTTTTACTTCATAGTTCCATCATCAAAGCATTAACATTAATAAAACTGACTTATCCTACTCAATCTAGATTTCTAGTGATACTTTAGCATGCACTCATACTATGGTCCTCAAACCATGGTTTGAGACCCCTGGGTTTACCCTTTAACCCATTACAACATATGAAGGGACTTTGACTCACCCCAAAGCCCCTTGACTCTTCATGGCTTAGTGCAGATGACCCAAAACTACAAAAAATACTATTATTTAACCCAATATTGTAGTCTTAAGGGACTCCGCTCCAACAAAATCACACATCAAATTGATATTATTTTACATTTTTTTGAGATGGGTTTACAAGAATTTTAGTATCCCTTTGTAGTCGCAGGCCCAAATTTTCATATTTTATCAATAATAAATTTATTTTCAAGTTTTTATGTAATTTGCAGGAATGTAGTAAATTAAAGAGTGATGGATTTATACTTGCTAAAGATAAGAGTAAGAAAGGACAATCTACTTACGTATTGCAAGGACAATAGAACAATCAAGGAGATATAGTATTGGAGCAACTACCTGACAAGTTGTATTGGAATTTTTGTATTATTTAATCAAACATTCGTTCAATAGGTAAGCGTAGGATGAGTGTGCAATAAGCTTGTTAGCCAAAAAATTATTTTCTGTTTGATTTTTAGTGTGATTGTTTGCAACAGTGTAAAATTTTTAGTTTGAGTGTGGCTCAATTTAAAAATAGGTTGGTTGTCGGAAACAAGTTATAGGTTTGGAAAATGAATTTTTTTCAGGTTGGGATCAAGAATTTTTTCTATAGGGGTTCTTACTTTTGAGAATCTATGATTGACAACATCCTCGTGGACCTAGTTTTTATCATAGTTTTAGTCAATTAATTTTTTTTTAAAGCACTCACAAAAATACTCTCAGCGTGTACTTAAATAGGGTTAAAGCTTTGGAAATTAAAGTGTCAATATTCTTGAAGCCTATTTTTCAAGAATTCGACATTAAAAATCTCATGGATAGTTGTTGATAAGCCACCTCATCAATTCAACTTGAGGATTTCCTTCAACATCATAAGGAGTAGGATTTTGCTGGCAGATTTATAGAAGACTTGAAAGTTTGAAAAGCGATTAGGTGAATCAAAATGAGTAAATAATTTTTATTTCTAGTTTTCCAAAGTACAAAATCAATGATCAAGTTCTAGATTTGAAGGGATTTGACCAATAATGAGATAAACAGATGGAAAATCAATTAGTGACAAATTTATTTTAACTTCTAAGGAAGAACTCAAGGATTAACAGTCGCAATCACTCGAGGAAATCGAAGATTCATTAGATTTTTGGAATTATTTTGTAGCTTTATTTTACATAATCATAGGAGATTATTTTTTTTCGGATTTTAGGTTATATAAACTATCATTTTGTAATGAAAAGGGTTTGAACCTGAGGACCCTTTGGAGCACATTGTATCAAATTTTGTTTTAGATTAATGAAGCTTGACAAGAAAGAGCATGGATTTTTGTGATATCATGGATTCATGTGATGTATGTTTCCATTCTATCCTATTCCTTATGTATTTTTTTTCTTCTAGTTATACCATTAATGTATGGAATTATAATATTTGTATAAGATTAAATGTTACACTATTCACCCTTATTTTTGGTGGTTGGTCTAATATATCTAAATATTTGTGCCCATTTCCTCTAAATATGATCTTGGATTCATCCTTCATGCCCAATTGGAGTGGATTTTCCCCCCCTTGAACTATCAGCTAAAATGAAAATTGTCTAAGGAAAATGTACCTATATTTCCTATGAGATCTGTGTACTTCACAATGAGTTCCTTGTTAGTTTTCATTAATTCTCAGCTTTTGAGACTCCGTGCCCAATGATTTTACTTTCCCTTTCCAAACTATTTTTGGATATTCCAATCATATCTAGTCATTGTTATAAGTACATAACCAGTCATATTTGACTAACTTGTAGAAATGACCCCCCTTCTTATTGAAAGGGATACATTTCAATTTAAAACATTGGTTAGAGGTTACCTTATATTTTTTCCCTGATAGCCAAGGTTTTGTCTAAGTGATAAGACCATCCTTAGAGCGCTAATATGATGTTTATGAACTTTAATGTAGTGAAAATAATATAAAAGGCACTTATGATTTTCTCCTAAGGCTCCATGCATTGTACTTACTCTCTTGATTGATTACATGTTGTCGGTCTAGGGTTTCTGAGGCACAACTTAAGGTCTAGTCATTAAAAACTTGGTTTTACATGGATGGCTCTTGAAGCCACATGTTGTTTATGATAATATCAAGACAAAGTACAAGACATTAACCTAGTTAATTCTCCATGGTTGATTTCTCTAAAACTCATCAAACGACTTGAATTAACCAGATGGGAGTTAGGGTAAACAACCATAATTCCATATCGGTTGTTGGTAATTCACACATATCTAATTCTATGGAGGGTTCCTCAATTGTTTAATTAATATACAACAAAGAGCCTTTGAACCAATGTAGTTCAGGTATGGAAGACACCAAAGTTCTTTATATACTTTCCTGTTATGTTTTATGCCCCCTTTCAAGGACTAATAGTTGCAATCACTCGAGGCAATCAAAGATTCATTAGATTTTTGGAATTATTTTGTAGCTTTATTTTACATAATCATAGGAGATTATTTTTTTTGGATTTTTGGTTATATAAACTTTCATTTTGTAATGAAAAGGGTTTGCACCTGAGGACCCTTTGGAGCACATTATATCAAATTTTTTTTAGATTAATGAAGCTTGACAAGAAAGAGCATGGATTTTTGTGATATCGTGGATTCATGTGATGTATTTTTCCATTCTATCCTATTCCTTATGTATTTTTTCTCTTCTCAGTTATACCATTAATGTATGGAATTATAATATTTGTATAAGATTAAATGTTACATGATTCACACTTATTTTCGGTGGTTGGTCTAATAAATCTAAATATTTGTGCCCATTTCCTCTAAATATGATCTTGGATTCATCCTTCATGCCCAATTGGAGTGGATTCCCCCCCCCCTTGAACTATCAGCTAAAATGAAAATTGTCTAAGGAAAATGTACCTATATTTCCTATGAGATCTGTGTACTTCACAATGAGTTCCTTGTTATTTTTCATTAATTCTCAGCTTTTGAGACTCTGTGCCCAATGATTTTACCCTCCCTTTCCAAAATATTTTTGAATAATCCAATCATATCTATTCAATTTTATAAGTACATAGCTAGTCATATTTGACTAACTTGTAGAAGTGACCCCCCTTCTTATTTAAAGGGATACTTTTCAATTTAAAAAATTGGTTAGAGGTTACCTTATACTTTTTCCCTGATAGCCAAGGTTTTGTCTAAGTGATAAGACCATCCTTAGAGCGCTAATATTATATTTATGAACTTTAATGTAGTGAAAATAATATAAAAGGCACTTATGATTTTCGCTTAAGGCTCGATGCATTGTACTTACTCTCTTGATTGATTACATGTTGTTGGTCTAGGGTTTCTGAGGAACAACTTAAGTTCTAGTCATTAAAAAATTGGTTTTACATGGATGGCTCTTGAAGCCACATGTTTTTTATGATAATATCAATACAAAGTACAAGCCATTAACCTAGTTAGTTCTCCATGGTTGATTTCTCTGAAACTCATCAAATGACTTGAATTAACCAGATGGGAGTTAGAGTAAATAACCACAATTTCATATCAGTTGTTGGTAATTCACGCTTTTATAATTCTATGGAGGGATCCTCAATTGTTGAGGGCTTTACAGTTTTGCAACAAGTGAGGGTTTGTATTTATTCTTCATTGAATAAAACACGATTTTAATAGTTACCAACATCAAGTCAGAGTCTAACCTTCTGCATTAATTTTTCTGAGCAGTCACAGTTGCAATTATTCTCCATCCACATTTTATAGTTTATTTTTTTTATTTTAACTGGCTCCCTAACCATACTTATAACATGGATTTTATATGCCACAACTATTTTAGAGGATGCCACATTCAATATTTTTATTCTTAACTTGTTTAATTAATATACAATAGAGAGCCTTTGAACCAATGTAGTTCGGGTATGGAAGACACCAAAGTTCTTTATATACTTTCCTGTTATGTTTTATGCCCCCTTTTTACAAATGTACTTCCCATTTCTTTTAAGTTTTTTTGCTCAATAATGTTGTGTCAATTGTTCTTGTTTTTTGGAGGTAGGTAGGTTTCGTGCTAACTTCAGTGTGCTCTAAATGGAATAGTAACTTTGATGCATTATCTAATCATGGTACAATTGTATTTTTATTCTTTTGAGGTCTGGTCCAAAGTGTCAGGTCCTCCATTAGTTTAATGTATTTTTCTCTCACATAAAATTGTTAGGGTTTGAACCATAAAAAATTTTCTCCACGACCTTTTCCCCTTTCCTAGAGATGATGAATCATTGTATATCTAGACTCTTGACACACAAAAGATTTTCCCTAGTTGTCAGAAGGGAATAATTATAATGTATGTAACCTGGACTCTTTTATTTGCATAGTGGTTATCCTCAGTTGAGATATTTGGTGATTGTAATGTTACGTATTGAATGAAAATAGGTTGTTCTCATATAAATTTTTCCATTGGTTTCTCTTCCTTCCATTACTTACATAATGCACCTAGTTTTCTCTTGTCATTTCTTACTATGTCTTAATTATGTTTTCCAGTTTTCATGGAAGTGTTATCACAAACTTATCCTATTAAAATTCAATGATAATTTTATGTTAAATAAAAAATATTGTTTATGGTGAATTTTCAAATATTTATTCTTAGGGTTTATTCTATTATTATTTTTCATTAGTTTCTATTGTTGTTCAGTAAAATGGAAATATATTTAAGTTTTTCCAAGATGGGTTTCCGCATAAAAATATTATCACAAGAGTTCTCTCGTGAGGCGAAACTAGGTTCCTCTAGTTTCTGCTAAAGTCAAAAGATGTCAATTTCATTTCAGCAAAGGCATGCACTTCATGACTACTCCAGTTAGTGGATTTTTTTGTGTCATATAGATCTAACCCCACAAAAACATTGAAGTATACAATGGTAATTCTTAATGAGGTCTTGGTTATTTTCTTTGTTTAAAAATCATAAATATAATATTGTTTCAGTAACTCGTATAATCGAGCCTTCACTAGACTCATGTCCTTACTACTCCTAATTCTTTCTTAATCGGTTTCTCCAACCCAATTTGACTCTTTTATTGAAATTCGTTTATAAATGAATTATTTTCATGGAAATATTTGGTTAAACCTACCAAGAGCTTTGTTATCAGTTAATTTAGACAGGGTACCAAATTAATTTTGTCCTTCAAAATTAGGCAAACAAATATTCAACAAAGAAAACCCAACACTAGTTTATACAAAATATACACACTTACTCTTTATTAATACAACATTGATAAATTACGTAGTTATTTCCTTTGAGCAGAGGAACTCTATTCTTTGTATACTCCATGATCTCCTTCCAGTTGTTAGACTACTATTGAAGGAACCAAGATCTGATACCAATTGTTGGAAATACTAAGAGAGAGGGGTGAATCAGTATTTCTTATCAATTAGCACTTTTAAATATTTTCAAAGCATTAGTTAATATTCAATTATTCTTTTTGTTTATATAGTAACAAGACTAAACAATAGAACACAATAGGCACATGAATTTTAGGTGGAAAACCCCCTCCGAGTCAAAAACCACTGAACACTTTTCTAATAAATTCTTTAATATGAAGCCTCAACTGAAATGAAAGGTACAACTTCCTAGAATTCTATCAAAGCATTCTTCTCCATCTCCCACTCGAAGGACACCCCAAGGCCTTGGTTTCTTCAGTAGTCACGTGAATGGATGCTCCGACATCCTAGACTGACCTACGACCGTGAAGTGTTCACAGGCTCTAATCTATAGGTGACCTCATGCACCAAACTAGCACCTCCCCACCACCCTATAATGATCATAAATAATACAAGAGTGTGTACTCTCATACCATGGATAATGATCCATGATATAATATGATTCACAATGATTTTATTGAACTAGGCAAAGCACCCAATCACATTATGACCTACAACCCAACCATAACATTATCCAAAAATGACACTTAAACCTCCCAAAAATGCCTCTCCAGCTCTATGCACATTGACTCTTCTACAATTTTACAATGATGATTTTTCCAATACTGATTTTTGACACAACTTGATACTTGACTTGAGAATACTTCTTTGAACACTTGTAGTTGTTAAGTTATTGTTGTGTTTGCTTCAAGTAATGGTACGTTGGAATTGCATTGTCCTTCTTATATGTGTCTGAGTTGTCCTATTGTGTCCTCCTTCCCACACATGCATTAATGAACAAGACCCAAACCAATATACAAAAAAATACTTACACTGTTCTACAAACCATATGTCAGAGAAATATTCAAACTTAAAATGTAAATATGTTCAACATTTATGAACAAAACCCAATCAAAAATACATAAAAGATACTTACAATGTCCTGTAAAAACACATGTCAAATATGGTATTCAAATTAAAATTAAAAAATTAATCATACATACCTTGTTGTAGCAGACTTACCCTTGATTGTTGATGCGTTGTCCTTACCACAATTTTCCTTGAATGAATATTTTTTCTTGCCTTCTAGAAGATTGGTATTGAATATGTTTTATCTACGTAATTTCCAATCTCCAAGGTCTAAAATTGCAGCTTGTGGTAGCCCTTTGAGTCCTCTTTCCAATGTCATAGGTCTAATCAACATTTGATTCTTCAAGAAACAATTATGCCCAATCTCCTATGATGACCTGATTATAGAATAGTTTAGTAGAGTGAACTTTTACGAAGTTCCACATATCACGGTTTCAAAATTCGGTCTTGAAAATGATATGAAACAAACTACAACCCATCCTCTTTCTGTCACATTTTATGAAATTTAAATCCAATGCTCAAAGAGGAAGTTATGACGATTTTCTAAAGGGAACTTGTTTGACATGAAATACGGGATCCTACAAAAACCCTAAGTTCCTCAAATCATATCTCCAAAAATACAGAAAACCAATATCTAAAATTCAGTTGATTTAGATCTCATATTTATTCATGATGGAAACATTGCATAGGATTTGTCACAGGGATTTTTAGGATCAGGTATGGGAAAATGAGCATGGTAACAAATTACTGTGTAATAGATGCCCCCTAAATGATGAAGGTAGAACATGGAGTGATCTCTAAAATTCTTTATGAATCAAGGAAAAGAACACAGAACCCCTTTGAAAAACTTGCCAAATTAAAAATTTACAAGATATGGCATCTCTCGTATAAATATGCCTAACCATATAATGTTACACTAGGCATCGAATGACACATGGTACCACGATATGCTCGCAACCACCGCTCTAAAGAGATAATAGAAATGGATCGGTGGTATGGATGCAATCATCCATATAGATAGGATCATGTATACAATAACTTCTCCCAGCCCGGACCAAAAAATTAGATGTGACCCAGGGTCTTCACCGCGGTATCAATCAACCCAATGTACGAATCTATCCATGCAAATAAATGTGTTGGTGTCGAACACAGTAGAAACCACCTAATTACCGGTCCATGATGAAAATCATTAATTAGGAACCACCGAGGGGAGAGTTTGTCACAAGAACTTCGAAGGGGAGAGTTTTCATGTTCCAATGTGCTATTGTAGTTTCTTCTACCCAAACCCAAACCCAAACCATCTTTGGGCTATTATTTTTTACAACAAATTTGTTGCAGGTACTTTATTTATTTACGATGTGTTTATTTAAATTTAATGTAATTTTTTGTCGATGAAAACATGTTGTTTTCATTTATTCTCTACTTTATTTTCTTTAATTAGTTTAAAAAATCTCTATTTCATTTTCTTTAGTTAGTTTAACCTCCCTCAAACCTACCTTCCAGGCTTCTTGATTTTGATAATTAGGTTCTCTTGGACGATTTAGGTTCCATTTTTGTGTTGGCATTCAAATTTGTGTCGGTTGCAACAACAATCATTTGTAGTAGGATTTTGAGAATCTCTCTTAGGTTCGGCTTCCAGAACAAGAATAAAATCATTTTTCAATATCACATCCTTTTAATATGATGGAACCGTAATTTAGTGTAAAATCCATTGATTTCTGGATACCAATTTCAACCAATCCACCTAAGATTGAAATATGCATTTTGAGGGTCCTCCTTAAATGTTTTAGCTTTCAGAAAAAGTGTAAGCTCATTTTTTATTCAATTGTGGATACTGATTTCAACTAGTCCACCTAGGATTGAAATCTTAAGCGTGAGATCAGGAGACAATACTTGTTTTTGATGAAATTTAATTACTTGGGAGGTTGTCTACTATTATTCGTTTACATTTTCGATAGTGGCCCGACATTTGAAACATAGGAAATTTGCAACCAAACTTCATTTAATTTTTTTAGTCCCACATGAGAATGAAACCTTTCTCAGTTGTGCAACCAAGATCGAAAAAAATGGTCGGAATGTTGAATGGATTTCATGTTAGCTGTTTATTGAATGTTGACATCTCATATTATTACCTGAGTAGGAAGACATTAGATGAAATTTCATGTTCAGTGCGTAAGTATATTTTCCCACCCTACATTAAATCTATTATACTACTTTCCTTCAATCAATCAACATAAAACCTAGGGTTAAGATCTTAAAAATAATCCATATTTTAAGTTGCAATGAAGTTGATCATGGATGCCAGGATAGGCTAAAAAATGCATGAGATTGAATTTTTTTGTTGCGGGGTTTGGTTTAGTGGCTCATAAATGTTTAGTTCTAGAGTTTGGTTACATGGTACAATAGGTACTCATTTTTCAAACACTGAAAAGCATAACTTAAATCAAGGGATGTTAGTTATCAGTAAACATGCCAACTTAAACTTAAAAAGCTATTCCTTCCCTTAGTTTCCACAATAAATTGTCCACATTACTTTTTCCATATAATCCTTTCAAAGTTTATATTAATTTTATCTCAATCCATGATAATTTTATTTCAACACGCAACTTGGTATGCCTCGCCGGTAATAATTTTAATGGATCTCAAGATAAGATGTATGGATCTCAAGCTATGATGTCGACCTTAGTTGTATGATCTATGTAATTCCTGCTAGCTGGGATTGAAAGTTGGATGTAAGGGTAAATGAATAATGACAACAATGATATGCAAATCATCTTGTTTGTAGGGTGACGTCATTGGCAGAGATGAAATAAGAAGTGTCTCTATACTGTATTTGTATTTGCATTGTATTCGCATTTGACTAGTGAGATGTATCCACTCTAAAAGCTCTTCATTGCTCCTTAGGGTCAAAACTATAAATATAAGGTTATATTTTGGAGTATGGCTCAGTTGAATAGTGGTTGCCAAGAGCATATATTATTATAGTTTCTAAGTAAATGTAATGTGACTTTTAATAAATCTTTTAATAAGGATTATATATATATTGGGCTAAAACATACTCCAAATTCTAGCAATTTATAGTATATTTAAATATTTTTTTTTCCATGTGAATGAAAAAATAATTAATCAATTTTACATTAAATTAGAGTGAAAAATTATACTGATATTAAATAAACCAATTAAAACAATTGGTGCAAAGATGATCAGAAATATAGAAGACGTACTTTTGATTAATAACCTTTATGTCTTCTAATTAAGATCCTTAATGAGTTATAGTCACTTTATTTGAAGTTAATTTTAATTTACTATATATTAATATGGTGAGGTCAAGTGAATTCAAAATTTATCATGATATATATAAACTCTCTCATAATTTTTTTAAAATAATGTTTCCTTAAATAATTTGTATAAATTAGATATACTATTAAGGTTTTTTATTTTTTTCATTTTAGAAATTAGCGTGCATATATTTTTAGAAAGAGATAGAGGGGAGAGAGAGAAAGAGAGAGGGGAGGACAGAGAGAGAGGTAGGGAGAGGTAGGGAGAGGGAGTGGGAGAGAGGGAGAAGGGGGAGGGAGAGGGAGGGGGGAGTAGGAGAGAGAGAGAGGAGTGGAGGGAGAGAGGGGAAGGGGGAGAGACATACAAAGGAGAGAGAGAGAGAGAGAGAGAGAGAGAGAGAGAGAGAGAGAGAGAGAGAGAGAGAGAGAGAGAGAGAGAGAGAGAGAAGGGAGAGAGAGGTAAAGGGGGAGAGGTGGAGAGAGAGGGAGGCAAGTAAAAAGACACAAATATAGAGAGAGGGGAGGTGAGAGAGAGAGATAGAGTGATAAAGGGAGACATAGATAGAGAGAGAGGGAGGGAGAGGGGTAGAGACAGTGTGAGAGAGTGATAGAGAGAGAGAGGGAAAGAGAGAGAAATGGAGGGAGGGAGAGAAAGAGAGAGAGAGGGAGAGAGCGAGTGAGGGGGAGGGATAAAGAGAGAGTGGGGTAGAGAGAGAGAGAGAGAGAGAGAGAGAGAGAGAGAGAGAGGTAGTGAGAGGGATAAGGAGATGGAGAGAGCGAGATAGAGGGAGAGGGAGAGGGAGAGCGAGAAGTAGGGGGAGAGAGAGGGGTAGATAGAGAGATATAGGGAGAGATAGAGTGGGAGAGAGAGTGGGGGAGAAAAGGAGAGAGGGTGGGAGAGTGAGAGTGAAAGAGAGATATGGAGGGAGAGTGAAAGATAGATAAAGGTGGTAGAGAGAGGGGGGGAGGGGTGGAGAGACAAATATAGATAAGGGGAGAGAGATAGAGAGGGGGAGAGAGAGGGGGTAGTGGGGTAGAGAGACGGGGTAGCGGGGGGTTGGAGAAAGAGTGAGAGTGACTGAAAGAGTAAAAAAGAGAGAGAGAAAGGGGGGGGAGGAGAAAGAGAGAAGGGGGGAGATAGTGAGAGAGAGAGCGAGATGGAGGGAGGGAGAGGGAGAGAGATATATTGGTGGTAGAGGGAGAGAGAGAGAGGGAGGGAGGGAGGGAGAGAGAGAGGGAGGGAGAAAGGGAGTTGGAATGGGAGAGAGAGAGAGAGAGAGAGGAGTAGAGGAGGTATATATATAGGGAGATAAATAGAGGGTGAGGGTGAGAGAGAGAGAAAGAGAGGGAAGAGAGATCGGGAGAGAGAGAGAGAGAGGGGGAGAGGGGGAGAGAGAGGGGGGCAGAGAGAGAGAGAGAGAGAAAGAGATAAGGGGAGAGGGGGAGAGAGTGGGGGAAAGGAGAAAGAATGAGGGAGGGAGGGAGTGGTGTATATATATATATATATATATATATATATATATATATATAGAAAGAGAGAGAGAGAGAGAGAGAGAGAGAATATGGGGGATACATATAGAGTGGGGGTGAGGGAGAAATAAATATAAAGTTGCGGGGCGGGAGAGAAGGAGAGGTGGAGATAAAGTGTGAGGGAGGAATGGAGGGTGATAGAGTGAAGGGCATGGATGGAAGAGATCTAGGCACATTGGGGGAGGGGTAGAGAGAGAGAGAAAGAGAATAAGGGGGGTGGTTAGAGAGGTAGATGGAGGCGGGGGATGAAGAAGAGTTGAGAAATGGATAAATGGATGGAGGGAGGGAGGGGGGATGGTTGGCATGAGAGACTGGGAGAGGGAAAGAGAGAGTGGGGAGGAAGCGAGATAGAGAAGGATGGAGAGTTAAGGGAGAGGAGATATAGTGAGATATATAGCGAGAGTGACATAGGGGGATAAAGAGTGGTAAGGTGGGAGAGAGAGAGAGAGAGTGAGTGGAATATATATATATATACATAGAGAGAGAGAGAGAGAGAGAGAGGGGTAGATGGAGGGAGGATGGGAGGGGGAGGGAGAGAGGGATGATGGGGGAGATGATGTGGGAGAGTGGGAGTGAAAGAGAGAGAGTTAAAGTGTGAAGGGATATATAGAGAGAGAGAATGTGTGAGACAAGAGTTAGGGAGGAAAAGAGATAGGGAAAGAGAGAAGAGAGACGGAGGGAGTGAGAAGGAATAAGAAAAACAAATAAAGGGATGTGGATAGTGGGAGAGGAAGTGGTAGTTAAAAATATTTAGAGAATAATTGGTGGTACAATGGGGGAGAGAAAGAGAGTGAGAGACAAAGAGAGAGCGGGGGGGGAGGGGAAAGGGGGTGGGGGGTGAGCGCGAGAGAGGGCACGAGCGATAAAATTAGGGGGGAGGTGGAGGAGGATTCTTGAGAGAGGTGAAGGGGAGTGTGCATGTGAGAAAGGGAGAGATAGAGATAATGAGATTAGTGGTTAGTAGTAATACAATAGGTCGATACCATGGGTCATAAAAATACCACGAATCTCCCTTTTTCTATTTTTTCCTACTCAATAATATAAATTGATTTTATATTTTCTTTAATTTTACCCACATTCACTTAAGAAGACCCTTTAATTTAACTATAAATTGACACTTCTAAATATTACTCTTTTCACTTGTATGATAGCTAAATAATTGTATTAATTGATCCCCATTTTCCTTGAAAATAGCCTGTCAGAATCAAATAGGGCATTCAATTAGTGACTATTCAAAAGATAAAAAATTACATGGTCAACCTGTCCAGGTTGAAGAATCATTAATCTTCCTCATCCATGTGCTCTTAGTTAACTTTACAGTTTTCATGCTAAAGTGAACTTATATCAATTCATTGCCAATTGTGCTTACATCAAAAATGGCTTCATGTGCCATCCTAGAAAGACACTACCATGAGGGTTGTAATTCAAGGGCACTAATATGGATGCCATAATTGAAGTGGAATCCCTATGATATACCATACATAACACATTCCATTATTACCTATATTTCTAATTGATTCTTGATAAAGGTGCTAAGTGGTCATGGAAAGTGTCACTCTCTTATCATCATCCTTTGAAATAGTTTAGAAAACATGCTATGGAGGTTTATGCCACTAAGATAATGATAAATTGCAATAAATCCATAATAATATATAAAAAAAATAGAAAAATACAAGATATGGTTGGGCACATAATTAGCCCATGGGGAAAAACCTATTATGAGCACTATCCACCTGATTAGCCATCACCTCGTTGTTAGAGCACTTGATCCTACCCAAATAAAAATAAATCCTTGTATTTTCCCAACCTTTATGAGAAATAAATCACCATTTCTTAAGTTGTATTAGAGTGGTGGAAATATTACGCCAATAATAGGGTTAAGTTGTGTCTCCATGATTGATCCCTTTTTACATATATACACTCTATATGTTGGACATCAAGTTGTTTGTCTCTTGGCTATGTCACAAAACCCTTAAATCTTTCCCAATGCATTGCCACCCTCTACAGTTGTGCCCATGTACTAATGGATTAACCTAGGAATTCTAACATCCCCTTGGGTGTTTGAAACATATAGTACAGTTATCCAACTATAGATCATAAATATAAGAGAGGGAAGGTCTATATGGGACTTGTTGCAGTGAGATATGTGATAAGTATTGGTTGTTATGATAACTTTAATTATGGTCCTCTCTGATGCCTCTACGATTTTATTTACCTAATGATCAATTTACATAAACATTATTATAAGGAGAATTTGTGAGATGTTTGACATCATAGTAATAGAGGATGTTATAGGTGATTTCCTTACCTCCTTACCAGTGGACTAGAAGTTCTCATATCCAAAGTATAGAGAGGTATATTGACTTTGATGATGAAATTTTCAATACCTATGATATATAATTTGGCTAGTAGAGGGATTTATATAATGATTTACAACTACAGAATTCCTAAATGTTATGACATTAGTCCCATTATTGTTAGAATTGGAGATATTGATGGTGTGATGAGTGAATATGTCACTACCTTAGTATTCCATTGCCACTATTTGATGAGAATCACTTGATCCACAATCTAGATGATGATGGTCATCCCTGAGGTGATAAGGGATGGCTTCTATATCACTTTGGAGAGACAACACTTAGTTAGCTAATGCCACATCACCTAGTTCCCTCTTCTGAGGGCCATGTAGGGCACATTTTGGTCATGATCTCCTAGAATGGAGATGCTTTTGGTGTCTTGAACATGATCATCAAGAAATTCCTGGAATGTGGAACACTCTTTAGCCCTTACATCACATCTTGAGGGAGTCTTGAACTCATTTGAAAATTTAACCATAATATAAGTATGAATTTATGTAATTAAAAAGGGAAAAAATATTAATATTATAATAATTATTAATTTTATTAAAAATATATATAAAATATATAATTACAATTTTTTTTAATTTAAAAGTATAAAATTATAATAGCATATAAATAAAATAATAATTTTTTTATAAAAAAACAAACATGTTAATAAATAAACTAAAAAAACATGACATGGTCATTTTCATTGTTTATGGAAACAAATATTTATATTAACAATTGTAGACTTAACTGGAAAACATTCAAAATACCTCTATATATATATGACCTTAAAATATGATTGTATTGTTTCATAAATTTAGATTTAAAAGGGAAAAGAAATCCATATTAGATAACTTTAAAACTTTAAATTACATATATTTTTAGTTATAGTTAAATTTAAAATAGATTAAACTAAAAATTATTTCAAATATAATTATTGAAAGGACTATTATTTTTGAAATATTAAAAAAAATGCACTATTCAACTGAGAAGTAAATTCCACTCTATATGGCAAACATATCAGATTGAAGAAAAACATTACCAGCAATCAATAAATGAGAAATATAATGGCCAACTATATAGAATATATAATGCTTTATTCAATTGGCATGCATTCCTTACAAGTATGAAGTTGTCTTTAAGTGTTACTTTTTGATGTTTTCCTTGGATTTTTAGCACGATTCTGATAGAAACAATTGTGGAATTGTTTTTTATTATTATTTTTTAAATTGGTTTTTTGATTGAATATATGAATTCAACACAATGAAAATATCCTTGGGAACTTCTATTGTGCAAATTTCACACATTAAACTTGTTATTTCAATGAATCTTTTCCAGATTCTAGACAATTCAATATGAAATAAGCATAATTTTTTTTAAAAAAATCACACATATAGACATCTAAATGATATGATCATAAATCATTTCTAAAATTCACAATTTATATTAGAAAATAAAAATAAAAAATTTCGAAAAAATCACTTCAAAACAACTCGAATAAGTACTATCATGGATATCTAAATAATATGACTGCAAATTACTTGGAAAAATTCCTAAGAATTCACCAATGCATGGAACATCGCAAATTGTTTATCATAAATTTAGTAAGATATCAATATATTGTATGTATTGTGGCATAAGTTAATAATGACACTTGGATTCTATGAATTGGCACTCTTTCTTTATTGAAGTGAAACCATGAGAAGAAGCTATATAATTCAAATAAAATAAGAAACAAAATTGATCTTACAAATTTTTGTAACAAAATATTGAAAAATATGTTTATTCGTTCTATAATCACTAAAGATTTTGACTATTTATATATTTATGAGGACATCCAAATATAGCTCCCAGAAGGAGCAACATGAGATTTTTAATTGAAATTTATGATTTAATTGAAATGAGAAACTCATGAATTAAACACTCTTCTAAAGATATGATTTGTAGTGTAGATTGAAAATTATTACCTGTAAATTAAAATTAAAATTTTAATGATGATGATGATGGTTAATGTCCACTGAGACCAATATTTGGTGTATTGGACCTAAAGAAAAGAGTTATTTAATTTGATTTAGGATTTTATTCCTATGCTCAAAAGGCTTGGAGAGCTTAAAATTTACATTAAAATTTTATGGTAATAATTTTTTTATGAATGTAAATTTATTTTTTCTTTGGGTATATCAAAATTTGAGAAAACTAAAATTTCTTAAAATAAGAACCTTATTTGCATTGTAAATTTTAAAAATAAAGTTTGCAACTCCACTTTATTATCTTTGATATGGTACTTGGTTAAGTTAGATTTATGATTAATTATACACATAAACATGTAGTGTGTCAATACAAAACTAAATAAGAAAATAATTGGACATCTATTTCAGTTTGATTGACATATCGTTAAAATGTTTTAATCATAATTTTTATTTTTAGTTATTTGTATAATATATACTTAGTTTACATTGAGATATTGATTTTGGAGTTGCCTTTAGTGACACTTTTTGGACTTTTCACTTTCAATGGAAGTATTCAAGGTAAAATCTTGTATTTTGTTATTTAAACTAGTTTTTTTACTGTATATATGGATTTAACACCTTGAAAAACCCTAGTGAACTTCCACGGAACTTTGATTGTGCAGGGTTATCGATCAATCTTGTGATTTCAAAATCAATCTTGTGATTTCCATAAATTCCAGCTCGATTTTAGAGAAATTACAAAAGACAACTCATATTGATTTATGCTACTACCCCACACCCATATATTCCATATGTTAACTTAGTGTTAAATAAGGAAATATGTATAGGTATCCTTTTTTTGAGATACACCCCCATTAGATTTTTTTAATCATAAGTTATTTCTTTGTCAATCTTTTTATATAATAATTACACTATCAATATCTAATATTCACATTTTTGTTAATATATTTTCAATACTACTTCATATTAAATAATAGAGTTACACATTCCATTATTCCATAAATTAGAAAGAACAACGTTGAATTTCTTTTTGTCATTAATATATTTTATATTCCATGTATAAACATTGTATTAAGGATTAAAGAATTTTCATGTAATCCTTATATAATAGAGTCTAGAATAATTATTAGCATAGGAAAACATATTTTAAATTCAATTAGTTTTTCTTTAGATATGTCAAGTTGATATAAAATTATTTTAAATATTATCAAATTAAATTATTTTTATTTTTAACTCTATATAAATATGTAAAGAGTTTATATTGGAATATATTAGTTGATATGGAAATTCTAATATCTCATCCAAGATCTGTATTGGAATGTTTTTAAATAAAAAAATTACACATCTTCCTAATATTCAAGAGAAAATAGATAACAATTTCTTTCAAATTAGTTTATATCTCACCAATTGAAATAAAATTATTTTAATTGTTATGGATATTGAAATAATATATTTTTTTATGATTACAGCATTAATATTATTTTAAATATCATATATCAATTTCATCCAATTAAACACCTTCCTTGTACTAAAGAAATAAAATGCTATTTAATTTTTTTTATGATTATTATTTATTTATTTATTTTTGTAATGTAAATATATTTATTATTTGTTAATTTAATATTAATATACAACATATAAGTATACTTATTTGTAGAGAATTTATCAAAAAGAAAAAAATGGTAAATTTTGTTAGGAACATCTATTATACTACTATCCATAAATTATTATTATTATTATATATATATATATATATATATATATATATATATATATTCTATTTTTTATACATATCTAATACATACTAAATTATATGTTTTATTTATAATTAATATTTAAAAGATAAATAGTATGTTAATTTTAAAATATAGAAAGGATTGTACTTTTTTTGAAACTAGATGACAAAAGAAAAGTTATGAATGAAACCCAATTATTCTTCTTTAATTATTTTAGTTTATTTTAAATTACATTATTCAAAATAAGTATTAAAATATTTTATTTATAAGTTTTTAAAATAGTGGGAAAAAATCATATTTGTGTTATCAAAACAATTTTCATATATTGTTATCTCTTAATGTAGGTGGACTCATATTTATTATTTAAGGAAAACTACAACCTATTATTTTTGGTAGCTGATAAGAGTGCATGCCTTCTTTATAAAAATGATTAACAAATTTTGTATTATATGTAATTTTATATAAATATTTTATCTTAAATTTTATTATTATTATTTGTATATATTCAAGTTACAAAAAGGTATTTTATATAACATAAAATGATAAATTTAATTTTATGTGATTTTTTTATTATTATTATTTTTGTGCATGATATTTTGTGTATAAGGTAAACTAAGTAAATTTTAATTCATAAAATTATTTTTGTTTTTATTTTGTAAAAAAAATGACATTTCACAATTTGACATTAAATATAAGAGAGGGAAGGTCTATATGGGACTTGTTGTAGTGAGATATGTGATAAGTTTTGGTTGTTGTGACAACTTTAATTATGGTCCTCTGTAATGCCTCTATGATTTTATTTACCTAACGATTAATTTACATAAACTTTATTATAAGGAGATTTTGTGAGATGTTTGACATCACTGTAGCAGAGGATGTTATAGGTGATTTCCTTACCTCCTTACTAGTGGACAAGAAGTTCTAATATCCAAAGTATAGAGAGGTAGATTTACTTTGATGATGAAATTTTCGATACCTATGATATATAATTTTGCTAATAGAGGGATTTATATAATGATTTACAACTAGAGTAATTCCTAAATGTTAGGACATTAATCCCATGATTGTTATGATTGGAGATATCGATGCTCTGATGAGTGAATATGTGACTACCCTAGTATTCCATTGCCACTATTTGATGAGAATAACTTGATCCACAATATAGAAAATGATGGTCATCCTCGAGGTGACAAGGGATGGCTTCTATATCACTTTGGAGAGACAACACTTAGCTAGCTAATGCCACACCACCTATTTTCCTCTTGTGAGGGCCATGTAGGGCACATCTTGGTCATGATATCCTAGAATGGAGATGCTTCTGGTGTCTTGAACATGATCATCAAGAAATTCCTGGAATATGGAACACTGTTTAGCCCTTACATCACATCTTGAAGGAATCTTGAACTCATTTGAAAATTTAACCATAAAAGTAAATATTTATGTAATTAAAAAGAAAAAAAATATTAATATTATAAAATTATTAATCTTATTAAAAAGATATATAAAATAAAAAATTACAAATACTTTTTTATGTATATATTTAAAAGTATAAAATGTTTTTTTATAAAAAAAACAAACATGTTAATAAATAAAGTAAAAAAATATGATGACATGGTCATTGGTTCATTGTTTATGGAAACAAATATTTCTATTAAAAATTGTAGACTTAAATGGAAAAAATTATATATATATATATATATATATATATATATATGATCTTCAAATATGATCTTCAAATATGATTGTATTGTTTCATAAATTTAGATTTAAAAAGAAAAATAAATCCATATTATATAACTCTAAAACTTTAAATTATATATATTTCTAGTTATAGTTAAATTTGAAATAGATTAAACTAAAAATTATTTCAAATATAATTATTAAAAATAATATTATTTTGGAAATACTAAAAATATATATATTATTCAATTGAGAAGTAAAATCCATTCTATCTGGAGAGTCTAATAACATATCATATTGAAGAAAAACATTACCAAAAATCAATAAATGAGAAATATAATGGCCAACTATATAGACTATATAATGCTTTATTCAATCAGCATGCATGCCTTACAAGTAAAAAGTTGTCTTTAAGTATTACTTTTTGGAGTTTCCCTTTGATTTTTAGCACAATTCTGATAGAAACAATTGTGGATTTTTTTTTTTTTACTTTTTTTTTTTTTTGCTTAAATTGGTTTTTTGATTGTATATATGAATGCAACACATTGGGAAACCCCTTAGGAACATCTATTGTGCACATTTCACACATTAAACTTGTGATTTGAATGAATCTCTTCCAGATACAATTCAATATCAAAATAAACAAAAAATTTTGTCAAAAAGACACACTTATAGACATCTAAATGATATCCATGTAAAATTCACAATTTAGATTATAAAATAAAACAGAAAACTTTTGAAAAAGTCGCACCTGAAAAAAACTCTAATAAGTACTAGCATGGATATCTAAATAATATGGTTGCAAATTACTTGGAAAATTTCCTAAAATTTCACCAATGCATGGAACATCACAAATTTTTTATCATAAATTTAGGAAGATATCAATATATTGTGTGTATTGTGGCATAAGTTAATAATGACACTTAGATGTTGTCAACTGACACTCTTTCTTTATTGAAGTGAAACCATGAGAAGAAGCTATATAATTCAAATAAAATAAGAAACAAAATTGATCTTACAAATTTTTGTAACAAAATATTGCAAAATATCTTTACTCATTCTATAATCACTAAATATTTTGACTATTTATGTATTTATGAGGACATCCAAATATAGCTCCAAGAAGGAGCAACATGAGATTTTTAATTGAAATTTATGATTTAGTTGAAATGAGAAACACATGAATTAAACACTCACTCTTCTAAAGATATGGGTTGTAGTGTAGATTGAAAATTATTACCTATAAATTAAATTTAAAATTTTAATATATATATATATATATATGTGAAAATTTTATGGTAATATTTTTTTTTACGAATGTAAATTTATTTTTTCTTTGGGTATATAAAAATTTGAGAAAACTAAAATTTCTTAAAAAAAGAACCTTATTTACATTTACATTGTAAATTTTTAAAAATAAAGTTTGCAACTCCACTTTAATATCTTTGATATGGTACTTGGTTAAGGTAGATTTATGATAATTATACACATAAACATGTAGTGTGTCAATACAAAACTAAATAAGAAAATAATTGGACATCTCTTTCATTTTGATTGACATACCATTAAAATGTTTTAATCATAATTTTTATTCTCAGTTATTTATATAATATATACTTAGTTTACATTCAGATATTGATTTAAGATTTTTCTTTAGTGAGAATTTTTGGAATTTTTAGTGTCGATGGACATATTCAAGGTGAAATATTGTATTTTATTATTTAAACTAGTTTTTTAATGTGTATGTGGATTTAACACCTAGAAAAACTCTAGTGAACATGGATTGTGCAGAGTTATCCATCATTCTTGTGATTTCCATAAATTCCAGCTTGATTTTAGAGAAATTACTAAAGACAAATGGTATTGATTTATCCTACTACCCCACACCCATATATTATATATGTCAACTTACTGTTAAATAAGGAAATAAGTATAGGTATCATTTTTTTTAGATACAACGCATTAAATTTTTTTAATCATAAGTTATTTTTTTGTCAATATTTTTATGTAATAATTACACTCTCAATATATAATATTCACCCTTTTATTAATATATTTTCAATACTAATTCATATTAAATAATGGAGTTGCACATTCCATTATTCAATAAATTAGAAAGAACATATTTATTAAATAAAAAATATCCTTCATTTTATTTATTTATAGTTGACATTGAATTTATTTTTTTCATTAATATTTTTTTATATTCCATGTATAAACATTGTATTGAGGATTAAATAATTTTCACTTAATCCTTATATCATAGAGTCTAAAATAATTATTAACATAGGAAAACATATTTTAAATTGAATTAGTTTTTTTTTTAGGTGTGTGAACTTGATATAAAAATATTTTAAATATTATCAAATTAAATTATTTTTATTTCTATCTCTATATAAATATGTATAAATTTTATATTGGAATATATTAGTTGATATGAATATTCTAATATCTTATCCAAGGTTTGTAATGGAATGTTTTTAAATAAAAAAATAACACATCTTCCTAATATTCAAAAGAAAAAAGATAAAAATTTCTTTTAAATTAGTTTATATCTCACAAATTGAAATAAAATTATTTTAATTATTATGGATATTGAAATAATTTATTTGTTTATAATTACAACAATATAATTATAAATATCATATATCAATTTCATCCAATTAAGCATCTTCCTTGTACTAAAAAAATAAAATGCAATTTAATTTTTTTATGGTTATTTTTTTTCTTCATTTTTGTAATGTAAATACATTTATTATTTGTTAATGTAATATTAATAGACAACATATAAGTATACTAATTTATAGAGAATTTATCAAAGAAAAAATAAATTTGGTAAATTTTGTTAGGAACATCTATTATACTACTATCCATAAAATATTATTTATAATATATATATATATTATTAAATTACTTTTTCTCCTTTTTATACATATCTAATACATACTAACAACCTTACATTCAAATTTTTCTTACCTTTTCACGAACACAAATTCTGTGAATTTAAAACAAATGTATAGTGATGCTTAGCAAATAAATGAGAATCTTCAAGCATGTGATAAACTCCCAAAACATATCCTGGATGGAGTTAGAGATGTATATGAGCAAGAGAATGAGCATGTTCAAAAGAGACTTTTTCCGAATTCTGATACATTTCATTATGAGGAGAGGATTGATAATATCATACATATTATTTAAAGTGTCAATGTTAATGATGATTTTACATAGATTAAAGTTCAACTTGTTGAAAAGCAAGTTGTCGCCTTAATTTTAAATTTCCCTATATATGATGAATATGATGATTATTATGATGATTATCCTCATGAACAACAAATTGTATCTCCTTTATCGAAAAAATCTCATTTTACGAATTCTAATGAAATCACTCATTTTATATATCAAATTAATAACATTGGATATAAATACAATGATCAATTAGTTTAGAGTAATTCTTTTCCTTTATGTTTTTCTTCATTCAAGTTGCTAATGGAGAAATTTAAAATCATAAATGAAAAATAGGAACTTGGACCAATGCAGAATCACATAGGTTTACTGGAATACACTAATAACATTATAGATAAGTAGGAATACTTTGTATATGGAAATTTTTGTTAGATCAGATTCATAGCCACTAAAATGATGATTGTAAGGATGTTCATTCTAAAAAGAAATGAGAGATATTTTCTTTCTTAGAAAGTAATCCATAGCAATTTTCATATGAGTATTTTCAACCTCTTTACGAAAACCATCAGATTGAGATGCGGGGAAGAAAATATGCAGTCGAAGGAATTTGTTGGCTTGAGCGGTCCTGAACTAGGTTTAGAGTTAGCATGTAACCAACAAAACCCTCTTACTACTAGCCCTTTCAGAAATGACCTACTTGCAGAGGCCAAAGTATCACCCAAAGCTGTATGGGGGGGTTCTGGAACCAGGTTTTCGCACCGTGAGAGAGAAATAAATGAAGTGGGTGTATTCAAATCTATCTTAGTACACAATATGTCTTGCGCACTAGAAACCCTAACCAAAAACCCTAGGTGAATTAACAGAGGATAACCCTACGAATGTGCACAGACAGTAGATCCAAAATCCCTTCAACCGTTATAACAATGTAATATTCAACTTTTACGGCAATAGATCTATGCGATTATAATTCTTCAACATTAAAATGGGTACGCACCTAAACTAATCACAAATAATATAAATCATATGCAGGAAACAAAAAAGATACGTAAGATAGAATACAGAGCGAATAACAGATGCATTTGGTACACAAAGTTATCAAAATAGATCTTTATTCATCAGTTATTCACATAATCCTTTCAGAGTTCACAGAAACCTTTACCATTCTTCAGATCTACTCGTGTACAAATCTAGTGGCGTCTGCACACAGCCAACAGGAGCCTTTTGTACATGAAATTCCTATAGATTTACTTCAGAGTTCTATCATCAAACATTAACATTAATAAAACTGACTTGTCCTACTTGATCTAGATTTCTACTTATACTTTAGCTTGTGCTCATACTATGGTCCTCAAACCATGGTTTGAGACCCCTAGGTTTACCCTTCAATCCATTACAACATATGAAGGGACTTTGACACACCCCAAAGCCCCTTGACTCTTCATTTTTTAGTGCACATGACCCAAAACTACAAAAAATACTATTATTTAACCCAAAATTGCAGTCGTAAGAGACCCCGCTCCAACAAAATTACACATCAAATTGATATTTTTTTACATTTTTGTGAGATGGGTTTGCAGGAATTTGAGTATCCTTTTGTAGTCTTTTTAGAGTGAGTAAGCAGGCCCAAATTTTCATATTTTATCAATAATAAATTTATTTTCAAGTTTTTATGTGATTTGCAGGAATGTAGTAAATTAAAGAGTGATGGATTTATACTTGCTAAAGATAAGAGTAAGAAAGGATAATATACTTACATGGAGCAAGGAAAATAGCACAATAAAGGAGATATATTATTGGAACAACTACTTGACAAGTTGTATTGGAATTTTTGTATTATTTAATCAAACATTCGTTCAATAGGTAAGTGTAGGATGAGTGTGCAATAATATTGAAATTTCTTAAAATAAGAACCTTATTTACATTGTAAATTTTAAAAGTAAAGTTTGCAAGTCCACTTTATTATCTTTGATATGGTACTTGGTTAAGTTATATTTATGATAATTATACACATAAACATGTAGTGTGTCAATACAAAACTAAATAAGAAAATAATTGGACATCTATTTCATTTTGATTGACATATCGTTAAAAATGTTTTAATCATAATTTTTATTTTCAGTTATTTGTATAGTATATACTTAGTTTACATTGAGATATTGAATTTGGAGTTGTCTTTAGTGTCTTTAGTGAACTTCCACAGAACTTCGATTGTGCAGGGTTATCCATGAATCTTGTGATTTCAATATAAATCTTGTGATTTCCATAAATTCTAGCTCGATTTTAGAGAAATTACTAAAGACAACTCGTATTGATTTATGCTACTACCCCACACCCATATATTCCATATGTTAACTTAGTGTTAAATAAGGAAATATGTATAAGTATCATATTTTTGAGATACATCCCCATTAAATTTTTTTGATCATAAGTAATTTTTTTGTCAATCTTTTTATATAATAATTACATTGTCAATATCCAATATTCACCTTTTTGTTAATATATTTTTAATACTACTTTATATTAAATAATGGAGTCACACATTCCATTATTCCATAAATTAGAAAGAACAACTTGAATTTCTTTTTGTCATTAATATTTTTTATATTCCATGTATAACATTTTATTAAGAATTAAAGAATTTTCATGTAATCCTTATATAATAGAGTCTAGAATAATTATTAGCATAGGAAAACATATTTTAAATTCAATTTGTTTTTCTTTAGATATGTCAAAGTTGATATAAAATTATTTTGAATATTATCAAATTAAATTATTTTTATTTTTACCTCTATATAAATATGTAAAGAGTTTATATTGGAATATATTAGGTGATATGAAAATTCTAATATCTCATCCAAGATTTGTATTGGAATGTTTTTAAATAAAAAAATTACACATCCTCCTAATATTCAAAAGAAAATAGATAACAATTTATTTTAAATTAGTTTATATCTCATCTATTGAATAAAATATTTTAATTGTTATAGATATTGAATAATCTATTTGTTTATGAGATTACAACATTAATATTATTTTAAATATCGTATCAATTTCATCCAATTAAACACCTTCCTTGTACTAAAGAAATAAAATGCTATTTAATGTTTTTTATGATTATCGTTTATTTATTTATTTTTGTACGTAAATATATTTATGATTTGTTAATGTAATATTAATATACAACATATATATATTTATTTTTATAAATTTATCCCAAAAAAAAAATGGGTAAAATTTGTTAGAACATCTATTATACTACTATCCATATATATATATATATATATATATATATATATATATATATATATATATATATATATATATATATATATATATATATATATATATATATATATAGATAGATAGATATAGATATATATATACTTTTTCTCTTTTTATACATATCTAATACATACTAAATTATATGTTTTATTTATGATTAATATTTAAAAGATAAATAGTATGTTAATTTTCAAATTTATATTAAAATATAGAAAGGATTGTACTTTTTTCGAGATTAGATGACAAAAGAAAAGTTATGAATGAAACCCAATTATTTTTCTTTCATTTTTTTACTTTATTTTAAATTACATTATTAAAAAAAATATTAAAATATTTTATTTATAACTTTTTAAAATAGTGGGAAAAAATCATATTTGTGTTATCAAACCAATTGTCATATATTGTTATCTCTTAATGTAGGTGGACTCATATTTATTATTCAAGGAAAACTACAACCTGTTATTTTTGGTAGTTGATAAGAGTGCATACCTTCTTTATAAAAATGATTAACAAATTTTGTATTATATTTAATTTTTATTTAAATATTATATATTAAATTTAATTATTATTATTATTATTATTTGTATATATTCAAGTTACAAAAGGTATTTTATATAACATAAAAATGATAAATTTAATTTTATGTGATTTTTTTTATTACTATTTTTGTGTACGATTTTTTGTGTATAAGGAAAACTAAGTAAATTTTAATTCATAAAATTATTTTTGTTTTTATTTTGTAAAAAATATGACATTTCACAACTTGACATTAAATATAAGAGAGGGAAGGTCTATATGGGACTTTTTGTAGTGAGATATGTGATTGTCACATCCATCCACAATGATTACTCAGTTAAAAAAAATAAAAAAAATTCACGCTCTTAAATATCACAATCCAATTATATATAAGAGTTTGACCATACCATATAAACCAAAAATATGACATATTAATCTTACAAGTTTAATATTATAATCGAATTTTGGTTAAAGCTATGGATTATACCAAATTATAGCCCACACGGGAATGTGCGCATGGGTTTTGAAGGCGGTATTATCAACACAAATTAATAAAATGTACCGCTATAATATTTCGTTTAATGATAACTCCAGTCCATTATCTCAAATTCTCCACTGGTATTAATTCATCCGGTTCCATATCATGTCGAGTTTAATTCCATATCCTGTTTGATATAATAGACTAGCCATATGGCACCTAACTGTACTCACCGAGGCATAGGTGTCAACTCCTCAGGCATCTACTATACAAAGTTATTAAATTTGTGTGCCAGTTGTGATTCAAGTCTTGAATTTCTCGGAGAAAGCGAGGGAAAACCGTTGATGTCATTTTTCTAGCCGACCAAGACTCTCAGAGCTGTCGCTCTTCCAATTGCGCGCTAACCGACTCAGCTCCTTCCTGGTTAATTGGCTGGGCTTTTGCTTTTAAGGTAGGCATTCTTAGCCTTGCCTCTTCTACGTTCTCTAGATTGATTTTACTTAGTTAGGTTCTATATTTCTTTCTTAGTTTTCCTTAATCTGTCTGTGTGTTATCCTAGTGAAAGGGTTTGTCTTGCAGGTCGTTCTCGGCTTGCTATGGCACAACTTCCGTTCCACTGCTCGAGGTCTCTAACCTCCAATACAACCCCTGCCAATATTTCGACAGTATTGAAGCCTTATTCGTCGATTTTGTTCCAATTTAGGGTTTTAATTTCTCAACACTATGTTATGTGCTTCTCGGTTCCGCTTTATAGGTTTATGCTTAACTCTATTAACCCTTATCATTTTCTGGATATGGTCAGGCTTTGCGAGACTGTTTCCCCTTAAAAGGTAACTCTCTGAGGCACTCTTCTTCCCATTCAGTGTATTTCCTTTCGCCATTTTTTTTTTATTTGACCTATGAATTTAATCTTAAGTTTTCTAACAGGGTTGTTTTGTTTGTAGGTGAGAGAATCTCACCGAACCCTTTCATCTGCTTCTCGAGTTTAAGTTTTATTCTGGTGGATGATATGACTCCTCCCTCCATTTACAGGTACCCTACTATTATGAGTATCTGGAATCCATGGCAAAGGTTTTCATAGTAAAATGTTTTGAAACTGGGTTACTCTGCCTAGGGTTTTGTTTTAGCTTTGCAGAGTCTTGTACAATTTCCTCTGAGCCTCATCTCAGTTTAATTAATGAGGCTAGGCATTTCTTAAATTGTGTAATTTATTTCTGAATACCAAAATTATGGCCAAGGCCTCTTAATGTCGGTTATTTTATTTGTATACACTATTCTAGTGATCATTACCCTGGTTTCTCATTCGATGGTTCTTTTTCCCTTTACGGTTTTATCGACTGAAAGGAAGAGGTTTTACTGCATGCTATGCATGTCCTTGTTTTTGAGGAACTAGCCGAAAATTTATTTTTAACTATCTCTGGACTGTTTACGCCGAAACAAAGTATTAAAAATGGGACAAACACTTTTGGCCTTCCCTCTTGGGGTTTGCTCCCTTTGGCACACTGGTTTTGGCGTTCTTTTCCTCTTAATGGAGAACCTTGTTCAGGGTACTGTCTCGACAACGCAATGCGTTTCCTTTGTTACTTATATATATATATATATATATATATATATATATATATATGCAATGTTTCGTTTATTTTCCAAAGTAGTAGCTAAATGCCATGAGACTTGATGTAGTTTTGTATGTTTTTAACTTGCGGGTTGTCCGTATAATCTTGCAAGAGCTTCTATAAATTTAGTGAGATGAGACAATGGGTTATGGTTGTTTTTCACACTGCTATCTTCGCTATATAAAGTTGTTTGAAATTTTCACTTAGGCCCTACGGCACGAGTCCGCCAACTAAAGGGTTGTGTATAGTTTTCTGTAAGCGAACAAGAGACGGGTAGGGCTTCGACCCAGTCCCTACTCTACAAGTTCGGTACTTCCTTAATTCGGTTCTATTACAACAGCACTACTTTGGAAAACATAATTATCATTGTTTACTATCGCATGCATAGTATTTTCTCTTTCCTGTCTTCTCTTTTTAACTATAGCGTTTATTCACACAAAAATTTAAATTAGTACCACATTTTGTACTATTGGTTTTATTTTCATTAAACAAACACTAATTATCTATTCACTGAGTTTATTCTTGTAGTAATATATATAAACCCTTGTCTCGTCTCATTAAAAGTCTTATAATGAAAAGAATGGATTTAGTTTTGCAACTCTCCTGTTAGCCACACATAATACTATTTACAAACATAGAAAGAAGTTAATTCTAGCATACAATTCCTTCCTTTCCACTTCACCGAGTATTATCGTACCAGGTTATCTGGTAATGTCCAGTTTTACTGAGAATCACTGGAAAGATACCTTGGCAGTGCTATTACATTCATAATTTTGCTCGTAGGAAAGTCTTTAACCAGTAAAATAAAATCAGAGCAGTCTAAATTCTTTCTGCATTTTCTAATGAAAACAAACAGTTAACCTGTAAACATAAGGTTCCAGTTTTCTAAATAATTATCTGTTATGGAACAATAACTCTTTAAACTGTGGTCCTCCCAACCATCAAGGGAGGCAATCACATCCTTCTCTTGCCCCCTAGCTCCAGAATTCTGGACGGCGCCAGAGGTAACAGTGGATAATTCTTCTGTTGTGACCTCTGGATGGCCAATCCAGTCACAAATAGGAAATTTGGTTCATAAGGGTTGCAGAAGCTATTCTCAACTGGTCTTCCACCCAGCTCTAGAGAATACTTCACCCTACTTTCCCCAATTACACAGAACCCCTACCCCTCTTCTAGGATTTCCTTTTATCCCTAGAGGGTAGGTAACTATTTTCCAACTGTTCCCAACCTCCTCCTATTCTTAGAAACTTTACAAACAGTTTAAGAGATATTTTTTCCATTCATTTGTTCCTCTCATTAACTCATTAATTCAAAGTAAAATGATGCTTTTGTTTCATGAAAATACAATTGAGTTCCTTTTTCCAGAATAAAATAAATAAATAAAAATATAATAAAATAAACAAATTGTCTTTTTAACTTGTTAATGCTAATTAACTCTTAATGAGGCTGTCACTTCTTCCCCCCCGGAAGTAACACCGTCCTTGGTGTTTCAACCCATCTTTGCAAAGAGTTCCGGGTATGCTTCCTGTATAAATTTTTCATCCTTCCAAGTAGCTTCGTCGGGTCCAAAGTGCTTCCACTACACTTTCACCTGGATGACTACTCTTTTGCGGAGTTCAATTTCTCTTCGATCAAGTATGCATTGCGGTTCTACCATAAAATCTCAGTCCAGTTCTACCTGAAAAGAACAAAAGTGTTTCCAAATCAGTACACTTATATGTATTTGAGTGTTCAAGTTAGGATTTATCCCTATCCTTCTTCCTACCTGAATATTCTGCCAATGAATTACATGTTTTTCATCATCTACATATCGCTTCAACAAGGGTACATGGAATACATTGTGTACTTGGATATGGCTGGGCAAAGCCAATCTATAGGCCATCGGTCCCACTCTTTCCAATATTTGGAAAGGGCCGCAGTACCAAGGATCCAGTTTAGCACAAGAGGTCCACCTCATGGTACTTATTTTAGGCTTAATTCTTACGTATACATGGTCCCCTATCTCGAATTCACGGTAGGACCTTTTCTTATCTGCAAAAATATTTTTCCTATCTTGTGCAGCCTTTAAATTCTGCCTTATTCTTTTTACCTCAGCTTCCATTTCCGCCAATATTTCAGGTCCCAATAGTAATTTTGTTTCAGGACTGCTCCAATTTATAGGTGTGCGACACTGCCTACCATTTAACACTTCAAAGGGGCTCATTTTCAGAGACTCCTGGTATCCATTGTTATATGCAAACTCCACAAGATGCAAGTAATCTTCCCACTTGGTTGGCTGCTGCATCACGTACATGCGCAACATGTCTTCTAGAATTTGGTTTACCCGTTTTGTCTGCCCATCAGTCTGAGGATGATAGGCAGTACTAAAGTGTATCTGGGTTCCTAATCTAGAGAACAAAGTTTTCCAAAACACGGATGTAAACTTGACATCCCGATCTGAAATTACAGTTTTAGGTATTCCATGCAACCTAAAGATCTCCTTCATAAATATATCCAAAATTTGTACTGTCTTGTAGGTAGATTGTATAGGTATGAAATGAGCAGATTTTCTTAATCTGTCCACCACTACCATAATAGAATCATTTTTATTCTTTGTTCATGGTAAACCTGTGATGAAATCTAAGGAGATAACCTCCCACTTCCATTCAGGGATGGGTATGGGCTGTAATAACCCTGCAGGATGCTGATGCTCCACTTTAACCTGCTGACATTCCAAACATTTTCTTAGATATTCTGCAATTTTCTTACGCATACCTGGCCAATAATATACCTTTCTTATTGCAGTGAGCATCTTTTGATATCTCGAATGGCCAACGTAATTTCTGCGGTGGTATTCATTCAGGATCAACTCCTTAAGACTTGCACGGTTAGGCACATAGATTCTTCCATGGAAGGTCAACATCTTCCCTTCATTCCATCCATACTCTATTGCCTTTCCATGCTTCTTATCATCCTCCATTTGCTGCCACAAGAATTTATATCCCGGGTCTTTCTGGGCTTCCTCCCTTAATTGTTCTGGCAACTGACTTTCCAACTGATTAAAGTATAGGGTAGTAATACCATGCAGTTTTTTTCTTAACACGTCAGCCACTCTATTTTTCTTCCCTTTAACATGTTGTATGTCCATGTCGAATTCACTCAAAAAGGCACTCCACCTTGCCTGTCTATAATTTAGATCTGCTTGCTTAAAATAGTTAGTTATGATGCTATGGTTTGTTTTAAGCACAAATCTTTTACCCAGCAGATAATGCCTCCATACTCGAAGGGCGTGCACTACTGCGGTAAGCTACAAGTCATAAGCAGAATATTTCTATTCATGTTCTTTCAACTTCCTTGACTCGTAGGCTATCACTTTACCTTCTTGAGTTAATATTGCTCCAACTCCCTCCTTACTTGCATCAGTACAGACCTCATAGTTTTTTTCCGGGTCAGCTACCTTCAGTATTGGGGTTTTAGTTAGGAGTTGTTTCAGCTTTTCGAAGCTGTCCTGACATTCCTTTGTCCATCTGAAAAGCTTTCCTTTCTTTTGCAAAGATGTGATGGGAAAATAAATTTTAGAAAACCCTTCTATGAACCTTCTATAATACCCAGCTAAACCCATGAATGATCTAATGTCCGCCACATTCTGAGGTACTCGCCATTCCATGATGGTTTTGATATTTTCGGGATCAACAACTATCCCTTCAGTTGAAATAACGTGTCCCAAGTATTGGATTTCTGTTTTAAAGAAATCACATTTGCTAAATTTAGCATAAAGCTGATGTTTCCTCAGCGTTTCCAACACTATCCTCAAATGCTCCTTATGTTCTGCTTCACTTTTTGAATATACCAGTATGTCATCTATGAAAATAAGTACAAATTTATCCAGAAAATGATGGAAAATGCCATTCATCAACCTCATAAAGGTTGCTGGTGTGTTTGTCAATCCAAAGGGCAGCACAACAAATTCATAATGACCATATCGAGTGCGGAATGTTGTTTTGAAAATATCTTCATCCTTAATCTGAATCTGATGATACCCAGATATTAAATCTATTTTAGAGAACACCTTAGCCTCTCTTACCTGATCGAATAGATCTTCGATCCTTGGTAAGGGGTATTTGTTTTTAACAGTCAGCTTATTAAGCTGCCTGTAATCCATACACATACGTAATGTTCTGTCTTTCTTTTTAACGAAAAGAACTGGTGCTCCCCATGGAGACACACTTGGGCGGATATAACCCTTGCCTAAAAATTCTTGTAACTGTATCTTTAGTTCTGTTAACTCTGGTACACTCATTCTATAAGGGGCTCTTGATATCGGAGAGGCTCCCGGAAATAATTCAATAGTAAAATCAATATCTCTTTTGGGTGGCAAACTAGGAATTTCTTCTGGAAACACATCCAAGAATTCTTGTACCACAGGAATATCTTCCATTATTGGAGCTTTTTCCTTGGAGTCTGCATATCCTACCTATATTTCATACATTTGGCATCCCTTTTTGATACACTTACCCATCTGGGATGCTGTGATTGGTCGTAGTTGTATAGGATTTTTAATTCCTTGAATTTCTTTCCGTGTACCATCTTGCATTCTGAAAGAAATAATCTTTTCCTTGCAGTCCACTAATGCCCAGTGTTTCTCCGACCAGTACCCAGTAAGACATCATAAGACCCCAGTGGCAGGATATTTAAATCCACCTGTAGCTGCTGTTCTGATACTTCTAGCACGCAGTTAGGAACTTTTGTTGTTATCTTTCGTTTTGCACCAGTAGCTAGCTGTACTAGCCAAGACTTCTTATATTTCTAGTCCTTTAATTTACATGTTTCCACTATCTTGGGACTTACATAACTCAAATTTGCTCCAGGATCTACCAAAATTGAAACAGGTTTAGTTAGTAAAATACCTTCTAGCTCGATCATTATAGGCTGAAAATCGGCCTGCCGATCTTCCAAGGCTGCATTGATGCGAGGTATGTTACGCGCCACGTCCCCCACTGTAGATGCCTCCTGCAGGTTTTCTACTGTCTCACTTTTATTCCGTCAGGGAAAGTTTTTATAATAATGAGCTTCCCCACAGCCCCAACACTGTAGAGGAGGTTTAGAAGTATGTCCTTGATCTGGCTTGCTTGATGCTTCTGTGGGCTTCTCCTCAGCTGGCCACTTGGTTCTTTGATGATTTTTACCAAACTGCTTGTTGATAGAGTTTCGCGCTGCGGTTTTAAAGTTGTTGTTTTTACTGCCTTTAAATGTAGAGTTATTCTTCTGATTTTTCTTTGGCTGCCAGCTCTTTCCTCCGTCACCCTTGGCCTTACTCTACTGATAGCAAATTTGTGCTTTTCGGATAGCCTCATCCATAGTCTGAGGGTTAAAAAATTCTATCCGCTCCCTCATTTGAGCAAGTAAGCTACTTAGGAATCTCTACACCTTGGCTTTCTCTTCTCGGAGATAAGGTACATACCGTAACAGGGAAGTAAATTTTGTGACATAGTCGTCCATGGTCATTTGCCCCAGTCGAAGATCATGGAATTCCTTAGCCTTGTCATCATAGAATCTTTCTGTCAGGTATTTATCTTTAAAGTACTACTGGAACAGTTCTCATGTGATGTCTCATTCATCAATGTTGCGTACATTCTTCACCTCTTCCCACCACAGGGTGGCTTTTTCTCGTAACTGGTATATAGCCAATCTAGCCTTCAGATTGCTGCTATATTCATATACCTGGAAATACTTATTTATATTTATTAACCAAGCTTCAGCGGCCTCCTCTGCCTCACCATCAAATGTTGGTGGCTTAATTTTACGAAATTCCCCTTGCTGTTCCACTTTCTGTCTTTTTAGATCTTGTTGGTCGGACAAATTGCCCGACTCTGCCTCATTAAAATTCCTGTTTTTGCTCTTCTGGGAGAGACCCTTTTTAGTTCTGCCAGCAGTGTTGTTCTGAGTTTGCTGGTCCTCTGATTCCATCGATAACTCTTTCTCAGCACTAGGGTGTCTTGTCTCCTGATTTTGTCTATTCGAAAAACTCTTCAGGATCCTCTCTTGATCTTGTAACAGCCTCTCATTGTCCCTCCGGACTCTTATCATTTCCTCCTGGAGTTTTTGTACCGTATTTAGCAGAAATGCAGTTTTTTGCTACTATTCCTCAAGCAATCGACTCGTCTTTTGGTGTTGTTCCACAATTAATTGAACCCACATTTCCGAATTCAAAACTGTTGGGGCTTGAGTATCCTTTGGTTGTGATTGGGTTTCCATTACTCTTGCTTCACCTTTGTGCACTATACACATACACGGCTTCACTGTTAGTAGACCCTTAAGATCCCAGTGTAGCAATCCGGCTCTGATACCACTTGTCACATCTATCCACAATGATTACTCACAGTAAAAAAAAAAAAATTTAATTTCACGCTCTTAGATATCACAATCCAATTATATGTAAGACTTAAACCATACCATATCAACCAAACATATGACATAGTATCTTATAGATTTAATATTAAAATCGAATTTGGTTAAAGCTATGGTTTACACCAACTTATAGCCCATACGGGAATGTGCGCATGGGTTTTGAAGGCAGTATTATTAACACAAATTAATTAATCGTACCACTGTAAGATTTGGTTTAATGATCACTCTAGTTGATTATCTAGAACTCCCCGTTGGGTATTAATTCATCGGGTTCCATATCATGTTGAGTTTAATTTCACATCCTGTTTGAAATAATAGACCAGCCATATGGCACCTAACTCTACTCACTGAGGCGTAGGTGTCAACCCCTCATGCATCTGCTGTACAAAGTTATTAAATTTGTGTGCCAGTTGTGATTCAAGTCTCGAATTCCTCGGAGAAAGCGAGCGAAAACTGCCAATGTCATTTTGTCAGTCGACCTAGACTCTCAGAGCTGCTGCTATTCCAATTGCGCGCTAACCGACTCGGCTCCCTCCTGGCTTTCTGGTTGGGTTTTTGGTTTTAAGGTAGGCATACTCAGCCTTGCCTCTTCTACGTTTTCCAGTTTGATTTTCTTAGTGAGGATTTGTATTTCTTCTCCGTTTGCCCTTAATCTGTCTGTGCGTTACCCTGGTGAAAGGGTTTGTCTTGCAGGCTGTTCTCAGTTTACCATGGTGCAACTTCCGTTCCTCTGCTCGAGGTCTCTAACCTCCAATACAACCCCCGCCGATATTTCGACAGGTATGGAAGCCTTATTCGTCGATTTTGTTTCAGTCCATGGTTTTAATTTTCTCAACACTATGATATGTGCTTCTCGGTTTGGCTTTACAGGTTTTTGCTTAACTCTCTTAACCCTTATCGTTTTCTGGAAATGGTCAGGTTTTGCAAGACTGTTCCCCCTCGACAGGTAACTCTCTGAGGCTCTCTTCTTCCCACTTAGTGTATTTCCTTTCGGTCATTTTTTTTTACTTGACCTATGAGTTTAATCGTAAGTTTTCTAACAAGGTTGTTTTGTTTGCAGGTGAGAGAATCCCGCCGAACCCTTTCATCTGCTCCTTGAGTTTAAGTTTTATTCTGGAGGCTAATACGACTCCTCCCTCCTTTCACAGGTACCCTGCTGTTACGAGTATCTGGTAGCTGTGGAAAAGACTTGCATAGTAAATTGTTTTGAAACTAGTTTACTCTGCCTAGGGTTTGTTTTAGCTTGTGGTTTTGTAATAATTTTTCTTCCAGCCTCGCCTCTGGGCCTCAGAATAATAGACCGAACATTTTTGTAAACTTTAATTTATTTCTCAACACAACATATGGCTAAGGCCTCTTATAATGTGAAGACAAGTTTAAAGAATGGCTCTAGTGGCTAGTGATCATACCCTTGTTTACACTTATTTGAGGTGTTTCATGGTTTATCGAATCGAGAAGTAAGAAGTTTATCGCATTCTGCTATATGCCTCATTATGAAATATGTTTATAAATATTATTCAACTATCTAGACCTTTGTCAAAATAAACAGAATATTAATGAATGACACTTTGGCTCTCATCTGGGGTTTCAGATCCTTTTTACACACTAGTTTAAGTTGTTTCTTTCTTTTCAATGAAAACTTGATCCACAATGTCTAGACAAATAAGAATGCGTTTCCTTTTACGTATTATATATATATATATATATATATATATATATATATATATATAATGTTTTGTTTATTTTCAAAGTAGCAGCTAAATGCCTTTAGAATTGATGTAGTTCTGTATGTTTATTTTTTTATCTTATGGGTTGTCTGTATTATCTTTCAAAAGCTTCTCTAAATTTTGTGAGATGAGATAGAGGATTATGGTTGTTTTGCACATTGATAACTTCACTATATGAAAGTTTCACTCAGGCCCTACGGCACCGGTCCGCTTACTAAAGGGCTGTGTATAGTTTTCTGTAAGCGAACAGGAGCAGGGTAGGGCTTCGACCCAGTCCCAGCTCTACAAGTTCGGTACTTTCTTAATTAGGTTCTACTACAATAACACTGTTTGGAAAGAATAATTATCATTGTTTACTATCGCATGCATAGCAATTTCTCTTTCCTGTCTTGTTTTTTTAACTATAGTGTTTACTCACACAACAATTTAAATCAGTACCACCCTTTTGTACTACTGGTTTTTCTTTTTGTTAAACAAACCCTGATTATCTATTCACTGAGTTTATTCTTGTAGTAATATAAATAAACCCTTGTCCCGTCTCATTAAAAATCTTATAATGAAAAGAGTGCATTCAGTTTTGCAACTCTCCTGTTAGCTACACATAGTACTATTTACAGACATAGAAAAAAGTTAAGTCCGGCATACAATTCCTTCCTTCCCACTTCACCGAGTATTATCGTGCCAGGTTATCTAGTAACATCCAGTTTTATTGAGAATCACTGGATAGATACCTTGGTAGTGCTATTACATTCAATATTTACTCGTAGGGAAGTCTTTAATCAGTAAAATAAAATCAGAGCAGTGTAATTTCTTTCTTCATTTACTAATGAAAACAAACAGTTAACCTGTAGTCATAAGGTTCCAGTTCACTGAATACTTATCTATTATGGAACAATAACTCTTTAAACTGTGGTCCTCCCAACCATCAAGGGAGGCAATGACGTCCTCCTCTTGCCCCCTAGCTCTAGAATTCTGGACGGCGCCACGGGTAACAGTGGATAATTCTTCTACTGTGACCTCTGGATGGCCAATCCAATCACAAACAGGCAATCTGGTTCATAAGGGTTGCAGAAGTTGTTCTCAACTAGTCTTCCACCCAGCTCTAGAGAATACTTCACCCTACTTTCCCCAATTACACAGAACCCCTACCCCTCTTCTGGGATTTCCTTTTATCCCTAGAGGGTAGGTAGCTTTTTTCCAACTGTTCCCAACCACCTCCTATTCTTAGAAACTTTACCAACAGTTTAAGAGATCTTTTTTCAATTAATTTGTTCCTCTCATTAACTTAGTAATTCAAAGTAAAATGATGCTTTTGTTTCATGACAATGAAATTGAGTTTCTTTTTCCAGAATAAAATAAATAAATAAAAATATAATAAAATAAACAAATTGTCTTTTTAACTTGTTAATGCTAATTAACTCTTAATGAGGCTGTCACAGAACCTAAAGTTGCTATAAGAGCAGTCGAGAACGTTTAAGCCACAAGATTGGACATATCTTTGATGCCAGTCCACTGGTCTAGTGCAGAATTCTCATTTCAAATCAAGAAGCCATATTTTTCATATATGAAAGCTCTCGTTCATGGCGGTAAAATTAATGAGCAACATGATGCAACTGAAAACAATACTTCGCTTGGATCCGCATCGTCTTTGAAGTGATTTCTGCTATGGAATTCGAGCGACCGGAAATCCAAGTTGAGGTTTTGCTTAAGGTCGCGAGATCGAGGCCTATTGCGGCCGTCTAGGATGCGTGCACACAGTTTCGAAACTATGGCATAGAGATGGTTGCGGAGGACAAGAATGTGAATGATCTTATGGATGTGGAAGAATTGTTGTATTGTTACCAAAATATAACCTGTCATGTATTGCTGAGATAATTTTATGCAGACATTTGTAGCGATATCTTCTTGGATTCTGCTTCTTCCTTGTCCGATGATGAAGAAAACCACAGCAGTTCTTCAATTTTTTGATGTAAAGAATAGCAGTTCTGAGAGTTGTGCATGTGTGGGGCTAGAAATCAAAACTTCGAGAAAGAAACTCGAATTCTTTCTTATAAAAATCCTTGAAATGTGAATTTTCTGTAAGATAATTAAATATCCTATCCTTTACATGTGGAAGTAAATCGTTGAAATGCGAATTTTCTGCAAGAGAATTAAATATCCTATCCTTTACATGTGGAAGTAAACTGAGATGTGCGAGTCCAAGACCTAGCCCTAAAAATCTATACAAATTAGTGCATGATTATTTTGTTGTATTTTACTCGATGATAGGGTTACTTTACAAAAAATGTTAAAAGACTTTTCCAAATTAGCGCATGTTTATTTTTTTGTATTTTACTGGATGATAGGGTTACTTTACAAAAACTGCTAAAAGAATTTTCAATTTTTCTGTCCACTATTCTTGGAAAAAGAACTAGACGAAACAGAAAATTATAAATTATAAATAAAAGCATGGCAACTCAAATCTTGAAACAATATTTTAGAAACTCTTTGTAAAGTAATTAGGTCGAAGAATTTTCTTCATGGTAAATTTAACTTCATGCATCAGTTTTCATAAATCAACTTTCTTTATGGTGAGGGGCGTAGCCACAAGAATTTTCGCTACAAATTGGTTTGCATGCTACAAATCGGTTTTCATAAATTGTCTTAGTGAAAATCTATGTATTTCATTCCATGTATCAGTGTATATCTAGACCACGTGAAAAGGGTGAGTGCGAAGGTTTCTTCGTTTGCTTATAGGGTTTCTTGTATAGATGAGAGCTTGCACAGAGTAGCTGCCTCCACTGCTCAAAACCTGATGCTTTTCCCAGGTTCAGTGTTCGTGAAGGGCTTATCCCTTCTCTCGGCTGGATAGATTTTGTAGTCATGAGTTGCAGAGTACAATTATGGAAACAAATTTCAAAGTTAGGATCCACAAAATATGTATTTGTAGGGTCCTTCACAAGCTTTTAATTCCAATTTTCAGGGGCTTTCATCTTCATTTCGGAGGCTTTATTGTTCTGGAAATGGCTCTGTTTTGTTTATCTTTTGGTGCATGCCCTGTTCGTATCGGCTGGAGACATCAAAGAATATTGTTGTAGCTGGGAGTGTTTTTGTTTGGTTCATTTTGTGTGTTACTTCATTTTTATATGGTTGAGGCTACTTTTGCTGAAGTTTTGACCCTTGACAAATCTGTGTTTTTTACCTTTGTGTTTCCTTTGGCCTTCTCTCTGTCACTGTCAATTATGATAATTGGGACTAATAGATGTATACAGAAATTATAATAACTTTCTTTGGTTCTAATCAATTGAAGAACTGGTTGTCCACCAGAGATCATCGTATAGTCTAATTGTTTCTAGTTTTGGAAAATTTGGTCAAATTTTGACCAGAATCTTTTTAAATTATAACTTTGATTATTAAAATTAGTGAAATTACAAGTTTATTTTTGAATCTAAATGGTAAATTTATGTATGTACTTAAAAATAAATTTAAAGAAAAATACTATTTAACCAAAAACATGATTTAAAAAAATATATTTTGGAAATTCCTACAATGGATGCGGTATTCTTGTGCTTTTGCCATTGTGTTTCCTAAAAATTCACGCTATATTTGGTGCTAATTTGACTCTTAAATGTTGGAAAATTATAGTATGCTCTGATGCTATGTCAATAACATACACGAAACACAGAGAAGTACAAAACAATTTACAGATAATGCGGAATTCAAATCAATGACAGCACAAAAATAGAGAGAGAGAGATAAAAAACTAGAGAAATTTCTATATCATTTTTCTGCTTCATCAAATTTCACCATACATTCTCGTTCTTACATCTCTATTCATTCATATCTAAAAACATATGAAAATTACATTCCCTTAATACAAAATGGCGGAGCAAAAAAATTTAATGCTAATTCAATGCTGGATCGGACGGGTAACAACCAAACATCCTTCGGATATGTTCTAGTGTTTTCTACACGAAAGAGCGTAAAAAACACATAAAGCCAGACTTTAAATGTTATAGGTTTTGGCTACGAATCCACATCGCATCCGCGCCCTCATCGCATATCACACATCGGTGATATTGAAACTTAACTTCGCGCTATTATCCTGAGCTTTGCAATGTGTGATTGTGATCGCATCGCAACTTAAAACTTTTAACCTGTGGCGACTTAACTGGAAAAATTAAACGTTTGAGATTGTGATATGTGATGACGATATCGCATCGCACTAGTGCAAGGTTCGGTGAGGAGCATAAAAGGTAAGAGCTAAAATGTGCGAAGGCCGATGTGTGATGTGCTAAATGCTGGCAAGTGCAAAAAGGTGCAAGGTAAGGAATAAAAAAAATACAAAGGTTTTCATGTGGTGTGGTAATGCAGTAAGGTTAAGGGTCCCATGAGACATCGCATCGACGGAAACTTAAGTTTCGCGAAGTGTTAAGGAGTAAAAGGTAAAAATTGCGGGTTGCAATATGCGGGTAAAAGGGAAAGTGAATGTGGTGGGTAAGGAATTAAACGGAAAGTGATGGATTGACTCTGTTTTACTGAACATCTACGGAATTTCCTGAAGAAAAACAAAAACCTACAGATTTGAATCCTAAGCTTGTCCTTCCCTGCAACAAAATTCAATGTAAGTGTGGGCTGCTGCTTTTTTTATTCATGGAAATGGTTGGTAGTATTTCCAACACTCCTCCTTAATCATAACTGCCACCATCAACCATTCCCAAAAAATTTCTGAGGTAAAAAAAACTTTTCTGTCCCGATGGCTTTGTGAGGATATCTGCAAATTGTTCCTATGACCTGCAATGCTACAACACAATTTCACCATTTTTAACTAATTCCCTTATGAAATGGTATTTGGCATCAATATGCTTTGTCTTTTGTGGAAAACAGAATTCTTTGAAAATGCAATTGCTGAACTGTTATCACAGAAAATTGTGGTTCCTTTGTCTTGTTCATGACACAAATCCCTCAACATCCTTCTCATCCAAACTTCTTGACATGTTGCTGCTATTGCTGCTACATATTCATCTTCTATTGTTGATAATCAAATTATTGGCTGCTTCTTTGAAGCCCATGAAATGGCTCCCGATCCCAAATGAAAAACATACCCTGATGTGCTCTTTTTGTCATCAACACTTCCAACCCAATCATTGTCAGTGTAACCAATCAACTTAAAATCATCAGTTGCAGAGTATAGAACACCATACTCCTTCGTTCCATTTACATATCTCAATATTCTCTTGGCTGCTTGCCAATGTGTCTCCTTGGGTGTCTCCATGAATCTAGATATCAGACTTACTGCATGCATTATATCAGGCCTAGTTGCAGTCAAACACATTAGACTGCCAACCACACTTTTGTACAATGTCAGATTGACATTCTTGCTGCAATATTCCTTTCTCAACTTCAATCCCATGACAGTTGGATTTGATGATGGCTCGTTGTTCTGCATATTGAACCTTTTTAAAATCTCTGCAACATACTTTGCTTGGGAGATAAAAATTATCTTTTCTGTTTGTTTTACTTCTATGCCCAAAAACTTACTTAATAGCCCCAAGTCAGTCATTTCAAACTCACTTTTCATGATTTCTTTGAAATCAACAATAAGAGAAACATCATTGCCTGTAAAAATCAAATCATCTACATACAAAACAACAATAAGAATTTTACCATCATTTTCTTCGATGTAGACTGTGGGTTCACCGTCACACTTGTCGAACCCATTTTCCATCAGGTAAGCAGCAATCCCGTTGTACCATGCTTGTGGTGCTTGCTTCAACCCATAAAGAGCTTTCCATAACCTACACACCTTGTGTTCTTGGCCTTCTATTTCATAGACAGGTGGTTGTTCAACATATACCTCCTCTTTCACCACTCCATTCAAGAATTCTGACTTCACATCCATTTGATAAACTTTCCATTTTTGTTGTGTTGCTATAGACAACATTGTCTGCATTATCTCCATCCTTGCAACTTTTGCAAAGGTTTCCTCATAGTCTCTTCCTTGCTGTTATTTGTGGCCTTTGACAACTAGCCTTGCTTTGTGCCTTTCTATCTTTTCTTCAATGTTGCTCTTGGTCTTATATACCCATTTCACTCCAATAACTTATTTTCCTTATGGGAGGTCCACTAACTCCCATGTGTCATTTCTTTCTATTACTCATATTTCTTCATTCATTGCTTCAATCCACTTCTCCTCTTTGACTACATCTTCAAAATGGATTGGGTTATCTACATGAAAAAATAATGAAAATAAAGAATTTAAACCAGCACTATTATCAACTTTTTCTTGCTCATAAATTTCACTTAAATTTCTGATTTTGGTCTTCTTATATTTTTTGAATATGCTCTTGGAGTTTCACTTGAACTCGAGGGAGTTGTTGATCCCTATGGTGTGCTTGGAGAAGAACCTCCTTGGTTTGTCAATGCTGTTCTATTTCTTGCTTGCGATGTGCTCTGTTGAGCTTGTGTAGGTGTAGGAGGAGCCATTGTTGAGGAGTTACTTGCTGCAGTCCATTCCTCTTCTCTTCATGAGACATACATGTCTTCACATTTACTTTCTTCTCTAAACTTACATCCCAAGCTTCTTCTTCTATGAACTGAGCATATTTTTTGATTATTACTTTCTTGGTTGATGGATTATAGAGCTTGTAAGCCTTGGATTCAATAAATTTCTCCCCCTTGCTTTCCAACTTCTTCCTTAACTGATCTGGGACATGTGCATATGCCACACATCTAAACACTCTCATGTGAGTGAAAAAATGCTTTTTTCCACTCCATGCTTCTTCTGGAACTCTGTTCATAACACTTTTGGTTGGACATATATTAATAATATAAGTTGCACAAGAGACAACTTTTTCCAAATAATCATTTGGAAAATGCTTTTCCTTCAACATACTTCTTGTCATGTCCATGATGGTCCTATTTTTTCTTTCTGCTACACCATTTTGCTGAGGTGTATACCTTGTGGTAAATTGCTTGTGTATTCCATGCTCCCTGTAGAAACATAGGAAGTATTTGGAGATATATTTTCCACCTCTATCAGTTCTCAACACTTTTATGTAGTGTGCACTTTTATTCTCAATAAGATATTTGTAGTGGTAGAACCATTCAAACACTTCACTTTTCTATTTTAGGAAATAGACTCATGTCTTCCTTGTGTAATCATCTATACATGTCAAAATATAATGATTTCCACCCAATGATGGTGTTTTCATTGGTCCACATAAATCTGAGTGGACAATCTCAAAATGTTCCTTTTCCCTTATACTCGTTCCCACTGGAAATGATTCTTTGTGTTGTTTTCTCAGGATGCAGTCTTCACATAGACTGTTTGGTTTCTCTATGAGTGGTAATTCCTTTACCATGCCTTTTCTATGCAACAATTTCAAACCTTCGAAATTGAGATGACCAAATATCAAATGCCATAACCAGTTCTCATCTTTCACTTCTTCTTGAAATATTTCTTGTGTGACAACTGCTACAACACCTCCTTCCTTCAAGTCTGATCTCATCTTGAGAGGAAACATTCTATTGCTTGTCATATGTACTTTTGCAATGAGCTGTCTACTTGGACGTTTATCCATGATTGTTCACACATCAACTTTAAAAAACACATTTTAGCCCTTTTGCATGAGTTTTCCAATGCCTAGAAGCTTACATTTTAGGCCAGTGACATAGTAGACATCTCGCACAGATTTCTTCTCTCCCTTCTTTCTCAAAATATTTACTCTCCCTTTTCCCGTGACAGAGACTTTGCTATCATTCCAGAAAGTCACTTCAGATTTTATACTTTCATCTAGATTGGAAAATGTTGCTATGTTTCCAGTCATATGGTTACTACACCCTGAATCTAAGAACCATATATCTTCTTGTTTTTCTTATGCTACATTACAAGAAAAAAACAAATCTGTGTGGTTATGATTTTAATTTGTAAAATTTACACGTGGTTTCCTACCCATGTCATTTTGATTCTTTCTACATTCATTTGCATAATGACCATACTTTTTGCAATAATGACATTGGAATTGAGATTTATCATACCTCTGTCCTTGTGTTTGATTCTGGGTTGAGCCTTGGCTTGTATTTTGATTACTGCCCCTTCCACTTGTGCTTGCAAGGTTGCTTCTTCCACGTCTGTGTGGGCTTCTTCCTCTTCCTCGGTAGTTTGATCTTCCTCGACCTCTACCTTCAAAAAAAGAAAATTTGTGTCTTAAATGCATGCTCTAATAAGGATTTTTTTTCTCTGTTTATTCTATGCTCATGAGACATCACTAATGCATGAAGCTCATCCACTGAAAACTATGAGAGATACTTTGTCTCTTCTATGGCCACAACTATGGCATCAAACCTTGATGTTAGACTTCTTAAGACTTTCTCAACTATTGTCCTTTCTTCAAGTGTCTCACCATGAGACCTAATTTGGGTAACCAACCCAATCACATGTGTAAAGAATGAGTATATATTATCAGAGTCTTTCATACAAGAGTTTCAAAATATCTTCTCAACATTTGAAGTTTTGTTGTCTTCACCTTTTCCATGACTTGATACGCTGTCTGGAGGGTATCCCATGCCTCCTTGGACTTCGTTGCTGCTGCAACCATTGGGAAAAACTGCATGGAAAATATAGAAGAGGGATTTGGATTCCTTCTTCTTATTGTCTCTCAACAAATCTCTTTCTGCTTGTTGTTGGGTGAAACTATTGTCGTTTTAATTCTGTTGTAGTACTTGCCCAACCATTTAATTTGTCAATCCGAGGTTCGTAGGCTTACGAAGCACATGCACTATATATGCAGGACCGAAGTGGAACTAATTTAATCTAAATTACTGAAATCAAATTAATCCAGGAAGGCATTGAAACACTAACTAGGAAAGCAGGAAATTGCATAAGGGAAAAACAAAACAACATATGTGAGCTCACAACAATAAATATATCTCAAATTACATTACAAGAATCAAATGAAAAACCATGAAAGCATACAATAAAATAATATGAATCACAATTAAGAATCCCCTTCTCCTAATTACAAGACTATCTCTCCAAACTCAAAAACTAATGAACTAATGAACTGATGAATTCTGAATTCTCCCAAAATGAAGAGAGAGCACTCTCTTATATACATGAAGAAGTTAACCATCTCATTCAACCACTCTCAAATACTTATTATTTAAAGTGATCATGAATCCTCACATCTGCATGTCTTGAATAGACATGCCTTGGATCCTCCATGATCTTCTCCTTAGGAATAGGCTTGCATAATTATCTCTTTAATATAGTGGAGGAGATATTTGAGAAGTCTCTTGGAATTAATTCTTCACATATCTCCTACACATTACAAAGCTCACACATTCTTGAGAGATATATATAAAAACATGTATATTTTCTAATATTTAATCATAAATTCACTTATAATACAAAAATAGATAGTGAAAAATAAGGCAATTGAAATAAATGTGTTTATGGAAATGATATGAAAGGTTAGTGGGATGATTTAGTGGGATGATAGATGTAAAGGAATAGTCAAGGGAAAGGTGGATAATCAAACATTCTAATTAACATCCACAGACTGCTGCATGTCCTCATCTGTGTATATGAATCTCTTTTAAGAACGTTTAGCATCCAGACTTTGACTTTTGCACAGTGATGAATGTTTCAGGATATCAGTAAGGATATTAGTAACAACTTACAGTGTTTTCTTATAGTTGGTTCTTGTGTGACAACCATGAATACAAAATCATTGGTGATGTGTCTTAATAACATTCATTTCGTTTTCTGTTCTCTTTTCTTATGGTTGGTTCTTGTGTGACAACCATGAATACAAAGAATGTTGGTTCTTGTGTCAACAACATTCATTTCATTTTCTGTTCTCTTTTCTGCAATAATAATGTAAACACCTCTTTGGAAATCATAAGCTATCAATGTGCATAAGAAAGCCCTTTTGTAATATTCATGAAGTATGCCAATATGTATATTAATGCTTATGAAACAAAGTGCAACAAAGTATCGTTGGAAAAGAAATGTTGGTGAATGGTAAGTGAGAAAAAAAATGGAGTGATAGTGGTGGAGAAGTGGAATCATGGTAGCGAATATGTAGTGAATATAGTTCCCCCCAAACTGAATTGGTTGCATGTCCTCATGCAACTTGGCGTGGGTCATGAAAGGAAATGGAGCATGATAAGGGAATTTTCCAAAATATTCAAGTCGGCATATAAGGAATTGCATGATTAAAGATTAGAAAATAGCATACTTCCACTTACCCAAGAATGATGAACTATACAATAGGAATGTAGCTACTGCTACTTTCTTTGAATCATGAAAACGTAGTGGTATCGTAGTATTGTAACTACTATAAGCGCTAGATCGAGAGAATATGTGGTTTGTGTTTACAAGCGATGCTTTGCTCGAACATAGAAAATTTAGTTTACGACGGGGATCATGAAAATGTAGCATGAATGCGATGTTCGTATGCTGGAACATGAAATGAAGGAATGCGAACAGCGATGCTTAATCATGGAAAAAGATAAAGGCTGAAAATGGAATGTGGTACTCTCATCGATCGAGAATTCATCTGCGATGAGCTTCTTTGAGGAGTCATGAAAAAAGTGTAAAGTCTTAGATGCTGCTACAAAGCTGATGGTACAAATCTAATCATGCGAAAGAATGTGTTGATGTCGATCATGAAGAGAAATAATTGGATTACGGCCATTGATGAATGTCGTTAACCAATGCGAGAGCAAACTCACCATTGATGTCAATGAGTGCCAAGGTACTCGAGTACATCTTGCGAAATGTGAATAGAGGGGGTTGACGTCGAGCCATTTGCAAGATCGACGATCAAGGGACATTGATGTATTCCCATGATTGTCGGCGAGAGGAATTTCCATTAAGGCATGCAAGTCTCAAGGTACTCAAAAAGAACTCTAGTCTATTTCCCAGAGATAAGGTGCTGAGGTCGATGGGGCAAGACTTGTTGAAAGGTGGGCCTTAAGGAATCCACATCGATCAACGCGAGTTTGTACAAAGAGATTTGGTAGGACTATAAATGGAAAGAACTCACGAACCAGCAGTGTGGATCAACATGGCGAGGAAAGCAAGGCAATGTAATTATGGAAAGGGGATCAGTTTTATTCAGAAGGCAAACTAGAAGGCAAATGAGTTGAAAAGGATAAAGGAATGTATGCGTTTCAGAAAAATAATTGTGCATGAAGTCGTGAAAGATAAGGTAATGGAAAATAGGCTTCAACACAAGGATAGTCAATCGACTTTGAAGGAGAAATGGTATAGTGTTACTGCATGGATAATGGAAAAAGTGGAAATGTTGGTGTATCGGCGGGAGGGTCCTTTGTGTAAAAACATCAAGAGGCGCAAATACCATGATGTTTATGATGAGTTACTGGCTCCTTCAAAGCATTTGTTTATGAAAGCATGTTTCTCAAAAGGTTACGTGATCTTTGAAAATCACTTGACGGCAAAATGCGATCATTTCAAACACATGCGCATGTCTTGATTTCATCATCGATCTCTGTCAAAGTGACTTCAAAGAAAAAAAAATTAGTGTTAAGCGTAAATACATGCATTCGTATTGTTTTAGGGAATTTATTAAAAGGTCCATTTGCAATTTTCATGAAATTAAAGGCAAAAATAAAAACAAAACAAGCAAAATTAAACTCGGATCTCCATTTCTCGGCATGCTTTGCAAAGTGTAGCAATCTTGTCTCGGCGCTAGCAAATCTTCGATTTCTTGCTGATTCGAGTTTCTTAGATGTCTTTATTAAATTCATTCAAGTAATTAGAAGTTGGGCGGGAGTATGTTTCGCATCGATTTGTCTGCAATAATGTCACTTACTTCTGCAAGATTGGACTGTGCATCAGTCGAGATATAGTTGAATATTCAAACCATTCAATTGTAGCATTTCTAAGTATCCGGTAACAATCATCAAGCGATGTGAGATAATCCAATCAGCGTTCTTAAGTATCCTGGCATCATGAACATTAGTGTAATGAAGCGATGTGTAAAATGGAGATAGTGAGTATGAAAAAAAACAATCGGTTTTAGGCATAAGCATAAGAATCCAAAAATTCTTCTCCAATCTTAACCTCGATGACATTCTCTTCTGTTTCGACGTCGAAGCCATTGTCATGTTTTGTTGATAGATGTTGCGGTTGTCAAACAAATTTATTGAGTGAAAGAAATAGGCTCTATTGTGTTCTCGGCCTTTGCCCAAATCTAAAGCTGCTGCTAAAAAGTTAAAATGGAAAATTGTTGTAAAGAAAGAGCCCTTTGTCATGCAGGCTAAAACACTCACAGCCAACCTATGAAATCACACTCTCAACCATATTAGTGGGAAACATGTTTTACAAATTATGGCTCTATAGCACAATTATGCAAGCTACGAAACTGACTTGGTACTTTCAAGCATTTCTATGCAATGAAATCAGCAATTGTTATTATAATGTCCCTCTATTCATTTAATATGGAAAAAGAATAGAATCTATTAACTCCTGAAGGGGTGCAAGCTCCTTTTTGTCAATCAAATTAAATTCACATGTGACGAGAATAAAATGCTTGAAGCAAGTATTAAGATGAGCTTCTTCCTCCGGACTCACGATCTTACGAAAATGTGAGTGATAGATATGGGCATAAACTCGGAAGAGAGGTGTTGATACCTCTATTAGTTCCTTGATTTGAACACCATCTGCCCATCTATATTCGTGAGTCGAAATAATAATGATACAAAAATCGGTACAAAACTATCTCCAAACAAGAGAAACATGGGAGATCCCATTACATGCGAGATACAATCCCAGACAACACTCGGAGAAGATATTAATTCGGTTTAAACAACGAGAACATTGCATTTTTTTCCAACTAGTGAATTCAACATTAACACATTAACACGGTGAATTAACACATTTAACATTGAGATTTTCGGAAAAAAAACACACCACATAAAAAAAAACAATTAAGTTTTTAAGAGCTAGCTTAATTGGTGAAGACTTTATCGCACCTCTGTCATTGAAAAATTCGGGGACAACTTGTGGAATAAACACATAAATGCACTTGACCCTACGGACATTGTTGGATAGTTTTTAGGTGTGCAAAACTTCAGACAAAGGGTGTCAAAAAGAAAATTCACACGATTGAAGAAATCAACCGCATTGACAGTAACCACGAAGCTTTGCTTCAGCGTAGCATCAATATGCTTTTGAAGTTGTGCACCCTTACTTCTCGAAGGAGAACTTTTCTTAGGTCTTCTACCATGATAGGATTGACCTCATATCTATGCAGGTGTCTCTCGTCCATAGAAGAAACATTTCCCATATAGCTTAGCGGTAATGCAATCAACAATTCGAAATAATGTTGTCCTTGAACCAAAGCTGCATTGTATTCCCCATATAGGTCTTTGACCCCTTCGGCATGAAAATGATACAAGGACGTTGAGTTTACGGATCAAATTACGCACTATTGGCATCCTCCAAACCAAGAACGAGAACGTGCAAACTCAATATGTGACAATACTGCATCCCCAAGCAAATGCCAAGATAAAGTTGTTCGATTTTACGCATGCATATTTTTCTGCCGGTATTTTTCCTTGCACACCTCGATCACCAAATCCCCCGGGGGACTAGAACACCAGTTGCACCCTTGAGAACCTTCCATGCGGAAGCATAAATGTCGGTCTCTCTTTTGCGACTTCATCTTCAAGATCGAGGCGCAGCCCATTCTACGGACAATTTCAATGAACATGCAACACGAGCGTGTAAAAGAGCCTTCGATACGGAAAGGTAAGGATCGACAACCCGGTATATTTTCCAACCATGGCAATTTTTATAGGAGTTGTAAGGTTATCATAGCATCTTGCTCTCTGAGTCCATCCTCTAAATCAGGGGTTTTTTAGAAAAGCTTAATATATTCAGCTGTTTCATTATTGCCTCGTGTGCCTTTTGATCCCTTAGCAATAAAGAGACATGCCAAATGTTTGATACATCATAAATATTAATAATGTTGCTTTCCGAAACAAAATCGTGGTGAACAATGTTTTCACTAACTGCGCATCCCACAGCTGCATCATGTACACCTTTAACAGGAGGTGCCCCTCCCCGGTGAACTCCATCATCCAGAAGATATGCTGCTGCTGTAATCTTTCCCAAGCATTCGCCCGTGATAATGCTGCTCACATTGATAGTACACAAATCTGGAGAGCCATATCACCATCTAAATCACAGACATGAAGAGTGTTGCTTCGGGTGTAACAGATGAACTTTTTTCTTGATTCAAATAGTAAGGGCAGCAGGCAACATGAATATTCGTCGTTTTTATTATTGGAGAGACATCTGAACTTATATCTATTATTTGCATCGGAGATTGAGACTGTTGGAGGAGTATTCTCCTTGTTGTTCCACAAAGTACAACGAATTTAACGTTGTGTTCAGGGTTGATAGGGAGCCACGCTTCCTCTTCATCTGGTATGGTAATCAACAAGTTGTACTTCTTTCAATTCGAAACCTTTGAACACTTTCTCTTTCATATTGTGAATTATGCCCCATGTTTTAAGTCTACGAAAAATGTTGGGTGACGAAAATGATAACTGCCTTTCTTGCTGCTGCGCCTGAAGATGAGATGATGCTCCCCAATAAATTGCGCCTGAGCGATTTGGAGACACCAAGGCAGTGGAAGAAAACGCTGGCCTGGATAGGGAATTGTTGTTAACCTGTGAAATATGATGAAAAGGTAGATGAGAATTATAGGGCGCAGTTGCTATAACGAGGCCAAGGCCCTTCTTTGCCTTTGAAATCCAGGACTGCAACAAAGCATCCGAGCCGCAGGCCAGTCGAATGATTTCTTGATCTCCATTGTCCTGCAAAAGCGAATACCCCATGATCTTGGACACATTTTCTGGCTCTAAGCTCTGAATCCGCCCGAAAACAATCGGCGTAGCATCATGCAAATCCATTTTGGGTACATGAAAGTCCCAATATAACATGTAGGATTATTTATTAGGCCTTGAAGCTGCAGTTCTGGATTGCAACGACCTTCCTGGGGAGGCTTGAACGGGTGTTTACTGTAATCGAAGACATAGACATTCGCATTCATAGTATTTTTTGTAATGATTGCGGGTTTCTGAGGCATGTATCTCGCCCGGTTTACTTCCTTCTGATGGTAGGATTTTGCCAACGTCGGCACAACATTGACCAGATCATACAGGCTATTTTGAAAAGCTGCATAATTTTCAAGAAACACAATGTCTGCATGCCTTGGGTCAATTTGTGCTATGCGCTCCAAAGTTGTAAACATAATCCCTGCCTGGTTTGAGCGTGTTATCAGGTTCAAAACTGCGCGATTCCTGCCTGCTAGCAGGTTCAAGAACAAAATCGTAACTTCTTTCTTGAAAAACCTCATCAGTGAGGAGAATTAAACCTGCATACCTCTTTTGACTGGATTTATTTATTCTCATGATAAAAATGCTTCCTCCAAGATAAAAAATGGAGAAAAACTCGCAGCCCGTAAAGAAGGAATCCGTCAAATAAGTAACAGCATAGTCATTTAATCTCAATAAAGTATGCCGACGGATAGAAAATTCAAGAAAGCCAATCCATAAAAATAGTTATCTGACCGTCATATTGATGGGATTTCGTTCCTATTATCTTGAAATGCCAAAGATAGTGTAACAACCCGTGGATTTTGGCCGATATTTTTCAATCATCCCCCGCATAGTATCCCAAATTAGGTGTGAGAATTAATCATAGGAGAAAATTCCAGCGTTAAAAATATGCAAACAATGAGAATTATCTTTTATTTTATTTCGGTTTCATTTGTTTGTTGCTCATCATTTTGGTTTGTTGTTGCTAATTGCAGGTTTATGAATAGTGGGCGGAGGTTTGGCATCGCTACAGCTCAGCCATAAATGAATAGCTGGAGGCAGAAACTGCACATTCCATCAAAACTCACAGCCCTCAAGCAAAAAAATGAACCTGGGAAATTTCTCATTCAATTGTTTTTGCAGGTTTGATCACCTAATTGCTTGCTGCAGATTTTAGTATGCCCAGAAAACACAGTTTCAGCAACTGTTTAGATAAAACGCTTAGACACAGTTTCAGCAACTGCTAGACACAGTTTCAGCGACTATTCAGATAAAATCTCAGTTTGTTTTTATTCAGCCTCAATTCATGGTTTATTAAAAAAAAAATTTAGCAAATGGAGAAAAAGAGAAAAAAATGATTTGCAAATTAAAAATCGATTAGGCATATTGCAAAACATGAATTTTTTTTATTTTTTATTTTTTATTTTTTAAATTCCTGAAATTAGTCTAACTCATTTTTATTTTCTGATTCTCGCGATCGCACTAAGCGCGGAGGAGAGCATACTTATTCTAGGAAAAAGCAAAATTGAGAATGAAAGCAAAAACTGAAAATGAAAGCTTGCCTACTCTATACTAATTAGAATTTTAAAAATGAATTACGTGTAATTAAATTTCCAATGAAGCCATTCATGTAGCAGTAACAACAATATATTCAATAGCAGTTGTTCAAATGAAAAATATTCCAGAGTGAATGAGTCTAATTGCTGAAACTGCAAATCAACTAAATAAAAATAAAAAAACGAATCTAATCGAGTACTTACCTGGAACCATTGTTCGATAAGGCTTTGATAGGCATGATTTCTCTTACTTAGATCACGTTGTAGCTCCTCTTCTTCTTCCTCGATCTCCTGTTCGAATGATTGTTCGCCATCAGATGTGCAGGATTCTTCAGATGTTGAATCTTCGTTTGTTTCTTGGGGAGTAGTTGAACATTTAATTCTTGTCAAGATCTCTTCTTCCAAGGAAGAGGAGATCCCGACTTCTGCTAGGATCTGAGTGAGTAGTTCCAAGATGACACTCATTGTTAAACCATGTTGAAAAATGGATTATTACTGCACCCGAAGCTTAAATCTAAAAAGCTTAAATGAAAATAAACTACTTGCATAAATAAAAGCACTCATGTTGAAACAGATAAAAAACACTCTTCACAGTTGCAGAAATCAAACACACTTGCAAAAATCACACGTGCAGGAAAGAAGATCAATCAACCATAACAAAGAACATGACCCTATTCCCCCAAGCAAGAATCTTCAGCACTTGTTTCCTGATATCAGTCACACTGCAGAAAAAGAAGATTAATCAACGGAGAACAGGACCCTATTCCTCAAAGCAAGAATCTTCAGCACCTGTTTCCTGATATCCGTCACACCTACATGTCCTGACCCATATGAGGCCGAGCCCATTACCGTATGTCAAACGATGCGTAGGCTGTTCCCCACGTCTTACAACCCTGTCACCTCAGAGTTAGGAACATGTCTAAACACACTTGCATGAAAAATCAAACTGAACTTCAATCCATCGTGCTTCCCCGGCAACGGCGCCAAAATGTTGGGTGAAACTATTGTCGTTTTAATTCTGTTGTAGTACTTTCCCAACCATTTAATTTGTCAATCCGAGTTTCGTAGGCTTACGAAGCACATGCACTATATATGCAGGACCGAAGTGGAACTAATCTAATCTAAATTGCTGAAATCAAATTAATCTATGAAAGCAGGAAATTGCATAAAGGAAAAGCAATACAACATGTGAAGAGCTGAATGACAAAAAACATATGTGAGCTCACAACAATAAAGCTATCTCAAATTACATTACAATAATCAGATGACAAATCATGAAAGCATACAATAAAAGAATATGGATCACAGTTAAGAATCCCCTTCTCCTAATTACAAAACTATCTCTTAAAGCTGATCTAATGAACTAATGAATTCTGAATTCTTGAGCTAATCAAAATGAAGAGAGAGCACTCTATTATATACATGAAGAAGCTAACCATCTCATTCAACCACTCTCAACTACTTTCCCATTATTACAAGACATGATCCCTTTGAATCCTCCACACATCTCTCACATATCTTGAATAAGACATGCCAACCAAATCCTCCATGATCTTCTCCTTAGGAATAGGCTTGAATAATTATCTCCTTAATATGGTGGAGGAGATATTCCAGAAGTTTAGAATTAGTCCTTCACATTTCTCCTACACATTATAAAGCTCACACATTCTTGAGATATATATAAAAACATGTATATTTTCTAATATTAATCATAAATTCACTTATAATACAAAAATGAGTAAAGTGGAAAATAAGAAGGTGAAACCCAAATGTATTTATGGAAATGATATAATGAAAGGTTAGTGGGATGATAAGATGTAAGGAATAGTGAAGGGAAAGGTGGATGGAAATACGACATTTCTAAGTCCCAACATCCCCCCCAACTGAACTTGTTGCATGTCCTCATGCAACCATGCATGGATCTCTTTTAAGAACGTTTGGCATCTGAACTTTGACTTTGCATGATGATGAATGTTTCCAGGATATGTGAAGGATATTAGTAACAACTTACATTTTCTTATGGTTGGTTCTTGTGTGACAACCATGAATACAAAGAATGTTGGTTCTTGTGTTAACAACATTCATTTCATTTTCTGTTCTCTTTTCTTATGGTTGGTTCTTGTGTGACAACCATTAATACAAAGAATGTTGGTTCTTGTGTTAACAACATTCGTTTCATTTCCTGTTCTCTTGCTACAATAATAATGTAAACACTCACTGGAAATCATAAGCTATCAATGTGCATAAGAAATCCCTTTTGTAATATTCATGAAGTATGCCAATATGTATATTAATGCTTATGAAACAAAGTGCAACAAAGTATCGTTGGAAAAGAAATGTTGGTGAATGGTAAGTGAGAAGAAAAAAAATGGAGTGATAGTGGTGGAGAAGTGGAATCATGGTAGCGAATATGTAGTGAATATAGTTCCCCCCCCAACTGAATTTAAGGTTGTCCGGTTAGCTCTATACATTAGGGAAGTAAAATTCAAGTCAGGAGAAACAAATCCAAAGACTCTATGTCAAACCCTCCCTTGAGTAATTGTTAGCTCTCAAATTCAATTAGCTACGTGCATAGGGATCTATTTCTCCCCCTAAGGAATATTCCTCGCATTTTATTGGTACACCAGCCACTTTAAGAGCATGATTGCAGAGACAGTAATCTCGGGGTCCATACATCTGTGTGAAATCAGATTTCAATAGGTATAAATCCCATTTTTCTTAAATTTGATGTTCGTTGAAGCAGTATAGGTTACCCTCACTCACCTCTAAACAATGGGATCATTGAATTTTTTGGGATACAAAGTAGACAAATATATTTTTTATTGGATGGGCTTCATTACCTTATGCATGAAACTTGATCAACTGAGGATATATAACATTTTATCCATTTCGGAAAATATAGATGGTTGAATCCTTATAGCTTGTTTGAATAATGTGCGAATGTGGATGCAAGAGCATCTAGAATGTTGGGTTGGGTTTGTGTTATATTATTTCCACGAATAATCACGCGGGGGGGGGTTAACAGGGGGGGGCAATAGCCCCCCCTCTACGTTGCACTGGGTGAAACGACATGGCATCACAGGGGGGACAGTAGCCCCCCCCTGTTAGGGTTCGAGGCAGCACCTCAGAAAAAAAATTTGTCCTTATTTTCAGGTGGGCAGACCCGCCCATGGTTTTGTTCATGGGTTTGCACATGGTTTTGGGGCGTGATGGTTTTTGGCCCTTGGTATTTTGTAGATCCGGTAAAGGGAACTACGGTTATGTTCTAATCCAGGGTTAAGGGATTGGGGTTTATGTATGCTTCGGCATGTATATATATATTTTGTAACACTAAAAGGAATATAATGAAAAATCAAGTTGGTCATCCCAATTTGGGATCCAGGGGAAAATCTCTGTGTTTATCTGTTTTATGTTTTATGCTCTCACTATTGTTTATTTTCTGTTTTAAAGATTTGTTCGTAGATAATTTCTATACATGGTTAAAACCTACATTTGGTATCAAAGCAGTTTCGACTTCAAGGGGACGCCTTTGCTGCTGAGAGTTTTTTTGCTCAAGCCTGAGGTAGACCCTGTTCAGTGGGAGATCTGCGAGATCGATTCTTGCAGTGAAAGAAGATGACGAGCGGCGGGAAGATAGATATCGAGAAATTTAATGGTCAGAGTTTTGAGTTGTGGAAGCTCAAGATGGAGGATCTGCTAGTGGATAAAGATTAGTGGATCGCAGTAGATCCGGGTACTAAACCAATGGTAATGTCAGATGAAGACTAGAAGAAACTGGATCGGAAGGAAAAGAGCACAGTATGGTTGTGTGTCTCAGATTCAATATTGTTGAATGTATCTGGGGAAGCTACGGCAAAGACCTTGTGGGACAAGCTAGGGACTTTGTACCAATCTAAGTCTCTGGTGAATAAATTGTTCCTGCCGAAAAAGCTATATAACCTGAGAATGAAGGATGGAGAATCAGTGACAGAGCATCTGAATGCCTTCAATATTGTGGTAAGTTAGTTGTCATTTGTTGATATTAAAATCTTAGATGAAGATAAGTGAAACAGTTTGTTGTGTTCTCTACCAGACTCGTGGGATAGTTTGGTTATTGCAATAGGTTGCAATAAAACTATGTTGAATTTTGATGACATTGTCTCAGCCTTGCTGTCAGAGGAAATGAGACGGAGAAATATGGAGGGTCAGAATGGAGATGCCTTATCTGTACGAGGAAGGTCCAAAAAAGTAAACAAGAATAAGGTTTCGAGTGGGAAATCTAAATCTGGAGGGGGATATAAATCTCCTGGAAAGTTTGTAAAGGTGTGCTGGAAATGTGGAAAGGAAGGGCACTACAAAAAGGATTGCAGATATAAGGCTCTTGAGAAAGGAAAGGGATCTGATGATGCTCCTTCTGCAGAGGCAAAAACCACCTCGAATGAAAGTGGGGATGTGTATTTGGCTTCTTCTTCAAATACACATGTAGGTCATGAATCATGGTTGATTGACTTGAGTGCATCTTTTCACTTCACTCCCCATGGGGAGTGGTTCTGTGAGTATGAGAAATATGATGGCGGTGATGTATTCCTAGGGGATGATAGGAAGGCTAGAATCGTCAGACGTGGAAAATTCAAGCTGAAGCTGCCAGATGGAAGGATAAGAACACTTCTTGGTGTTCTACACATTCCTACATTGGCCAGAAATCTAATTTCTATAAGCAAGATGGATGATGCAGGTGTAAAAATAGTGTTCGAGAAAGATGCCTGTAAGATGGTTTGGGGAGCATTGGTATTAATGCAGGGAGTTCAGATTGGAACTCTGTAGAAGCTTTAGGGTAGCACTATTATTGCTGGGTGCAACAGTTCTGTGGTTCCCTAAAGTGGAGCAAAAAGCCTAGCAGTCTCTGGAGAAAATACCATGCTATGACATCAAAGGCTTGGACATATTGGAGAGAAGGGCCTTCAGATACTACATGGAAATGGTATGGTAGAAGGTATGTCTAATAGCTCTCTAGATTTCTATTTCTGTGAAAATTTTGTATATGGGAAGCGGAATTGGGTGAGTTTTCCTTTTGTTGCTAAAGAGGGTGAACAAGATATTAGAGCTTGTGCATAGTGATGTGTTTGGACCTGTGTCGGTTCTATCACTGGGTAAGTTTGTGTACTATGTTTCATTCATAGATGAATTCTCAAGGAATACATGGATATATTTCTTGAGAAAGAAATCTGAATTCTTTGACAGATTTAAAGAATTTAAGGCTCTGGTGGAAAAACAGACAGAGAAGAAGATAAAGGTGTTGAGGATAGATAATGGGTGGGAGTTCTGCAAGAAGAAATTTTAAGAGTTCTGTAAGAAGTGTGGTATAGCATGGTAGAAGACTACTCCATACACCCCTCAGCAAAATGGAGTTGCAGAAAGAATGAATAGAACGCTGATGGAAAAGGAAAGAAGCATGCTCAGTGGTACCAAGTTAGGATAAGAATTCTGGGCAGAGGAAATGGAGACTGCATGTTACTTGGTTAACATATCACCTTCATCAGCGTTGGAGGATAAGACTCCACATGAGGTATGGACTGGTAAGAAACCCTCTCTTTCACATCTGAGGGTATTTGGATGTGATGCATATGTACATGTTCTTTAAGGAGAAAAAAGGACCAAGTTGGATAATAAATCTGAAAGGTGCATCTTTTATGGAGTATAAGGATGGTTTAAAGGTTACAAGCTTTGGAACCACGGAATGAAAAGGTTGTGTACGAGATGATCCGTGTGTTGAGATTGCAACAATATGATGAGCTTAGTGGAAAGGAGTCGCCTTCACTAAGTGGGCCCGTAGGCTATTTTTGGCGCAAAGTCTATTTTTAGACTATGTCTATTTTTAGACATATGGATCATGTTCTATGAGTTGCAGGATGCTATTTGTGGATGGTTGGTCAAGTCAGAAAAAATAGATGGACTTCTATTTTTAGATTGCCAGTCTAAAAATAGATATGTCGAATATTATTAGCTCTTAATAATATTTGGACTATAAACATTATCTTATTCTCTTGGAGCACTTCAGTTAAGTGCACAGATGTGGCACAGGAGCTGACAGAAGGAATTACGCTATTCCTGAGGGTTAAGTGGAGCTATTGCATGTGTTGGGGGTTCTGTGTTTGTGACTTGGCAAGACCAAAAGACGAGACAACATCAAAACCACCTTGAGACCTTAGGATCTAGCCACCTTTGAATCCCAGGAGGGATCTCTCTATATGAGTCAAAGTGTATGTCTTTGAAGCTCTAAGTTATGGTTTTAGGCTAGTTATATGCACACGGTTTGTTTATTTGATTGTAAGTTTTGGTTGTTTGGAATCGAAACGGTTCAGCATGAGACAAGGCTGAGCGAAGGGGAATTTAGGCAAAGGAGAAACAATCCGGCGAATACCAAATCCATTGGGTAATGGAGTCAAGAAAGGATTTGCTAATCAACATGCAGAAAGCTTTTAGTTGGGCTAGTCATCTAAAGCCTTGGATCCTAAAGTGAGAGGTGGTATATGGGAAATTAAGGGTGAAGGTGAGAGAGAGGGGAACCATCCAATTAAATATAGATCGGGTCGAGAGGTCATTTAACTCAGGACCGACTTGGACACAATCGGGGGCGGCACAAGGGATCTTGGATAGGCTTAATCGGAATGGAAAGATCCTAGTGAGGTAGAGCGGTTCTAAACCTCCCGATTGTTATTAACACATTTAATTAAATCTGAAAACAAGTACTTCTAGAATAGATTTCATCAATCCATACATCAGCTAGCGAGGCAATATCATCCTACCTTTGGTTAAATTAAGCGAAATCAACTCTTAGATAAACACTTTAAACGAGGAAAACATAAAGAGTGGGAGAGCAGCAACATAGAGCCTAACAAGGGTGAATCTTATGCCAAATTTCTGATGCGAGTGAGAAGAAATGAAATGTAAAGGAAATAAACAGAGATAGAAAAACATCACTTTCGGCTTTAGATCGGGATCCAATGAAATGTGCTTATCATATTAAACATCAACACCAATCGGGTACAACATAGCCAATAACTTGGTCATTTAGTAGAACCTCTTTACTCGGCCTACCTTACAACATACACGGAGAACCTATCTCAAGAGAAACTTCTCGCACTTCCTCGATATCTCATCAACGACCTTTACAAGCAGTTTTCTCATAGTTTTTATAACTGAAAAAGAGCGAGAGGAAGTAGGTAGAACACTAAATATAACATTAAACTCGGAAAATAAGGAGAGGGGCGAAGCCCATTAAACACAAGCTCTAAGCATTAATCTTTGGCATTCTTTGGAGAAAGAATGGTCTTCGTCGAGCTTCATTAATTCCGGGTATGTCCTCGATGCATTACGGTTTACTGTACTTTGTAGTACCTTTGATGAATAAACCAAATGGAAATAAAAAGCGGAATGATGCATGCTTGCCGCAACAAGCGCTCACGATATCCTTGGGTATTACAGGCGAGAGATCTCCTCTAGACACGGTATGGAATAAAAACGTGTGACGGCAAGTCCTTTACGGGAGGAAAACATTATGCTGATGTAAGAAACTGTCATATATTAATTTCACGCCTACGCGGTGAAAACCTTGCCTTTGTATCCATGCGCATATTTATGGAGCGTGTCCACATACATGCCTTAAGGATCATGCAAGTTTGGACCAAGAAAAGTGCAATGGAAGGATGGATGAAATGGTAGTGCGGCGGAGCGGAATGGAGGCCTTTACTAAATAATGGTGGCAAAATGTAATGCAACGGAGGAAACTATGAATAATAGGGTTTGGTGGTGGAATGCCGGCGTAGACCATTAGATCGTGGTCCGGGAACAAAGATCCAACGCGAGAGATGACGACGAACGATATATGAAAATGGACGAAAGCAGACGTTGTAAGACTTTAATGCAAATATGGAACTTAGGTTAAAACCCAAAATGCACGAAATGAGTGGAAATGCAATGAAACGGGACGCGGTAGGACCCGGTCGGAGGTGGAGGGCAATCAAATCTTGTCGTTGATTTCAACTATGAATGACAGTGAGATTGAATCGGGAAATCATGGCGACTCTTAGGAAAGACATTATCACTCGAGAAGAACCTTATCTTTGAATAACACATGGTTGTTGATCATGAAAATATTAAATGTACATTAATGTAGATATAATTATTAACGTTCATAAAATTGATCGTTTGTAATGTTCATTATGTAGTTATATTATTTCTCAAATTTATATAAGGAGGAATTTATGGTAACTCACCTCAAAATTTTCAAGAAACATGCATTCGACAAGCCAAAATTTGTTTTCAAGTTGTACGATGGCATCATTGTCCCCAATTGAGTAGACTTTTATTGACCACCAAGTCCAGAGAGGGGTGGTGGAAGCAAATTTGGGCTTTGAAAAGGTGTGCTTGATATAGACATCATCCCTAGCTTATCATCGTTTTGGAATGCATCTAACAACATTGTCTCCATGGAAGTCATATCCCTTAAGTAATCATCCATACCAAACTCTATTTTGTGCCTACATTGCCATTGTGAAGAACTACTATTGTTGTAGTCATTCCTAATTTGTGAATGCGGATGTGTGGAATTCAATCGTTTGTTGATTCAACCATTCTTGGTATCGTTCCTCTACAGATTTTTTCTCTTAATTCAACCTTCTTTACGTTTGACATTGTCATGGGGTGCAACAGGAAGATGGTAGGTAGGTCGCTCACCATAACTAGAATCCTAATAATTTCAAAAAAAACATTTGAACATGATTAGTACAAAATATATGATATCAATTAGTAATAATGTTTACAATGCATCATTAATTTGTTTGACATTGAAAAAATACATTAATATACCAAACAATTATTATTACCATCATTGTCAGGATGATGGCTAGAGATGCGATGTTGTTACAATTGGCGGGGTGAAAGCATTTATCCATTTTCAACTACTAAATTCACCTTGCGGTATCTTTTGCTCCCGATAAGAGCTTCTAATGTTTTGGAGTTGTTTGAATATTTTGCATCGAACTCAATTCTAAATTTGCATGAACCTACAAAATTTGTATACATAATAAATTTTATTAAGGCGATTGACATGGATAAAATCATAATTCAATTAGATAATGAAAATATAAAAGAAAATGCAGAAGAAAATATTACATCTTGAGATGGATAGGAACAACTGCGATGTTCTTTGAGAAATATTATGGAGCAGGCTGGATTTTGAAGAATTTTCCATTCGATATAATTGTAATCTTTTCTCCTTGCATTTGAAAAGAAATCAATAATAAATTTTAGTGCACACACCTAAAAGTAATTTGGTGCCTTAAAAATGGACTTATTGTTATCGGTGCTTATGTATAGATAACTGCACCGGTCACATGCTAGTTACTACACACACTAGTGATGTGTTATTAAGCGATGCCTGATGCAATTTTATTAATTGATACTTGCCATTGACAAAAAGCCACAAATAAAAAAAGCAAATTGTTTTTAAAAGTGAAAAAAGCTACGGAAAATTCAAAAATGGGTGGCAAAATATTTTGAAAATCTAATTTCATAAAACAATTCTTTAAATACTAAACACTTTTCATTATTTCACTATGTTTGCAAAACATTTCGGTCGAATATTTGCGGCAGAGACATACACAGAGCAAGAGAGCATAAGAGCAACGTAGGAGCAACAAAATACTTTTCAACAAAACTATTCGAGATAATCGGGAATTCAAAACCTCTGGTGATTCAAACCCTGTAGCATAGAATTTCAAACGATATCGTGATTAAATTTTATTGTTATTTTACATTTTTGTAGTATTTTTTCTGTGATAAGTAAAAAAATTTAAATTTTCTATTCATTTTTTGAGGAGAAAAAAAAATATCCATTTTTACCCTAAACCCTTCATTCTTTTTGTTTACGCATGGTTCTTGTTTCTATGATTTCGAATTAGGGTTTTTCATTTTAGATTTACGGGGTTTGTATTGCTATATATATAGGCCTATGACATCTAACCCATTGGTGACTGCATAATTCGGATCCCAATCATGTTGATCCTTACGTGAATTTTTAAAAAAACATAATTTTTTTAATCGGTGTGCCACACGCAACCTAGTGCCTTTGGTCGCTAGCTTATCCCAACACACCACACACGTAATGTTTGATAAAAAATTAAACATTTTTTTTAATTTGTGCGCCATATGTAAATAAATTTCCGGTTAGCTGTTCATTATAGCGCTTCACTTCCATTATATTTAAGCAAAACCAATTTTTTATTTTTTGTTAATTAGTGCACCATGTAACATATAATGCAGATCCTTGTTGACAAAGAGCCTTAGTATTGTGGTCCCCCATTTGTAGAGGCCTTTATAAGAATAGGTCGCACACTTCCTCACGACACCATATGCTAAAAACTAACACTAGGCGATTATGTTATTTTTACTGTGTTAACCGGTGTGGTAGTTAACATAAAATGCTATCAGTGCTCCTTGTTGACATAGAGCACCATAGGGTGTTTTATATTGTTTTGGCGGTGCATTTATAAGAACACGATGCACCGATGTCGGTGCCAAAGAATTTAAAAGCGCACCGAGTTTTTAATATATTTTTTTACTGAAAAATTGATTATTTATTTATAAAATATATTAATGAATGATAGTTATGTTTTTATTGATAAAGAAATGGGTGACAAGTGATCAAGTAACAAAATATTGATAACACATCAAGAAAAGCAAAAAAGGCAAGTTCTTTGTAAATTCTTTACAAAAAATATTATTTTTGAACTATATGTAAGTTTAAGTAATATGTATTGTTCTTGTATCATGCATGACCACAAAATGATGAAGCTCAATAAGATTATTTCTAATCTCGGACCGGAAGAGCGTAAAAGCTTGATGGAAGAATTGCAAAGGATGAATCAATTGAATGAAAAAAAACTATCGATCCAATATGAGTTTCTTTTTATTTTCCATTAATAATATACTTAAAATTATTAGATAACATGTTTCAAACAATCTATTAATTCACATATGTTTAATGTTCTACAAGGACCAACAACTCGAGAAAGGAATGTTGTTCTGAAAAAGAAAAAAATAGAACATGCAAATGAAAATGAATTAGCTTCTTAGCTTATGCGGGTGGTCTTTGGAGGTTAACAAAAGTGAGAAAAAATTTCTGAAGTTTGGGGATCTAATTATGGAGGCATGTATAGACATTATTTCCAATTACAATACAAAAATCAATCCAATGATTCCAAGAACCAAATTTTAGCTAAACTAGAGAAAATTTCGGAGAATTGGTCAATAAGACATGTGAGACTTTTAATAGCAAAAACGTACAACAACAAAAAGAAGGAATGAAAAAGTAATATTCCTTTAAATGCTTTTTTTAGAATTATTTATAAATATCACTGTTTGTTATATTTAATTTTCATATGTCAATATACAAATTAAATAGTTTATTGTCATGTTACATTTTAGGAAGATTATGAAAATCACAAAAGATGAATGAGTTGATATCAAAAATATGCTAGTAGGAATGTCCATAAAGGTGTACAAGGAGATAGTGAAAGAAATGGACAAAAATTGCATCGTAGGAGGGCCATCTCAACAACAACGCGCTTCAAATGTAATATACTTAATCATTGAATTTTTTTATCATTAGGTACAATAAATAAGCAATTTAGCATTAAATATTAATTTTCAAGTATTTTCTTGTAGAAAAAGAAAGAAAATGGAACCCATTAAACACATAAAATAGGACAACGAAAGGAAGAAAGGATTGATATCTAAGTTTGTGAGTAATTGTTACTTCCTATAACAACTTAACTAGATTTCATTTTTGTATATTTTAAGTTTTTACAAAAACCATCATTGAATGTCTTCAAGCAGTGCTAACATACAAAGAAGAACCATTAGATTTCAAATTGATTGACATTGGGTTAAACATGGGTTGTGAGTATATGTTGGCATATCAAAAAGTGTTGTGGAATTTGTAAGCATCTATCGATCTTGTTTTACTTAGCTGTCTATAGTGTAGAACAAAAAAAAACATATTAAATATATGATTTGTTATGAGGTATAAAACTTACTGGGGAAACAAAGTATGGAATTTGCGCCAATAGATGAAATCTTGAAAGATGGCATGAAAATTGGTTTTGAAAAGAATGTGTATAGTTCATGAGTCATTTGTTATATGGTACTTCATTTATTTTCGATTTACATTGATGTATATTATTTAATATTGCAATTTTCATTATTCTCACCAATGTATATACACTCATTACGATTTATTTTTTATGTTTGTAGATGGAAGGTGAAGAAGAAAATAATCAACTGCCATGAAAAAACATTCACGAAAATAACCCAAGTCATGGAGTAGCAGCTCGGCGGTGACAACAATTCAAGCGAAGAATGATGATCATTATACGGATATCAAAGCAAAGCATTGTATTTTTTGAAATATTTGTACGTAAAATCATACATTATGTTTAATGTAATGGACATAGTGTCCCAATTGAAATAGGGATACTAATAGCTTGTCCCCATTTTGTATGACTTAAAAGTTGTCTTATATATATATATATAATAAAATATGTTTTAATTATTCTATTGCGTTCTCCATTGTATCGTTGTGAAATGTAACACCACTTATTACATTTATGGATGATTAAATATTATAATCAAGAGATGTGAAATCTCATGATATGATATAACAAATTAATCCAAACATCGAGATTCAAATGCACTAATAAATATTTAATTGATATGAATATTGTTTTAAGATATGTCGTCTTTTGATGAATAATGAATTTTAAAAAATCACAATAATTATGATATGATATAATAAATTAATCCAAACATCACATTTAAATGCATTAATAAAAATTTAATTAATATGAATATTGTTATAAGATGTGGAAGCTTTTGATGAATAATGAATTTTTAAAAATCACAATAATTGCATTGTCCGCGGTCGATGTTTCTAAAAAATACAAAATGAACAGGTGTATGTGGTTCTTGTCTGCTTGGTGTGTTTATCTGATAAGCGCGCGTGCGTTTCTACGACTTATGAGCACCGCTGAAATACCAATACCAATTATAACTCTTAGTGTGTTTGTGCGTCTTTGCTCAGGGGTGTTTATGTGAGACTACGCAGGTGCGTTTGTGGGCACCACACAAATACCCCTACAATTAGAAAAATACGGTGTGTTTGTCGATATTATTTTGTGCGTTTCTATAATGGGAAAAATAAAAGCTAAGTTAGTGAAGAAGAATAATTCTTCTTCACTTAAGGTATATCAATATTATCTTGGAAAATCTTGATAAACTCTTCTCTTGAAAGTGGCTTATGATATACTTTCACTTAGATGACCGTTCTGAAGAGATTACCTTTTTCTTCATCAATTGTCCTTATCTTGACTCCTCCATTACTCAAAGACTTTTCAATCTCATATGGACCAAACCCAATGAGTAAAACTTTCCTTGAAAATATTTGAATTTTGGATCGTGCAAAGTGCCCAATCCCTACTTGAAACTTCTTCTCCTTGATATATTTATCATGCCATTTAGCCCTTTTCTGTTGGACTATCTTGGTTCTTTGAACTGCATCTTGCTTGATTTCATCAAGCTCATTGAGGTGCTCCAATATATGTTTCGTAGCCACGATAAATTAAGTCTCGATTGGACTACCATCTTGAAGGTTGGATAAAACTCTATAGTGAACATGACTTGCTTTCCATAAACGAGTTCATAGGGAGTATGTCATGTTTTATTCCTCCATGTAGTTTTGTAGGCCCGCAGAAACCGGGGAACGCTACGCTAATCTCATGTGTAGATGTACAGTCTTAGTGAGAATTCCTTCAATCACTTTATTGGTAGACCTACCCACTTGAACATTTGCTTATAGATGATGATGAACTTTACATGCTTGATATTGTAATCTTCCACGAGCCTTTTCACCAACTTAGATGTAAAATGGGATCCTTTGATATACAATTTATCTTGGGACACCAAAACGAGTGAAGATATCCTCAAAAAGGAAATTAACTACAAAAAATTCATTAGCAAAAGGTATTGCTTTAACCTCTACCCATTTATGACATAATCGGTACATATCAAAATATATTTCTTTTGTTTAGATGGTGGATTGATTGGTCCAACAAAATCCAAGGCCCATTTTCAAAGTTCAATAGGTACCTAAGGTTGTAATGGAATTTCATGCGAAGGAGGCAGGTTTCCCTACCCTTTGGCGGTTGCCACATCACGACATATTCTTTGACATATCCACAAAAAGATGGATGACCAATAATATCAAATGATTTATAGGCTATCCTCTTGTCGACAAAGTGTCCACCACAAGGTTCATCATGACCTGCCTTAATAATTTCGAGACATTTCGTCTTCTCAAACATATTAAAGAGAATGAGATCTGGACCTCTTTTATACGAGTTCATTAGTGATCCATGAGTATCTTGCACTTATTTAAAAATAATTTTCTTTTCTCTCTAGGAAACAAAATGTAGTCATTTTCTGTGTTGAGTAATTAGCAATATCTACAAACCAAGGAGTTTAGGTAGTTATTGAGAAAATATATTCATCGGAAATTTATCCTCAACTAGAGTGTCATCTTTGATATTTTTAATTCTAGACAGAAATCGGTAATTGTGTTTTGTTTTTAGCAGTATCTGTCTAGAACGATGATGTTGAATTCATACAGATTAATAACCATCTTGTAACTACGCCTGCATTAGTAATAGATTTATTCATTAAATATCTAATTGTGAAGTGATCAATAGCATGAACAAATGTTTCATAGCTTGTAATAGAATATGCGATTTTGTTGATAGAATGAACAACGGTAAGAATTCCTTCCGATTCTGATGTAATTTAACTCGGTAGGAGTCAAATTCTTTCTTGTGTAATAAATGGCATAAGGGATCAAAATATTTTTGTCCCATATAGCTCCCGAGTTGTATACGAAACATCTTTGTTGAAATGTGAAAAGGTAGTTTCAATTTGGACCTCTTAGATGCGTTAACCGGAATTTTTGCTTTTAAGGTTTCAAATGCCAATTGTCAAATCATGATTCCAACTAGATTTTTAATCTTTTGTAAGTAATTTGAAGAGTGGGGATTTTGTGTAGTAAAATTTTCTATACATCTCGAGTGATATCCTGTGAATCTAGAAAACTACAACATCCTTTTGACAACTTGGAGTGATAGTTTGGAGATGACTTCAACTTTAGATTCATCGACTTTAATTCCATCTCTGAAATGTGATGTCTAAAACAATCCCTTACGTAAAAATCATAAAACAAAATTCATGGCTTAGTGAAAGGTTTGCTTCCTTACATATTTTAAAAGAGCCTTTTCCAAATTTTCTAAAAGCTTCTTCAAATGTATTCCCATAAATTATAAATTCATCCTGTACACCTCTACCATGATCATGTATTAGATCGGAGAAAATTCCCTGTCTTGCCCTTTGGAATATTCAGACCATTGCACAATCAAGGAAGTACTACTCGGTAAACATAAGTTCCCCATGGACGGTGAATGTGGTCTTATCATGATCTTCGAGGTGCTACTGAGATTTGATTGTAACCACTAAAACCATCCAAGAATGTTAAATACTTCTTACCTGCTAATGTATCCAATATTTGATCTATAAAGGGCAAAGGAAAAATGATCTTTTAGGGTAGCTTTATTCAATTCTCGATAATCAATGCATACCCTCCATTTACCATTTTCTTTGGTACAATCACTAAAGGGAAACCACTAACTGTTTTGAGAAAGCTGGATAAATGAAGTTCACATTCAACAATTTTTGTAACTCTTCTGCTGCAATTTCCTAAGATTTGGATTCATCCTTCTTTGAGGTTGTCTAATGAGTTTACAATTTTCCTCAATATAGATGTGATGTATAAAAGTCTTAGGACTAATTCATTTCATGTCGGTGTATTCCCATGCATATGCGGAAGAATTTTATTGTAATATTTTGATTAACTTTTCATTGTAATCTCTCCAAGTTTTTGTTTACGTTCAAATTTTTTACTAGAAAGATTTCAACTATAGAGCTACCAAATTCTTCCATAGAATAAAGAGACATGTTGCCTAGATGGTAAAAATTCAATATTGGATTTTTCTTGAAATTGATCATGTTCATAATGCGGAGATGATTAAACTTTTCTTGAATTTAATATTTGACTATCTTCACTAGTTTGAAATAGTAAAGAGAGGTTGTATATCATTTTCATCATCGATCCATTCTTTGTCATCCAACTGCAATGATTGTTTCTTTGGAGGATATAGAGTGAATTTATTTGTTGAGTTACCATGAGAGATATACATGTCACTAGATCTATAGCTAATGAAAGAATCGGTTGTAGCCAACCAAGGTCCTCATAATATAAGTGGATGTCCTCCTAGATTATTCTTAGGAGTTAAGATCATAAAATCAATAGGATACCCCCAAGAATCTAAGGATATTGAAATATATTTCCAACACACCACTTGGTTTAGCAGTTACATATCTATCACATTAGTCTACATTAATGTAGGTGTATCTGAGAAGATTAGAAAGTTTGAGTTGTTCCATGGTTTGTTTGATCATGATGTTTATTGTTGCTCCTAAATCGATCAATGAATTTGGAATTTCAACTCCATTAATATGTGTTTTAAAAATTTGGACTTCCTAGATCGAAATATTTTTGTATGGAAATTTTTTCTCATCATTATGTCTTAGGACTAATTCCTTTCATCGATGTATTCCCATGCATATAGACGAATGTTGTTGTAATGTTTTGATTAACTTTTCATTTGTAATCTCTCCAAGTTTTTGTTTATGTTCAAAGTTTTTCTGGAAAGATTTCAGCGTAGACCTACAAATTCTTCCATAGAATAAAGAGTCGTTTGCCTAGATGACAAATATTCAATATTGGATTTTTAAATTTATCATGTTCATATTATTGGAGATGATTCAAGATTTTCCATTGAATTTAAGATTTGACTATCTTCACTAATGGTTAAAATAGTAAAGAGAGGTTGTATATCATTGTCATAAATCAATCCATTCTTTGTCATCTAACTCTTTGTTATTTTTTCTTTGGAGGATATAGAGTGAATTTCTTTGTTGAGTTCTGATCGAGAGATATACATGTCACCAGATCTACAACTAATGAAAGCTTCATCGCCTTTAACCAGGTCCTCCTAATATAGTGGATGTCCTCCTAGATTATTCTTAGGAGTTAAGATAATAAAATCACGGGGATAATCCCCAAGAATCTAAGGATGTTAAAATATATTCTAACACACCATACGGTTTGATTACGAGATGAGCTTGCTAATTAACATTAATGTAGGTGTATACGGAAGATTAGGAAGTTTGATTTGTTCCATGGTTTGTTTACTCCTTAGTTTTTTATTCTTGCTCCTAAATCAATCAATGCATTTTGAATTCAACTCCATTGATATGTGTTTTACAACTAGACTTCCTAGATCTAAATATTTTTGTATGGAAAGTTTCCCATCATTATGCAAAATTTTTCTTTCTTGAATTTCTTTATTTCTTTTTTTCTTCTTGGTTTCTTCATCCTCAACTCTTTTATTGTTTTTGGCTAAGAATCGAGTCTCTTTATTAGTCTGTAACAAAGAGATTTTGATGTGGAACATTTTTCATTAAATACAGAAAATCTATAATTGGGCAACATAATATGCTTTTCTGCCTTTATCAACTTGTAATCTTTTTGGGAAAGAAGGTGTAGAGGTAAAGTCTTGAAGGTTTCTCTATGATAGGAGTTGAGTTTATTGGTTTGTTTTTTCATTTTTAGAATTCTGGTTTGAAGATATGTTCCTTCCTTAAAACTTTATTTGGGTACAGCCAGAATCTTCCTCAAAATTTTCTTGTTCTTGAATAACTACGGAAAATTTGTCTTTTCTAGTATCCTACCAGATCTAAGTTGGACATCATTGAGATCTAGAGGAGTAATCATGTAGGTTGGAAATTGTTTTTCCTTTTATCATATAGGTATTTTGAGAATTTTTATTATTGGGGTTTGTTAATGTGGTTGGGTAGGTAGTTTGATTTGATATTTGTGGAAATGGCAATGAAAGTTGTGGATTTTGGTTTTTGGAGTTGAGGTTGTTGATTTTGGTGTGAGGTATTTGGGGAGGATAGTTTGGATATGATGGAGGATATTGATAGTATTGTGAGAATATTCCATGGCGATTTTTGCATCCCTTGTCCCCAAGATTTAGATTGAGTTTGATATTGAGGCGAGGTTGCGCAATAATTCCAATTATTTGGTGGGAAATTTGAGTATACATTTGACTATTAAGCGTTGAGTTTGTGGCCCCTGCCATGGTATTATAGAGACAAAGAAAATATATTCTATTGTATTTGAAGTTGTTTCTTCTTGAAAAACAACCTTAAAACTGAAATTGAAGGAAAATTCTTAGTTTCATGAATTTACGAACAAATACGTCTGGTCTCTATGACTTTTTATCAAGAGGAAATTCTCTTAAAGCATGCTTCTTTGCATTTGGGACGAGAAAATAGCTAAACATCAATCATATTTAATTTTTGCTTGTTTTGTAATTTAAGGGTGTCTGTCTTGTTCACTAGACTCCCTAAAATATTTGTTTTAAATTCATCGAGGCATGTTTCCAATTTATACCCTATACTTGCTCGATTCGCAGTTGTTACTCTAGCAAGAGAAGTATATCTTGGACTTTTCCTAGTTTTTTGTTTTTCTCCTTGAGAGATGAATACATAAGTCACCAATGTTAGATAATGGAAGTTGAGATATCTACCTTTCCCATCATGTTAAGGATGTTTATCCACTCATCTCTAATGGCTTTTAATAAAGAGCTTTTTAAAGTATCTTGATCTAAATTCTCCATTTTTTCTTTTTATGTTATAATTAGACCTTTCAATTAAATCTTACAAATTATCATCCTCTTTGCATAATTTTAAATACTTCATCCTTGTGATTGATGGGTATGAAATAATCCAAATACCTTTCCAAAAATTCTTGCTTCATGTCCTTCCTTATTTCTAATAGTGAGTGATTAAACCCATAAACATTTTAAAGTTACTCCTTTTAATGTTGAAGAAACAAATTAAGTTTTGAGAGTCTTGTAAATCATCATAAGTTCTACGCATAAGACTTCAAATTCAAACAAAAAGGTTTCGGGATCTTCACTTCTTAATCCATGAAAATTTGGGAGGACACAAGGTGAGATATTTTTCATTGTACCATTTGTCTCTCCATCGACTATAGGAATCCAAAGAACTATTAATTTCCCTATTTCTTTTGCCTCCTCCATTTCCTCTACCTCACTCCAAACATTACATTTCCTCCATTTGAACTTCTCTTCTCCTCTTCCTGCCATTATAGATTCTTTAGAGCTAATATAAGATTCAACTTGAAAGGTTTAAATGCTCTTCCTCTAGTTCTTCTATATTGGTATGTTGAAGAAATGTTCTTCCTCTTCCACTCCACTAGGAATTTCTAACTCTTGACTAAAATATGTTCCCCTTAGAGGTGAAAAAGTTACTCCCTTCTTTTGGAGGTCTAGGATCTTCTTCCTCTAAGAGCACTCAGTGGATGAAGTAGGATATCCTCCTAATTGGATTTCTGACCTTAGGCCTTCAGGAATTCTATGTCTAGTGAAGTATGGAATATGATTTTGAGATGGAGGTATATCACTTCGTGGTCTTGGTGGAGTGAGTGGTGTTGTACGAATTAAACTCATGCCTCTAGCTATAAATCTACCCCTAGAATTTATTTGTCTATGCATATCATTTTTTTTAGATGTAAGAAATAAGGCTATCTAATTACACTTCCCCAGCAACGGCACGAAAATTTTTAGTGAATTTAATGTCTTAAATTGCTTACATAAATTATCAACCGCGATGAAGAATGATGCATTATATGTGCTTACTTAACCTCTTCTTACTTCGTTGTATGTCTTTTTATGTTTATTTTGGCGGTTTTGTTCTTTATATCTAAGAGTGTTAATCTAAAACTATGAGAGAAATTAAAAGAATCTTAATTAATTTTAAGATGGAAGAAAATGAAGTGTTCATATGTTAAACTAAGTTACATAAAATTGAATCAAAGAATGTTGGCTAATTATAATCTAATCTGAAAAACAGAGTACCTATCGTAATGACTTCTACCTTAACATTAGTTCTATTCCATTGATAAATATTATATCTGAGATTTAAATTGCAGTGATATTCTAAGTGAAAGAAGAAAAGGAAAACAAATAATATATGTTTAGTTACTCCAGCATTCAATATGAAGTGATATCTTCTTGAGATGATGTGTAAGAAACTAACCATACCTTAACTTCTATTATTCTAGAAAAGAAAGTAAAGTGTGCAAAGGAAACAACTAATGTATATTTAGCTACTCCAGCATTCAATATGAAGTATCACCTTCTTGAGATGACGTTAAGTAACAAATTATACCTAATGATTTATAAAATCAAGTAAAGTATGCATAGGAAAACTCAGTAATTGCATGAATTAAACATTCAATCATTCAGTCTAGAAATATGATAGAATCAACTTCTTGGAATGACCTTTAGGAACATCAGTGATGCAATTAAATGAGGATCTAAAATCAGATGTAAAAGCATGCAAATTTAAAGCTTAACTGATTGTAAAAAACTAATGTATGTTTGATTTACTCCAACATTTAATGTGAAGTATTACCCTCTTGAGATGTTGTGTAAGAAATCAATTATACCTTAGTTTCTAAGTTCCTAGAAATCAAGTAAAACGTACAGAGGAAAACTCAATAACTGTATGAATTAGACATTCAATCATTTAGTTCAGAATCATCTTCTTGAAATGACCTTTAGTAACATCTATTGATACAATTAATTGATAATTCTAATCTAAGAAAATAAATGACATAACAATAAAGGAAACTAGGTGACTCTGAATTCTTATTACTTCAAACTTGATTCAATTTGAAAATAGAAAGATCTATCCTCACGAAATGTTTTATAAGAATAATGATTACACAATTATGATGTAATTCTATGATACTGAGCAAAAACTGAAATGTAACATTAATATATTCGGAAAATGAAATTGACAAAAACAGAGTAAAGAAATTAAACTAAAACAATGAACGAAAAACCTCCTCTAGTGCAGGGGCCCTTTGCAACTGATTTGGTTGAAATCCTAGCTAGTTAAATGGGCACTTAAGAAATCATTGAATAACTTGATCCTTGTATTATAGAACGGAGTATTAAAAAAATGATATACAACGTTTCAGGAAAACTTAACTAAAAACTTCCTCCCTGTTCTCGGTTATGTACAACTGAAATTTATAGAAAAAAAACATAACTGTTTTTGAGCTAATTCTGCTACGGTGGCTAATCCTAACTGACTTATAGAATTAGAATTCGATTGTTAAACTCTTGATTTGCTACGATAGAGAAAATAAAGAGTCCTATTCTCGGATAACGTCCTTTGACCGGACTTTGACCACGATCTCAAGCACCCTTTTCTATCGATCTTGATCAAGTAGATAGGATAAAATCCATGTGGAGATGATTCTAGAAGTGCCCATGTGGTTCATTTCTCCATTTGATACCTGGAACCTGTTAGACCATGAAAATAGCTACAGAACCTAAGATTAGCTGTAGAATAGGCTGTGTTCTATAGCCAAATTATAAAAATCCATTCGAATAGTAGAACATCAGAATATAACATGGAAATCATTTAAATGCATTCCTTAAGACAAAACATGACATTTGTCATTGATTGGGGTATATGAACTTATGAGAAAGCAAGGGAAAAAGGCGAGAAAGGATGTCAAAGAGAGGATAATTCTGAGGTTCAACACTCACCAACTCTTGGCATGCAAAGATTAGCTGCTATAGGAAGGGACATATTTTCTACAAGAAGAACATAACTGATACAAGGAGAACATAGTTTCTACAGGAAGGAACAATTTTCTATAGGAAGCTATCATAGTGCTACATGAAGACAAATTTTGTGTGAAACAACCACTAGAGCCTTGGGGAGCAAGGAAACATTGAAAGAAAATAGCAAGGGTGAAAAAAAATATGCTACAAGTGAAAAATGAATTGCTAAAAGATGAATAAAAAGTGCTATAGGAAGGGACAAAAATAACTCAAGAGGGGGGATAAGGTTCACAAGGACTCCACGAGCCCAATCCATAACCTGGTGTTAGATCCTATTACAAATTTATTACAAAAAGAGTTAAAACTCACTAGTGGATGCAAATTTCAAAATCCAAGGAAGTAGAGGATGTGGGCCTCATGGAGGAAAAAGTGCAATAAATGAGCAAGGAATTGAATGATTTAAGGTTAGGGGATTCTGTCATGAAAGAGAAACTACATCTAGAAAACAACAGGCTGAGAAGCTACAGGAAAAGGAGGTACAACTTTCCACCATGAAAAGTTTCTCCAGGGAAGCCATCCAATGCAGGCAGTCATCCAAATCATATTCCATTCAGCTAAGGAATGAAATTGCATGAAAAATGCATCTGAGGCATAAAATAGGACCAACATGGAAAGAAGTTGGATAGGTTGGTCATTGGATGAACAACAATTTCAATAGATGGGTATGATGGGCCTCCAAATTAGACACAAATTAAGGTCCATATAACATTTATTAGGAACATAAAGACTATATCAAATATCTCCTTCTACACTTAATAATGTGTTTTTAGCTTTAATATGTTCTTAGGAAGGTTTATATGTAATTTCATATTATGTGCCTAATATTATTATTTTTTGCAGAATATTGAGAGAATATTGTGTAAATTCTAATGAGATAATATAGGGACTTGCTCCCTACTACAAGATGGACCAAGATTAGATAATAAATGAATTTAATATCATTAAATTATTGAAAAATTATGGAGCTCCACTGATTCACAAAATATAGGAATGTGTTCCCTGTCATTTAATGCAGATTCCTAGTGTTGGGAACCATATCCACCACTTGAGGGTTTTTTTAGGGGAAATGTTCCTACTTTCAAGGAGGACACTTACCCATCAATTTGTATATGTACCAATTCAAATTTTCCTCTAGGGGCATGTATTTATTAGTCTTATTGTAGAGAAAAATTGTTATTTAGCAGCTCCACTTTCATTTCTAGCAGGGATGTACTTGGAATGATTCAAATAATGAAGTTTTATGTACTTTTTAGCTCCTAAAGCTTGATTTCCTTCATAATAATATGAGTATCCTTGGGCTTGGCCATCCCAGAAGCCTCAAATCCCTCTTGTACAATTTCTTTATTCCCTTTGAATGTCTTTTTCACTTGCATCTCGTATTTCTGCATTTACTATTCATGCCTCTTTGTTGTAGCTTACATTGGTTAAATCATTGAAGTGATTTATTTTTCAGGTTATTTACAGAGTCACAAGCATGATGAAGCCTTAGAAAAAATTTGAAAATTCATATTCATGATTGAGATACGTGGATTGGTCTATTAGTTCACAAATATAGAATTTATGGAAATCCCTTGTAACAAAATAGTAGTATTTTTTTGTTATTTTTTGGAACGTGTTAATGAGATTTATTTGAGTTGATTCCAATTGTATTGGGTCCTAAAAATATTCACGTTAATAACAAAATTTACCCCATAGAATTTTCACTTCATTAGGATATGCATTTGGTAGGTTAACTAGCTCACTTATTCTTGAATTTTTAGTTTTTAGATTATTAATTTTCTGCTATTTTTTAGCACGTGTTAACATGGGTATTTTAGAGTGATTCCACTTGGAATGGAGTCCTAAGACATCATATTGAATAACAATATTTTTTTCATCCCATTTTCATTTGATATACTTGGGCATTCAACAAGTTATCTCCTCTTGTAGGAAAACAATGCCTCTTGTAGCACCTATTGTAGCACGTGTAAACTTCACCATATTTGATCCAAAATCTTTGTTTTTGTCTCTTAGGATTGAATAATGACCCCTAGGCTCTAAATCCATGATTGGAGAATAATAAACACCACTTAGGACTTTCCTTTTTACAAAGTGGATTAGTCCTACTTCTTTGAATTCATGCTCTTAGGATTTCAATTACAAATTGTTGTTCTTGCATAGGATTAGTTTATTTTCAAGGAAAATTTTTTATTCTGAAATTAGAATAATGATTAACATTTTTTAAAGTAGCATAAGATTTACATTATGCAAATAGACAAGTACTTTTCTTTCCTGAAAACTTCATAAAATTTACCTTTTTGGAATTAGGATTAGTGTTTACATTTGAGCAAGTAGCATTTCCTTTTTTGTAATTATGTTAGGCTTTGATTTTATGAAATTCACTCCATTACATAATATCAATGAAAGAAGGACACATTGTATGTTGCATATATAGTTTCGACACCTCTTAATTTTGTACGAACCCCGGGTTGATAATTTAAGTTGCTAGCCTTAGGAGTTACAACATTCTTGTTACAATAATAGGGCTCATCACCATCTGCGCTGCAAGTGCTAGATTTGATATGATAGAAGAGTATCTTGCTACTGGAGAAAAGGTCTCCCCATATTCAATTCCCTCCACCTAAGAGAACCACTTGGCCAAAAATATGGCCTTGTGTTTCTCGATGCTTCTGTCTGATGCTTGCTTCATCACCTTGTAGATCCATATCGAACCTACCACCAACTTGGTCTCTGGTCTTGGGACCACTTCCCAAACACTGTTTTTGACTATGGAATCATACTACTCTACCATGGCATCAAACTACACTATTTTTTGTACTTATTTCTCGAATGAGGCTGGTTCTATCTCTACTAGCTCACTCAACCGAGCCATGTAGCCTGTGTACCAATCTAGTGACCTCATATGCCTGCGTTGTGATGTGGATGCTCCCACATTCTCTCTAGCATCATGCAATAATATTTCAGCTTCCTTGGTGCACTTCCTTCCTTCTCTGGATGTCTGTGCATGAGTGGGTGTCTCCATTCTTTGCTCCTTTGCTTGTGGTTGTTCCTCTACATCTTGAGGTTCTTCCTTTGCAGCCAAAAGCTCCTCATCTGAACACAACTGAAGCTCCCTCTCAAGGGGACACCTCATTGTATTCTCCTCATCTAGATTCACATCTATACAAACAACTATCATCCTAAGAGATGGAAGGTAAACCCGATATTTGTGAGGTGTATTAGTGTACCCCACAAATATGCCAACTCTGTTGTTGGCTCTAGATTTTTCCTTGATTCCTTGGAAACATGACAGTAAAATTATGAACAAAATATCCTGAAGTGTATCACATTTGGTTTCTTCCCTGAAAAATCATCTTTTGGTGTACCTATCCCAAGAATCTGGTGAGGACTCTTGTGCTGCACATATATTGTTGTGTTGCATGCTTTGGCCCACAAGTGCAATGGTAGGCCTTGATCATGCAAAATTGCTCGTGTAGCTCCCACATTACTTTTGTTTTTCCTCTCAGCCACCCCATTGTTTTGTGGGTTATGAGTTGTTTTCAACTCCCATCGAATACCTTCCTTTCCACAAAAAATGTAAATTCATTCGACACATATTAACCACCATTATCGCTCCTGAGAGCCTTCACATTCATGCCAGGTTCTTTCTCAACAATTCCTTTAAATTAAAATTTTTTTGAGAATGTATGTTCTTTCTTCTGCATAATGAAAATCCAACACTTACGTGAGACATCATCTAAAAATATAACATAATACATGGTCTTGGTCATGGAGGTTTTGGAGAAAGGTCCACAACAATCAAATTGGATCCTTTCAAATATTGCATGCACCCTGTTATCCTGATCATTGAAGGTGGTCTTTGTGTACTTCTGCTAGGTCCCCATAATACTATTCTATCCCCTTATTGTTATTGTTAGTGGAGACTCCTTATGTAGTCCCATATTGTTATTATTGTGTCCCATAGAAGCCCACTATCGTTATTGTTGTGCCCTTACATTGTTATTGTTATGTCAGCTAGGATTATATTTTTTGGACATTGTGTTCAACGCTCCCCATGTGTTTCATGACATGGACTAACCACCTCTTGTGGATCCTAACTCGGGCGATTGTAGCGGATACTAATGCCTGTGGGTTTTGGTCTAACGACAATTGTGATTCCAACAAGTGGGATTAGAGCGACAAGTCTCGAGTTTGAAACTCACCTAGCTCGCGTTGGGGGGGAGATTGTTGGACATTGGGTTCAACTCTCCCCATGTGTTTCGTGACATGGAATAACCGCCTCTTGTGGATCCTAACTCTGGAAATTGTAGCAGATACTAATTCCTACGAGTTTGGGTCTAATGATAGTTGTGATTCCAACAATATTGTGACCCCTTGGACTCCTATATATAGAAATGAGGTTTTGTCATTTGTATCATCCAAGAATTATTCATTTACGTAATTTAAAGGAGGTTGTCCCATCAAAGAAGTTTATTTCTAAGTCGTTGATCTATCTTCTCTTATAATTTGTGTGTTGGTTTCATAAAATTTGGTATCAGAGCTCTGGATTCTAGGGTTTCACTACTGCAAACAATTCATCTTTGAAGTTTCGCTATAAAAATATTTCTACAAATATTCAGAAGCTAAAAAAAAAACCCATTTGATCTGAAATCCCGAGGAACGTCATGTAAAAGTTTTATATCTTTTTTCACTATATTTTCAGAGATATGATCTGAGTAAGTTAGGGTTTTTACAAGCTCCAGAATTTCATCTCAAATAGGTGGTTGAGGGAAAATCGTCATAGCTTTCATTTCAGACATTAGATTGGAATTCTATAAAAAGTGCTTAAAATTTCACAGACTGTAGCTTCTTTTATATCAATTTTAGAGCCGAAGGTTGAAACAGTGACACGTGGCACATCGTGCAAGTTCACTCTACTGAACTAGTCCATAATTAGGTCATTGCGGGAGATTGAGGATAACTCTGTCTTGAAGAATAAAAATTAGGTATGACCTATGGCAGTGGAAGGAAGACTCATAGGGATACTACAAGACCAAAGATAAAATATTGTGGATCCGAAATTACAGAGGTACATCAGTTTCAATATCGAGCTCATCAAAATCAAGAAAAATGTGTGTGTGTGTTTTTTTAAATTGTATAAGTCTTGTTTAAAAAATAAATTTGAAGTGATTCCAAGGCATATTGAAGCTTATATATTAGTATTGGGTTCTAAAATTCCCCCAAAAAATTATTCCATGCCCATTAAGCCCTCAGAAGGCTCTACTATGACTCCTTAAGAGGAAGAAGTGCAACATGATATATCAAAATAATGAGACCAAGTGCAACAAATTTCGCTCTCGCAAAGAGTAACCAAAAATGAAATGAAAGCTAAGATGGATGGTTTGAAGAAATAAATGGATGGATTAAAGAAAGGTGTGGAAGCTAATATGGGTGGTTTGAAGAATGGAGTGGAAGCTAAGATCGATGGTCTAAAATAATACATGGAAAGTTTGAAGGAAGGTTTGACAAAGTTGTTACAAGACAAGATTCCTAATGGTGAAATGGTAGTAGATGAAACTAATGATGAGAACAAAAGAAATGTTAATCATGATTTCATAGACTCTAATGTTAGATTTAAGACCTACCATATTACAAAGATTGATATGAGGAAGTTTGATGGCAAGGATCCGGTAACATGGATACTAAATATGGAGCAATATTTTGATCTCCATAATGCGCAAAACACACAAAAGGTACACATTGTAAATTTATATTTAGAAAAAAATACATTTATATGGTATCGATGGCTTTTATCTCTTAAAAAAATTGTCACTTGGTCAAATTTTACGGAGGAAATGATAGCACATTATGAGGATACGAATAGCAACACCTTCTTTGGCCAATTGATAAATCTCAAAAAAAAGGGTTTGATGGTGGAGCACATTGAGGAATTCAAAAAATTGAATATAATGGTAACTAATATTCCAGAGGAACACGAGATTGAGGTCTTCATAGGGACTTTAAAGGATAGCATCCAACATGAGGTTATCCTTTGGGAACCTAATTCATTGGAAAAGGCATTCATGTTTGCAAGAAAAATTATGGCGACAAGGAAGCCTACCACTCACAACTATAAAGATGGAAGTGTTGTTACTCCTATACTTCCACAACCTACAAGTTTGATGCCACAAAAATTGGAAGAAAAAAGAGAAAAAGGGGTTTTCTACAGTTGTGATAGAAAATACACAAAAGGTCATAAGTGTGCTGAGAAGAAATAATTTTACATAGACTATGAAGAGGAGCAAGAAAAGGAACAAGAAACTTCAAAAGAAGAGGATATACACCAAGAACCAACCCTAGAGGAAGAAGAAATGAATCTGACCATATCTTGTAATGTATTGACAGGAATTACCACTCCTGAATCTCTCTAGATAGAAGGACATATCAAGAAGAAAAATGTAATAGTGCTGGTGGATTCAGGTAGTACCCATAATTCTATTCATTTTAAGGTAGCCAAGGAATTGAATTTCTTCCTATACCTAGTACCAGAGTGTCAAGTGATGGTTGCAAATGGAGGAACTATAAATTTCTCTAGAAATTGCCATAATATAAAACTAACCATGGGGGAATATGTATTTAATAGTCCAATGTTCTCCATCCCAATGGGTGGTGTTGATGTTGTACTAGGAGTATAATGGTTACAATCTTTGGGGACGACAACTTTTAATTTTCAATAGCTTTGCTTGAATTTGTTTTCGGAATGAAAGGAAGTTGAATTACGGGGTATTGTAGGGAAGCCAGGAAAGATAATAAACTATAATGTCATGACAAAGCTTCTGAAGAAAGAACAACGAGGCGTAATTGCACAATTATGCTCACTACATGTTCAAACATCAAAATACTCTATTTCTCCACATCTCCAAAAGTCATGGACAAACATTCCAAGGTATTTGAGACTCCCAATGGACTCCCACCTATTCGTGATCATGATCATGCTATTCATTTGATTCCAGGAAGTTTTCCTCCAAACATCAAGCCTTACAAATATTCTTATGCTCAAAAGATGGATATTGAACGTATGGTTGCAGAAATGCTAGAGGTTAGTATAATTCAACCTAGTTAAAGTTATTTCTCTGCTCCAGTATTATTGGTGCACAAGAAGGATGGATCATGGCATATGTGTCTGAATTATATGGAGCTCAACAAGCTTACTATTAAAGATAAATTTCCCATCCCCTTCACTGATGAATTATTAGATGAATTACATGGAGCAATTTACTTCACCAAGTTGGATCTTTGTTTTGGATATCATAAAATTAGAATGAAGATTGAAGACAGTATGAAAACAACGTTCAAAAGTCATGAGGGTAATTATGAGTTTTTGGTCATGCTTTTTGGCCTTACTAATGAACCTTCCACATTTCACGATTTGATGAATTCCATTTTCAAACTCTTCCTTAGAAAATTTGTGTTAGTATTTTTTGATGATATACTAATCTATAACAAGTCTTGGAATGATAATGTTAAACATGTTGACATGGTGCTCCAACTATTGGAGGAGAAACGATTATATGCAAAAACCTCAAAATGTTTATTTGGAGTACAGGAGGTGGAATATTTGGGTCATATTATATCTCATGAGGGTGTTAAGGTAGACCCTAATGAAATTAAATCCATTAAGGAATGGAAAATCCCTACAACATCTCAAGTTTGTTAAGAATTATGAGAAAACATCGACACCTTTAACATCATTACTGAAGAAAAAAGAATTTTCTTGGACTCCAGAAGCAACTAAGGCCTTTGAACATCTTAAAGAGGCAATGTGCCAATGACCAGTCTTGGCTACGCAAGACATCACAAAAACCTTTATTGTGGAATGTGATGCGTTGGGAAATGGAATTGGTGCGGTTTTAATGCAAGAAGGAAGAGCAATTGCTTTTGAAAGTCATCCAATCAAAGTAAAACTAAAACCTATTTATCAGAAGGAAATATTGGAAATACTACATGCACTAAATCAATGGTGACCTTACCTAATGGGAATACACTTAAAGGTAAAAGAAAATCATGATAGTATTAAATACTTTTTGGAACAAAATTATCTTCAGAAGAGCAGCAAAAATGCGTCACAAATATGTTGGGTTATGAATTTGAAATCATCTACAAAAAAAGGAAGCAAAATGTTGTTGCAGATGCACTCTCAAGAAAGGATGAGGATGTGGAAGAATTGCTTTGTGCCATTTCTATTATGCACCCTGAAGTGATAACTGAATCAAGGGATGAATGGAAGAATGATGAAGAGGTGTGGACACTCATTCAAAAGTTGCAAAAAGATCCTAGTACATCTAATACAAATATTAAGCTCTAAAAATGATTCATTATTGCACAAAGATCACTTATATCTTTGTAAAAATTCCCAACTCATACAAAATATTCTTTTGGAATTTCACACCTCTCCCTTAGGAGGTCACTTAGTATTTTTAAGAACTTACCATAGGGTCAAGATTTTTTTTTTGGGATAGCCTTAAATATAATATTCAAAATTTTGTGGAAGAATGTTTGGTTCACCAACAAAATAAAGTTGAGACAATTAAGACACCAGGTCTCTTACAACCTTTATCCATTCCAAGTCAACGTTCGGAGGAGGTTTCAATGGATTTTATCACAGGTTTACCCAAGTCTGAAGGAAATACTTCCATCATGGTGGTAGTTGATATACTTACCAAGTATGAACACTTTTGTGCATTATCTCATCCATTTAAAGCTAGTACAGTTGCTACTGCATTTATGGAAACAATTCAAAAGCTACATGGAAACCCAAATATCATTGTAAGTGATAGAGATCCCATTTTTACAGGAAATGTTTTGACGGAATTATTTTCCTGTTTGGGTACTCAATTAGATCATAGCTCATCATATCATCCTCAATCTGATGGGAAAACTGAGATAGTGAAAAATGTTTGGAAGGATATCTTCGTTGCTTTGTATCTAATAAACAGACACAATGGGCTAGGTGGTCACCTCTGGCTGAATGTTGGTATAACACTTATTTCCATACTGCAGCAAAAATGACCCCACTTAGAATGGAACTTTATGGATATCATCCATCCTCCATCACATCATCTTTAAGAGAAAATTTTAAGGTTCAAACAGTGGAAGATCACATCGAGCACCAACAACAAGTTCTCCAACTCTTAAAGGATAACCTCACCTTGGCACATAATCGAATGAAACAATAGACATATCAACATTGCAGCGAAAGAATTTTTGATGTAGGCGACTGGGTATTTTTACGGCTAAAACCATACAAAAAAATGTCTCTCAAGCAAGATAAAAAGGATAATAAATTATCACCAAAGTATTATGGTCCTTACATAGTGTTGCAAAATATTGGTACTATAGTACATACAAATTGGAGCTTGCTCCATCTTCTCGATTGCACCCAGTTTTCCATGTTTCATGCTTAAAGAAGGTTATAGGTGACAAGCTCCCAGTTCAAACAATATTTCTATAACTTGAAGAAGAAGGAAAAATAATATTGGAACTTGACGCAATCACGGAAACAAGAACTCGATAGCTATGAAATCGATCAATTTCAGAGTATCTCATCAAGTGGAAGAACTTACCCGCTGAATATTTGACATGGGAGGATGATAATTTTATATAGAAGCATCTAAAACTACTCAATAGTTGATGACATCATCTTTTGAAGGAGAGGGGCATGCTAGGTCCCTATAATACTAGTATGTCCCCTTATTTTTATTGTTAGTGTAGCCCCCCTATTGTTATTGTTGTGCTCATGTAGTCCCCATATTGTTATTATTTTCCCCATAGAAGCCCATTATTTTTGTTGTTGTGCCCTTACATTGTTATCATTATTTCAGCTAGGATTATATTTGACCCCTTGGGCTCCTATATATAGAAAGAGGTTTTGTCATTTGTATCATCCAATAATTTTTCATTTATGTAATGTAAATGAGGTTACCCCTCAAAGAGGTTGATTTCTAAGTCATTTTTCTATCTTTTCTTCTATTTTTTGAGCTGGTTTCATAACAACTTATCCAAGGTATACCCTTTGCATGTATTTTATTTCTCTAGTGCTATGTTGGGGAGTCCTGTGGTGATCTACTACATGATCTTCAAAGCTCCATGATGAAAATGGTCAAGTATTCTATGACATAATCCATTGACATCTCAACTCTACACCTTCTCCTCCTTTGTGCTCATAGCATCACAATCTTCTATATCCAACCTATAGAGGTTCTTCACCCGAACCTCGATTTTCTTCACTTGTCCTGTGGTGATGTGCCTTAGGAATTTCTTTCCTTTATTGAACATTACATGGTAGCCACATTCTTCCAACACTGTGACGAAAACCAAGTTCTTATTTAGACTTGGAAAAAACATCACATCCTTGAGCCTGAGAAGGGAGTCAGACTACCTCTGAAAAGTAATTGTAATGATATCGGTTGCGCTATACCTCCTATCATCTCCCATATTGATGCACATATGGAGGTATTTCTCCTCTAGGTCACTAAAAAATTCTTGGTTTCCCATCATATGGAATGAGGCACCATTATCCAGATACACACACAACCCATCATTGTGCATTCCATGAATACAATGAGGGTAAAATCAAGCTATAATTGTGAATCTAGAGCTTCACCTTCCACTCCTCCTAAGGGATTCTTGCCTGCCTTCTTGTGTGGACACTTCTTGGCATAGTTTCCCAGTTCATGACAGTGAAAGCACTTGATTTTGGATAAGTCTTTCTTATTTCCCCCTTGAATGGAACTTAATTTGGATTGGGATTTCTTTGCTTTTCCTTTCTTTTCCTTTCTAGCCAATGCATAATTCTCCTCATCCTCAACCTTGGATGAAGATTTGTATTTGTTGTTCCACCTTATTTCTTCTTGTACTAGATTGGACCATAACTGCTCCCATATTGTTTTTTTATCTATGTAATTTAAAACATATTGATAATTGTGCTAGCTCTTGGGAAGGCCCAAAAGATATATAGATACCAAATATTCTTTAGGGACAGTAACACCAACCCTGCCAAGTTCATCATGACATTGTGTAAACTTGCATAGGTACTACAGAATCGATTCCATATTTTTCATCTTGATACTTCGAAGGTTGTCCTTGAGTGTGAACTTCACGTGGTCACTATTGTTCTCAAAAAAATCTGTCAGTGTTTCCCACATCATGAATGAACTCTCTTTCTCATGGAGATTTGAGACAATATGATTCTCCTCACTTTAGCGACATCCTTCTTCCATTGACCAAGATCCTAGGCATCAGATGTTGGGGGTTTTGCTACATATGTCTTGATGTATTATAGAACCCATTTTCATCCAATACTTCCTCCATGCGGATCTTCCATGCTAAGAAAATTGTGGTTCCTTACAAAACATACTCGAGCCTGAGTCTAATGAAATCTATCTTCTCAGTATTGGAGAAAACCTGCAACACTAGTCTTGAAATTGAACCTCCTGAAATGAAAACTTCAAATTCTCTTCTCTACTGTGAATCTAGCTCTGATACCATGTAGAAATTAATTGTAGATTCAAAAATTGTTCATGTAATGTACTAAAACATAAGACTCAAATCTACTCTACTCATTTTTGGAAGAAAATTCACAATTGAGAACACATATCGAAAACATGCATCATGATTCAACACACATACACAGAGATTTATCTCGAGGAATGCAACTAATCAAACCCCTTCCTATCTATATTCCATTAATCAAATAATTTGCATGAATACAATATGTCTGCTCAAGCTTGAGCACAACCTGCACAAGTATTTTCTGTCCTCTGCATGACTGACTGACTTTGGTGAACACTTAGCCAATTTTCCTAGACTCTAAGCTCCTATTTACTTGCTTTGTTTGATGAGGAATTAGCCCCCTATTAATTAGAGAAATTTCTCATGTACCACCTATATAATTTGGACAATTATACAACTTATAGTACACTTCCCTTGAACTTCAATCTCCACTAGGTAACTCGAATTTCATGAATGATTTAATTTCGGTTGATTAATTAATTAACTGATTAAACACTAAAGTTGCACCCCACTGCTAGACCTCACAGTAGTTCCTCCAATAGTTGGAACTAGTTTATCTGACCTTAACTCAATTTAACTAAATTAAATTGTTACAACTGAAATTAACTCAACCTAGGCTCCTAAAATTTAGGAATCATTGTACACAACTCAAGTTAGGCCCACAAATCGAATTAAATAAGCTAACTGAGTGATAATAACTTAGTTAACTGATTCAAGTTGTCTGGTGATGTGGAATTTCAATTTTCTCTTAATTTAATTCAAGGAAAAATTAAATTAGGATTTTCTTGCTGCATTTTCAACAGGTTGTTTAGTTTTGAGGTGGCCCCATTAGAGGTTGCCACGTGTCCCAATGAGAGGGCGCCATGTGATTAGAAAAAAAATTATATCGATTTCAAAGGCCTTGGTAGGGATTCGACCCCCATACCTCCTTCATAACAACTTTGTGCCCTACCGCTGCACCACAACTTTAGTTCTTAACCTATGGAGGCCACCGGTTATATTTATTTTCATACGGTTTGGCAGTTTGGGAGGAGGGGTCGGGTGGTTGGCCCGGACCCCAGGTCAGAATGATTACCCATATGCTCACGATGCATGGCGAAGAGGGCGGGGACATGGCCCCAACCCATGGTTCTATTTCTCACCACGGGACCTTGGAAAACAAGCAGAAGGTGCTATGGCAGAGGGGTGGAGCACTTGGCCTTGGTCGTCTTATGCGATATCACATGATTGGAAACAAGGGCGCTAATTATGAGGGTGGGAGGTTAACCCTAGCCCTCGGCCACATCAACACAATGTGAGCTTATCCCAAAGTGGAAGGAGTGGAAGCTGATGGGGGTAGATAGTTGGCCCCGACCCTCAGCCATATCGACATAATGTGACCCTATCTCAGAGCATCAAAGGGCTTAGCCGCCAAGGCCAGACAGTTGGCCCTACCCCTTGCCACATGGGCACCACATGACCCTGATCTGATGCTTCAGGGTGATTGGTGAAATTAATGAAGCAACAAATTTCACCTTTTGTGTTAGGAATCTCGCCGATCCCGAGTGAAATTTTTGCTCAACGGACTATGTAAAGGGATAAATCATCACACAGTTAGTAGGTTTTAGAAAATTGTAGGACAAATAGGAGAGGTAGGCTCAGAGGAGGATATCTTACTCAATTTTTAACCTTTTTTAGCTCAAGAAGAGCCTAGATGGGGGTTTTTTAGTGTCCTAGACTCAATGGTAGCCTCAATTTTTTTATTTGAGCACTTTATGATAATTTTTTTACAAAAGCAAGTCTTTTAGAGGCAGAGACATTTTTAAAGCAATATGAAGGCATTTTTTTAGCATGGAGAGAGGCTAGTAAGAGGTTTTCCAACCTTATAGTTTCACCTGAAACAACTATTACTTCAGTAGAGAAGTTCTTTTCAGTCTTTTCTCAATATCTTCTCATGAGAGAATATTTTTTCAACACTTCATTGTGGAGTTGGTGTATCTTCTTGTGCTTGGATTTCAGGTGGAGTACAAAGACCTATTGTGAGGGTGTCCTTTTTATGTTGGCATTTTCATGACTTGTTGTAGGGAGTCATCTTTCTCACTGAGAATTATTTGTAGGAGAATGTTCCTTTGTAGGTGGAACCAACCACTCTAGTGTCAACAAGTTTTAATGTACTCATTTGTTGTTTAAATCAATGGAGCGGTATAGCCATTGGAGTGGGCCCAGAGACGTAGCCCAAGAGGGATGAATTATGTCATCAAAAGTTGGCTTCTTCTCTTCATGTTTATCATCTTGAGTTGCATGTGAATTTGTTTCTCTTTTAAGTTCATGTGAAAACTTAACTCACCATGTTAAAGATGTTGTGAAGCTAAATTCACCTTTAAATACCATTTTGTTAACTTGCAAAGTGCGAAAGGATGGTCGGTTTTTATAGGAGGAGTGTCCCTCCAATTTTCAGATCACAAATTGAAAGACCTAATATTATAAACCCTAATATTTAACCCAATATTATAAACCCTTATATTATAAAAACTAATATATTATCTAAATATTATAAACCACATTAGTAAATGTGGTTGATATATGTTGATCAACATGTGTCAATCACATTTACTAATATGGTTGTGCTAGTTATATTTAATTATAATTATTTGGCCCAAATAAAAATTATAATTAATGTATATATAATTATGATTAATTATATATTTTTTATTAATGTAATATTATTTAAAATTATTGTTATATATAATATTTTTATTAATGATTCCCCACTGGGGGTGACCGATGGAGGTGTAGTGGGTACATCAAGGGCCTTGCCACCCTCGCCTACAAGAGATCAGGCATAAATGATGTGTGTTGGGTAGGCCTCCCTTGGAATATGGATGACAAGGCATCTCGAAGAGTTGAGATTTAAAATGGCCTAAGTGTTGAGTTTAGGACATTATGGTTGGTGGGAGGTTATGGGATTGTTGGTATTGAAGTATTTTGAGCGCTTTTGTTTGCAGGGTGGCACTTTAGTAGTGCCATCCCTTACAAACCAAGCTGATAGGAGTAACGGTGATGCACATGGTGGAAATGAGGTGTTTGACAACAACAAAGTTTGGTGGCAGGGTGTGTGGGATCGAGGTTCTTTCTATCAAACCTTTTAATTTTGGGGTGATGTACTTGTCTGAATGATAAGAAAATGGAAAAGGGAGGAGCGTAGATGAGTCGATTTAGTAGACATTCTAAGCTTCTGGCCTTGGCTAAGTCTTGTCGAATTGGTTGAATTTTTAATTTCTTCATGTATTTTCTATTGGTTTATTTTTTTCACGGGGTTCTTGGGTGGTCAGAGCAAGAATTCTCCAGGTGTGTACTCAAGTAAAGAACAAAGAGGTTGTGGCTATGGTAGGTTCATGAGTGAGCCTTGGTCACGACAGGAGTCTGGTTTGGTGATTTTTTCCATGGAAGAGAGTAAAGTGGGCTCCTTATATCCATTTAGTTTGTTTCCAGGTGTTGACTGTGACTTCCAAAGTAGTGTCTTAGGTCCATGTGTCCCCAGTGGTGACGTTGAAGGGAGGTGTATTATTGGTGTAACCTGTAACATTGTGGTGCAATTTTATTTTGTTGATGGTTGGAGCCTCTTGGCCTATCCCGAACCAATGATTTGTTAATGCGGTCGTGCGAGAAGGGGAGTGGGTCCTCATGGCCAAGGGGCAGGTCATCAGGGAGAATTTTGAGATCTGGGAGAAGAAGTTGACCCTCCACAAGCACGGTCTCTAGCTAGGGTGGAGATGCCTCATCCATTTGACTTATTGGAAGAAATTATTCAACTAATTTATGTGCTCCTAGACCAACCTGTTCAGATTTGGCATGATGACAAAAATGAGGTGATCGGTTTTTTAAAGGATCTCCAACAAAATCAATTGAGAAATTTAGACCGGATGGCTCCTTTCTATTGCGGGAAAAGAAGGATAAAAGATAGGTTGGCGAGCTTGTAAGATAGACTTGAGCATATGGAAGGCCATGTTCATGATACTTTTACGCCTCCACCTCCAAGAAATAGGCAAGCCATCTTAGTTCCATCTCTCCTTCGAGATCAAGGATGATAATAGGTTGCTTTCAAGTTCTAGGCACCTTTTCGTCTTTTTGGGCTATCTTTCTATAGTTATCTAGTTTGATGTGCCTTTTTGTAATGTGGTTATGTTTTATCTTTCGACCAACAAATATGATAGAATTGCGACCAATAATTTTTTGTTTTTGGAAATCCTCACGATGTAAATACATGAATTAATAGAAAATAAAAACTTAAAACAACATATTTTTATTAAAATTTTAATAATATATTATTAATATTATAATTAAAAATATACTTTAATATTAACAATATTTATTAATTACATTAAAATTAAATTAAAATTAATACTAATATTAAAATTAAAACAATAATTCAATATATATCCACTAAATCTTAAAATAACTAAATCCTAATGTTTGAAATATTTCATCCATACAAATATATTTGTATAAATGTAAACCAAATTTATCTATAAATAAAACCAATAATCAAGTGTTCTCCCTTTAAATAAGCGGTTTACTTCCACCCTATGGACATGCGAATATTAAGTACAATGACGAATTTAATTTTCATCATGGACATGGACATATGAGCATGAAGGTTTTAATCCATCATCACCCTAACCAGCGTCATTCTTTAAGAATAATCTATATAAACTTAGGTTATTGAATATAAGATTTTATAATTTTATTGTTGAATTTTATGTAGCTTTGAGGTTGCAATTGGAAATTTATTAGATGAATTGATTATATGCAGCTCTGCTGTTACAATTCTAATTAACCAGAATAATATAAACTTAGGTTATTGAATATAAGATTTTGTAATTTCATTGTTCAATTTTATTTAGCTTTGAGGTTGCAATTGGGAATTTATTAGATGAATTGATGATATGCAACGCTGCTGTTACAATTCTAAATAAAGAGAATAAGATGAGCACCCAGTAAACACTCAACCAAATTTATTTCTAAATAAAAAATTCCGGAGAAGCTATAACATATTCAAATTAAGAAGCTATAACAAACTCAAATTATGGATGTATGTGAACTCACTTTAGATTTTGTCCAAAACTTTATGAATATGCGTGGTTTCTTTGTCATTTCTACCGCATTAAAATAAAAAATGGCATGGTAACCTAAAAATGAATTTAAAGTTTCTAAATACAGTAACTGTATAAATATACACGATTCCATATACACCTGGAACTTTGCACATAGCCAAATTCCATTGTCTTCTCTGGTCACATAAATTCTAAGAGGCAACCAAGTCCATAGAAATATATATCGATATATATATACTAACTGGATATTAAATTTCCTTGAGTGTGTCTTCTCACTCACTGAAGCAAATATGTTCGGAGTTGTCTTTAGTGCGACTTTTTGAAGTTTCAGGTGTCGGAATCTGGTGAAAAAAATTGAGGTAAAATCTTGATTTCTGTTATTTAAACTAGTTTTTTTACTGTAAATATGGATTCAGCACCCTAAAAAACCCATAGGGCACTTCAATTGTGCAATGTTACCCATCAAACTTCTATTTTCAATAAATTCCTGCTAGAATTTAGAGAAATTAAACCGGAAAAAATTACTGTAAAAGCCTTCAAAAAGTCGCACTATAGACTACTCAAATATGTTCACATGCCTGAGTTATTCCGAGGTAAGATCATGAAAAGTCAACAAGAATTTTTCCTCAGGATAGATAAATATAACCATGATGTAAACCAGAGCAGGAAACAATACTTTGGTTGTGGCATTCGGTCATTTTTGGCATCTAGAGAGTGTATTTCGGCAAAGCAAGTTTCCTAGGATGGATTTTTCCTGCATTATCTATTTGGAGTCGAGGGTTGCGGCCATAGAGATGCTTGGGGTGATAAGAGATATTATCTCCAGATTCTGCTGCTCTTCGAAAGAGGAGTTGATAGACCAGACGGTATCCAATGGAAATCAGGGGAGGTGTTTTCTTCTGGTTATTTACAGTCCATGCGAGAGTATGAAAATTCATCTTTGCAAAAGGTGGTGGAGTGTTGGGAGTTGTCTTACTTGTTGCTGTTTTGGTTAAGGTTTAAAGAATTCATATATGTTTATAGTGGACTGGTTAGTGCGTAGTTTTGGTTATCAGGGTTTTAGACAGGTTACTGGTTATTGCGTTTTCTGATGTCCATTGATTTCCTTCGGCTTTTCCGTTGGGCTGGTTTCGTTGGAGTCTACCGGAATTTGTTTCAAATTTCGGGGCGGGACTTTCTAACTGGAGCGGCGGTAAGAGGTGACCACTAATGATCCTCTTTGTATGTTGGATCAGCTTGTTTTGGAGGGCTTTCAACATCGTCCTATCTCCCCTACATACTATATTACTATTGAGGTTATGATGCTTTTCGGTATGTACCTTTTATGATCCTCACTACCTTTTCTTGATCTTTTTGGGGTGGAGAGTTGATGAACCCTGTACTGTCATCTTGGATGGTTACTTTCGTGGTCGGTTGAGGTGATTGCACTTGTACCTTCTTCTATCTTGTTTGGTGCCATGTGGCTACCGTATGATAAGGAGGAGCGTTCTGATTGGCCTATGGATTTGGGGCATATGGCCTGAGGTGAGGGTCCTTTTCATGTCAGCTTATTTTATGCAAAGCCTGATACTTGTTTGTTGGAGTTGGTGGACTATTAAGGAGTTTTTAATGATTATATCCATTGCTCCTGTCTGAGTCATCTGCCTCTATTGAGTTGGCATCGGGTTCCTGTGATGGGGCATGGGTACTACATTTGATGTGGGTTTTTTGTGTTGTCTTCATGGATAACATAAAAAAATTTATCGACGAATGTAATTCTGATCTGCGGGATGCTAACCTTGTGCATGCCGTCAAGGTGGCGGAGGCAGCCTCTACGACTGCTAAGCATCTTTCCCTGGAACAGAACACGTCTTCCACTCCTTCTGGCTCTCGGGTTTGTGCGCAGGTGACCCCGAGGGCTTGCGGGCAGGACCATATTCTGTCATCGCCAAGGCCAGTTGCTGCTGGTGCGAAACCCTTCAAACCTGCCGCGGAGTGCAGGCTTCTTATTTTTGGATCGAATTTGCTGTGGGAGAGGGTGGTGGGTTTGACGCGGCGAGCCATTGTGGGAAGGTGGAAGTTTGAACGATACAGTTCTGTTAATTTGATGGAGTGGCTATTGAAGGTGTGGGCAGATCTTTTGGGCTATTCACCATCGGTGACCAAGCTATTTAAAGGATGGTATTGCTTCCATCTACAGAAATATGAGGATGCGAGGATCATTCTTAGCAGAACATGGGTAAACAGTCATAGTTTTCTCGTTGTTCACCGATGGATTGCTAACTTTCACCCTCGGGATAACGCTCCTGTTAATCACCTGGTTTGGGTTAAGTTATATGGTTTTCCTCTGCATTTTTGGCAGTTTCGAGTGTTGAAGGCCATCGGTGACAGTCTTGGGTGATGTTGCTTTGCAGACCCTAAATTCCATGAATCATACGATAAAAGGGAGGCGTGGATATTGGTTGAGATGGCGTTTGCGGGTGGTTTGCCAGCTAATATTGACCTTCAGTGGGAGGGTGTTGTCCATCGGCAACAGATTGACTATTGGCACGTTCCATACAGCTGCCACTTATTCCATGAGACGTGACATCTCATGCGCGGGTGCACAAAGTGGTGTGCGGACGTTACCAGAAAAAATTCTAGGAGTTGTTATGCTGCTCAAAAGGACAGAGTTGATATGGACGCTCGGGCTATCTGGCAACAGGAGAACGCCAGTGCGAATGTCACAGGTAATTCTATCATAACACCACATTTTTATTCTGCATACTGTGTGAATGATGTCGTGATTGATCCGAATGTTCTCAGTAATGATTCATTGCTTGGGTCTGTTCCTTTCAGGGATACTGTGTTGGAGGACTATGTTCCGGACCCTTGTGACCTTTCTAAGCATGTGAAGAATGTTGTATCGGGGTTTGTCTGTGATCGGGTGATACCCTCTTCCTCTAATTTGAGTATACCCTCTGACAAGTCTGGACAGAATGTATTGTCTTCAGCCTCTTTTGATAACCCGGGGGTTTTCACTCTGCCTGATTCGCAGCTACCTTTAGATGATCATAGGGTTTCGGTTGGGTTTTTTCGGGAGCTTTTGATTATCCCCAGTTATTGTGAGATGGCCAGGGCTCAGACAGCTTTGGGTGATGCTCCTATTGGAATGGTCCAATCTGGTGAGGTTCTCCAGTCTGATAATCCTCCTCCCTCCTCATTATCGCCTCGGCATAACTATGATCTTTCTCTCCATAATTCTATCGAGAGTGAAATTGAGTTGTTATTATGTAATCTGGATGCTGGACTTGTCCCATTGTCTATGGATGTTGGTCTTAGTAACCTTCATGGTCAAGCCACGGTGGCCTCGGAGACTGGTCACTCTTCCCCTCCTATTGTGATTAGTCTTTCTTCTCTTTCCAATGTTATTGTTCGTCGAGTTAAAAGAAATCAGAAGCACAAGAAGAAGTTGGTTTCCATGTTTGGGTTGCATGTTGATTTTTTTGAAGGGAATTTTCGTGATATTCCTATGTCTCTTGCATTAGGTCGGGTCCTTAGAGCTGTGACCCCTAGCTCTGAGTTACCACCATGATGCTTATCTCCCTAAACATTCGGGGGTTGGGGGGTCATGATAAGTATTTATCTTTGAAAAAAAAATTATTTATGTCAAGCTGTCTATCATTCTCATTCAAGAATCAATGGCGGGCGCTGATCATTCCATTGTATATTTCTGGTCAATGCTTCCTGGATGGTTCATTGCTGCGTTTGATGCCCTTGGTTTATCAGGCAGATGTGTGGCCATTTGGGATCCCTGGTGGTTCAAATTGAAAGCATATCGATTTTTCAGTGGGATTCTTCTCTCAGGTTACTGTCGGGGTTTTAGATTCAGAATTAACATTATGAATGTTTATGCTCCATATTTTGATCGGCTGAAATTCTAGAATTAGCTCCATGACTATAGATACCATTTGTTGAGTAATCTCATAATCGCTGGTGATTTTAATGTATAATTTTATGCTTATGAAATCTGGGGTAATTATGGAAGGCTTGACCCTCTGGAAAATATAATTAAGGACTTATTGGCAGGTGCTGATCTGATGGACGTCTCAATGTCGATCAATTGTCCTTCTTGGGTGAACGGTAGAAGGGGTAATGACTATATTGGTAAGCGTATTGACCGTATGAGGATATGATCGAGTCTTCGTTCATTGATGAAAGGGGTGTCTGCTAATGTGGAGGATCTGACCTTATCTGATCACAAACCGATCTCATTGACATGGGAATTTGAAGAGGTGCAAGATGGGTGCCCTTTTAAATTTAATCGTGTCTAGCTAAATGATGAGGATTTTAAAAAAATGATTTTAGACTATTGTAAGGCGCATAAGAGAGATGAACATACTTTAGCAATGGTCTATCTCACTAATCTGTTGCGGGGTTTGAAGAAGGAAGTGAGAAGATGGGACAAGAACAAAAGGAGGTTGGTTAAGGAAAGGATTAGAAGCATACATTCGGAAAGAGCTCAGATTTACAGAGATTTGGCTGAAGGGAGACAGAGTGTGGACTTTTGGGAGAAGCTGAAAATCTTGGAATCCGAGTATAGATCCTTTTTAATACATGAAGAGATAACCTGGCGACTGAAAAGCCAGGCTATCTGGTTAAATGAAGGTGATAAGAACACTAGATTTTTTCATAATTTCGCATCAGGCAGGAGGAGGGAAAACTCTATTCGGGAGATTGAGCATGAGGGCAGGTTTGTTTGCACTTGGGAGGATATTAAAGTGGAAGCTGTAAATTTCTTTGGTGGCCCATACAAATGCAGAGATGATATGGTTATTGATGACTAGCTGGATATGATTAGCGATTATCCTATTATGTTTGATGAGCAGGATAATCATTTATTTCTTGAAAAGTTTTCCCCTGAGGAGATCAAGAGTGTCCTCAAATCCTTTGCAGTTGACAAAATTCGAGGGCTAGATGGTTGGACCCTAGATTTTTTCCTTTACTTTTATGATGTATTCATTAATGACTTGACGGATATGGTGGAGGAAGCAAGGGTTAGCGGAAGGATTCATGGTGCGATTAATTCGACCTTCATTGCTTTAATCCCGAAGAGAATGGGGAGGCTTACCTTTAGTGATTACCGTCCGATCTCCCTGTGAAATACCCTTTATAAAATCATCTCAAAAGTTATTGCAAAAAGAATCAAAGGTATTCTCTCCACGCACATATCGTTGGAACAGTCAGGGTTTCTTAAACACAGGAATATTCATGATGTTGTAGCAGTGACTCAGGAGATCATCCATTCAATTCAATCACAGAAGATGAGAGCTGCAGTGATGAAGATTGACTTGAAAAAACTTACGATAGAGTTGACTGGGTGTTTATGTGGATGGTTCTTCATAAAATTGGACTTGGGTGGGAGGCGGTTGCATGGATCATGGGTTGTATATGCAATACATCAATGGCTATCCTCATAAATGGATTTGCATCGAATTTTTTTCATCCTGGTCGGGGGCTGCGGCAAGGTTGTGCCCTTTCACCACTACTATTCATATTAGTAATGGACACTCTGATTTTAAGAATAAACAGGGCAGTAGCACAAGGGAATTTTAAAGGCATCGAGATCGGCCCTCAGTTGAAGACATCCCACAACATTTTCATTGATGATATCCTCATCTTTGGAATGTTGGTGAAGGCATCATGGGTGGCCTTATATGATATTTTTAATATCTTCTGTGCTGCCACTGGTACGATAATCAGTGTTGACAAATCTTGTTTATATTGCACTGTAGGTCACAATCCTTAATTTGATGAAGTTGTAGAGCTGTTTGGTTTCAAAAAGGCTTTTCTGGAAGCCGGTCTCACTTATCTGGGTTTTAGAATGCAAGCTTTAACATATTTTGTGAAGGATTGGGAATGGTTGATACATAAGTATAGGAAACGGTTAAATTCATGGACTGCGAATTTCCTATCTCGGAGAGGCAGATTAATACTCTCGCAGGTTGTGTTACAGCAAATCACTATATATTGGGCCCACCTATATATTATCCCTAAGAATATTTTGAAGGAAATTAAGAAAATCATGGGAAGGTTCATATGGGGGAGGGGGAAGGGAAAAAATATTTTCACTTATCAAGCTGGGATAGTATAGCTTCACCTAAAGAGATGGGGGGTTGGGGCATTTTAGACCTGGAGATCATTGGGAACGCGCTAATCATAAAATCACTGTGGAGATGCCTACACAGTAATGGTATTTGGTATAAAATCATTAAGCAGAAATACATGGGTAGTGAGTCTCTAGAGGATTTTGACTCCTTGGGGTGGAATGATGGTTTAAAAAGATCTTGTATTTGGAAGGGATTCGGCACAGTATGGCCAAAGGTAAGTGAGAAATTAAGATGGTATTTTGGAAATGGTTCAAAAATTTTAATTGGTTGTCGAAGGCTGCCTGGGATTGAAAATTTCGTGCCTTTAAATGATGGTATTATTCAAACACTTAATCAGAAGGGGATTTTTTACTTACAAAAGACAATATAGGATTTGGAATTTGGTGTTCCCCGGTGGAAAGATGCCACAGAAATGGGGTTGGAAAGTAGATGGGAATTTGAACGGAGTAGATATATAAACATTCTTCAATCATTTGGGATTTGTACTTCAGTGGAGGGCGATAGACTTACATGATGTGGTTCCAAAAAGATGGATGGTTTGAGCGTAAGAGGGATATATTCAGCACTAATTCTGAAAAAGAAATGGCATATTTCGGATAGATGGTTCAAGAATATCTGGAGAGTCAATGTACAAATAAAACTGATCATTTTCATGTGGCATGTGTAGAGGAACAAAAATCTTACATGGAAAAATTTACAAAAAATGGGCTGGCAAGGGCCTAGACAGTGTGTTCTATGTGGGGCGGATGAGGAGGATAATTGTCATCTTTTTGATATTTTCTCATTTGCAAAAGAAACTATGTCCATTCTCAGTGAAAAATTACATATTCAAGTACCACTTTTCAGCTCTACAGAGGAGTGTTTGGGATGGTGGCTGCATAGAGGAAGGGTCTTCTGGGTTGTGCCATTGTTGTTCCATTGGAATATTTGGTGTTGTAGAAATAGAAAAATCTTTGAGAATATGCCATGTTCCCCCATCAATGTGGCCTTACTGATTTTTAGCACATGGAAAAACCAGAAGATAGGCCAGAAACCTCCACAAGATTTATCTAGAAGACTTAGCCCATATGAATTTCATTACCCGATGGGATATTTTGATGGGGCATCTCAGAATTCAAATTGTGGATGCGGAGCATGGTTATTGATCTCTCCGAGTTGTCACTATAAAATCTTTTGGAATGGAGGTAGAGGATCGAATATGAAGGCGAAATGTCTTGCTTTATGGGGCCTCTTATGGTTTTCTTGTCATTTATATGTGGAAAGGATCTGGGTTATAGGGGACTCCAAAGTCCCAATTGATCATATGAATCAAAAAGCTACTATTAATCTTGGGAGTTCAGCACAGTGGATGGATAGAATCACTATTTTAAAGAGGTCCTATTCATACATCTCTTTTCATCATGTTTATAGGGAGAAGAACACAGTTGCTAATAGCTTGTCAAAGAAAGGTTTGGAAGGGATTTTTGGCGAAATGCACTATGAGCTTGTTATTTCTAACGGACAGGGAGCAGAAGGAAAAATCCTTATTTCATAAGATGACAGAGTTGTTCTTATCACTAGTAATATGAGGAATTTTGTTGCTGTTTTTGATTAGATGATTTTTGTTACTGATTTTTATTAGATGTTGTTATTGTGTAAGATGAAACAAAATATGTAATATTGTTTTTCTTATAGTCCTGGAAAACTGTAATAGCGAGCTGAATCAGATGGACAATGTTTCTGGGAGTCTTCTCCCTACTGTTTTTTATTTTTGCTGCAGAAGTAGTCTTTACTGTTCCACATTATGTTAATTAGAAGCTGAAGAAACAATGTAAAAGCTTTCGAAATATTAGCTTTTGTCCTGGTACAAAATATAAACCAGATATGCATTTTTCTTGCTGAAACAAAAAACTAATTGAAAAAAATTTAAACTCGAAAATTATTCAAAATCTCTTGATTGTGTATATGACTAAGAATGAGGCAAAAAAAAAATTGTTTAAAATTTTTTAATTTCATCTCTTGATTGTGTATATGATTAAGAATATTTTTCCATTATTAAATATGGGTATCTACACCATTTTATTTTATAAAGAATGAAAATTATGGAAGACTTAATTTGAAATAGACAACTATCAACTTAATTAAAGTTTTGGTTTATGTTTTGGCATTTTTCTATATATTTTTAATTAATCATATTAAAAATTGAATATATTTTTAATTAATTATATTGAAAAATTTATGTGAAATGTGTATGACATATTATAAAAAAATTTATGAAGAAAATTTCACTACATTCAAATATTTTGGAGCCTACTTCATGGTCACACCATGTGTCAGCGTTCTAGTCAAGTGTTGTTTTATATTATTTCATGTCTTAAGTATTCTTAAGTCTTCTCAAATGTCATTGCTTCAATTATAACATCTCTATATGTTTTTCATGGTCACAACACTGTTCTTGTGGTAAAACGACACTTTTGGGTTGCAATTGCACACACTTCACCTTTTATATTTGGAGAATGTGCAAAAAGTGGTATCTCATGAATATTCATTGTTGGTTAAGTTTTTCTAAGTTTTCATAATGATTTATTATGTGTCGCAAGTAGTTCTATGTCTGGAACTCATTTTGGCCACCCCTCAATCAATCATACAGACTTGGAAAAATTCCAATTTTAAATGAGCTCATCAAGGCCAAAAGCGTATGAGCACACTCCGAAGCCTTGATGGTAGATCTTTCGTTGTTCATAAGTATGCTCTACACCCTCCCACAGAGCTGGGCACACTCCAAAAGGATGAAGTCCCTTCCCTGCTCTGAACTGCACCCTCAATTCACCAAGTCTTCCTTGAGTGCACTCCTTCGACTTGAAGAAGTGTGCCCTCCTTAGGCACACTAGCACATCCTGAAGACTTGAAGATCAACCCTTCAACCTTCCCTTATGCACCTGTTGTGACCAGCAACAACCCCCCTTTTTATTTAATATTAGTAATATTACTAAATAAATGCGGACCCTTAGTTAAAAATCCAAAAAAATCAATTAGGATTTGTTTTCCTTTTCAAATAAAACTTTCTATCGTAAACTTAGGGAAATCCTTTAGAAAGAACCTTAAGAAACACTTAATTTTATGATAAATTACAATAAAATTGTTCTTTAAACAAAATAGCGCATCCATCGCAAAATGATAGGTATCTTTTGAAAAACTGAAATTGCGATTTTGCGATTTTGGGATAACGCGATCCCAAAAAGCCTATACAATAAACATATTGGTCGCAGATCGCATAGCGCAGAAAAGATAAATGTTAAAATGAATACCTTTTGCGTTATTTATAATTTTGCGCTTTTGCGATATTTGCGATGTGCGCTTTTGCGCTATTTCACAATTTGCGCTTTTGCGCTATTTACAAAATTGTGATGGTTTCATTTTGCGATATTGCGATATTGAGACATTGCGATATTGCGATATTTCGCAGCAAATCGCAGATCGCAATGTCGCAGATTCATAAAAACGCGTTGTTCAAAGAAAATCTTCTCATATATCAATATCTGTTATGTGCTTTAATGATTGGATTAAATGAATGGATTGTCAATTAATGGTAAAAGAGATTTTGTTTTGATTGAAAGTCGTTTCACGATAAAATAATATATTTCATCTGCCTTTGCATTTAAAACTATCTCATCACCTTTCTTATGCCATTACTCTCATTTAACTTGTAAAACGCAGGCACGAACGAGCAAACGTCTATACAAAGCTTTCACAGAACATTATGGGTAAGAAGGAGAAGAGCTCAAATTCTGAAAATAGAGAAATGGCTTCACTGTATGCAGACACCGCTTGCAATAAGGATGCCGGTATAACCATATGGGAAGGAATGTACAATTTGCTGGAAGAAGAAAATCCTGTGGTGTTGAAAGTTGCGGCTACAGCAGGTTCTAGTAATACGTCTGAAGCAACTCTCAAAGAACTGGCTTGTTCATTTCTGCATAGGATAGCGGCAAGGCCGAGGATTCTTCCGTATACGGACATGGTGAAATGGGTGCTGGATAACACCGATATTTCAGACAGGCAATTTAGAACTCCATCTCAAGAGCTAATCGGGTCATTCACCATGGAAGATTTGAGGCTGATGTATAAGTTGCCGGAACCTCAGGCGACTTATAATAAGCAATTCATGGAAGATTTTTCCAGAGAACATGCGAATTTGTCAGAATGCACACAGGAGTGGACCAAAAGAGATGAACCATTGAAGAAAAACAAACACGGGCAGACAGTACCAAAAAGGATGTTTTATACGTTGTTCACAAGTTCAATATCCAAGTGGGCAATTTGACACAGTTTCTACCACAAGATAGGGTGTATGAGTTTGCCAAATTATCCTCTATAAAGCTTTTAGAAGTTACTGAAAAAACTGTTGGAGATCAGGAGCTCTCAGGGAAACATAAAGCTCTTATTGAGAGAAGTCGGGAGTTGAAGAGACTTGAAATAACTGTAAAGCAAAATGAGGAAACATTGACCAAATTCAAGGCACTTAGTGCTGAGCAAGAAAAATATGTGGAGCGTGTTCGGCAAAGAGAAAGACTACTGCGAAAGGTCGAATCTATAAAGAAGAAACTACCTTGGCTGAAGTATGATAGGAGAAAATGGCGAAGCGAAATCGAGATGAAATTGCAAAATTAATAGCAGAGCAAAAAAAAAGCTCCAATAGAGGAGAATGCACAAATCAGAAGAGTAGAGAAGGCAGTAAAGGAGGCAGCTACAGCGGCAAACACTCTTACTGATTGTGTAAATGATAATTTACACAAAGCTAATTTGATTTCAGAAATTGTTCCAGGATATCTCCCACAGGCACATCAACTGCAAACGGGATGGAGGCAAAAAGCAGAAGAAAGAGCAAGATCAATCCAAGGGCTGACAAGATTAAACTGGAACTCTTACTGGACATACTTAGTGAAGCCACACAGTCAGCACAGTGCGCTTAATTGTATCATTAATTCTACAGAGAATATTGCGCCTACACTTGCCGACTCTGTCTTTTCAGGATAGTTGAATTCTGAAGTCGGTCAACCACATCTTCTCAAAACTATGCTAGATGCCTGCAAGTTTAAAGATCCAGTTCATAAATAGTTAGTTAATAGTCTTTATTTTTTAGATTTAGTTTTAATTTTACTGTATTTTAGCCTAGGAAAAGGACGGTCATTAAACCGAATCCTTAATTTTTGTAATAGACTATTTTTAGATTTAGCTAAGTAGTATTTAAACCCTTCTCATGAATTTAGAGAGGGGTCCTGGATCTTAATATTTTTGACTTGGAGATTATATTTTTGTAATCCATTGACTTATATATTTTTTAAAAGGATCACATCTGGTGCTTTTATGTGGAATTATCTTTGAAGTGTTGCATTTCTGTACCTTGGAATTTGATTTTGCATCAGAATTATTGGATTAGAGTATCAGATTTAATTTGAAAGTCTTCAAGATGAATGAGGTATTTCTATCTGTTCACTGTTTATTTCTTTTTTCTTATGATATTCACTTTAAAATTTGCTATCATTTATATATATATTTTGTTTTCACAACGCTTCTTTTTATATATCATTTCTGAGTATAATTGAAACGTTATCTTTCATAAGTATATGTGGATGATATGTTATGATGAATGCAATATGTTAATACAACTCTGTTTAATTTCTTAAACAGAGTTATCTTTATTTGTTTCTGCACATTTCAATTTAAATGATAATAAATTTTTATGGTTATTGTTAAATTGGAATAATCTTAAGTTGTATTCACATATAATTGCCCGGGTTAGTGTTAGAATTTCTTTATCGGTATTTAGTTTAAATTAGATAGTTTTATTTCTGTCAATTTAGTCCCATTTCCACTCATCCAAATCAACCCATCACCAACCCATTAGTTATAAGGAAACTGGTCCTTTAAATCCAGTCGGAGCCACCATACCAAACGGAAAAGGAGCTGTCCCAAGGTCCTGACCGGATGGTTTTACCCAATGTTTGAAGCAGAGATTTTCTAGGCTTCAACATTTTTGGCGCTAGAAGGAGGGCATGAGCTATGAATGGCAAGTAAATATTTACCCACAAGCCATTTTGAGAGCAAAACACCCTCATCAACTTCTTCAATTTCTTCTGAAATACAAAATCCTATAGAAGAAATTGAGAAGAATATTCATACACCCACTACCAAAATCTCAAAACATTCAGACAATCAAAATCCTGAGTCTCCTGAAGTTCAAGATTTAATTCATAAATTGAAAGGATTCTCATTATCTCTAGATGAGTCGGAAATATCTGAAGGTAGTGTAACTTCAAAATTTGTTTCTTCAAAACCTCTTACTAGGCTTCAAAGTGAAAAACTTGGTATTTCTCCGAAAGAATTCCCTTTACCTAGTAGAGTCAAGACAAGAAAAACTCAATCGGAATCAGTAAGTGATATAAGTTCTTCATCTAATATTCAATTACCTGTTTCTGAAATCCCAACTCAACAAAGTACAGTTGTTTCCACATCATCTCCTCAATCATCATCTGCTCAATCATCATCAATCTCAACATCATCTATTCCAACAACTTCTATTCAAATACCACCATCTTCTACTACTCCTCCAATAGTTGTTCCAATAATGGCTAGACCATGGGCTACTCCAGGAGCTGTCAACATGCCTGCACCTTTACATGATTTACCTGACAATCCCGGAAAATGGCTTCCAAAGTTCAGTCCAGATCTTAACATTCAAGCTAAAGAACATATCAATAACTTTATGCTGGTTGTAAATTTGAATGGAGTCGCACATGAAGATGTTGTAGTCAGACTATTCCCTTATACTCTTCAAGGGGCAGCAGGATCCTGGTACTTTTCATTACCTTCAGGATCCATAACAAGTTGGGCCATTTTTGCAGATCATTTTTTAACCAAATTTGGAGATGACAGATCAATAGCTACTTTAATCAACGATCTCTCAAATTTGAAAGCAGAACCCAAGGAACCCATTAAAGATTTCAACGCTAGATTCAACAAACTCTTGAAAAAAATTCACACAGATTCAAGGCCTAGTGAACAAGTCAGAAGTGAATGGTACATAACTGCCTTACCCTCAAATATAGAAATTTTTGTAAATAGAGCTGCAAAACCTACATTAGCCGAGAATATGAAAGAGGCTATTGCAGTAGAAAAACGAATTATTTCTCTAGAAAAGAAAAATGCTATTGAGGAAAGGAAATCAAAGAAGGTTAGCTTCAAAGATGATTCAAAGAAAAAGGCCAAAGACCCATACGACATGGGAGGTTTACAGAAAGTTCTTAAAACCATGTCAAATGAAATGGTTGAAATTAAAAAACAAGTAGCTGAAACTTCTACCAAAAAACCATTCCGAAATTTCAGAAGAAACCAGGTTGAATCTAAACCTCCTAATGCAATCTCTAATGCAGAATCAGAAGAAGAGGAAGAAGAAGAAGATACATCTTTAGTATCAGATGAGGAAGATGAGAATGAAGAAATAGCTGAATTGCATGGAATGTGGGATTTTATTCTCCCTAATTCTGATAGTGAGGTAGAACAAGAAGCTATGCCTGTAAGTACTAGGAGTAAATCTACATCGGAACCTGTACAAACAGCTCCTAAAAAGAAAATTACAACTCCAAGTACCAAAGACAAATCCCCCGTAAAGAAAGCTTCTCCATTACCTACTCAAAATCAGCCATCTTCTTCTAATCCTCCTACATCAACAACAAAGACTTTAGTGGTGTCAGATCCTATGGAGTATAACATTGTTGAAGACATGAAAAAGATTAAAGCCAACATTTCCTTACATGAACTCAGCAAACTAAAACACCAGCAGAAGTTGCTATTGAAAGAATTAAACGCTACACCAATTGCTCCTTTACCAAGTGGTGTAGTTGCAAAAGCAGCTAGGGGAGCTGGTAAGCCACCAGATAAGGTAGATGCTACTGATACAGTGCTCATTGGAGAAAAGTCAAATTCTCAGACTTCTCCTTTTCTTTTGACTAATGAAATGTACAATAAGAATCTGCATAATTGTTTGATTGATTCTGGAGCTTCCTCTAATATAATGCCTACTTCTGTTTGTGTCAAATTGAATATCGAACCACAGAAATCGGCAGTTCATATTGTTCAATTGGATCGCTCTAAAGTTCAAGTTGTAGGAGAAATCAATTCAGTTACTATCAGATTAGCTTCTGATCCTAGGATTGTCCAAAGAATTGATATTTTGATTGTAGATATTCCTGAATTCTATGGATTAATTTTAAGCAGGGACTGGTCTGCGAAACTTAATGGTTATATCTCAACTGATTATTCACATATGTGGCTTCCCTACAAAGGGAAACCAAATCAAATCAAAGTTGAACGAGAAAAACATATTACACACACTGTCACTGAATTTGAACAACCTAATGAGCCAGTGGCATTCAACAACAATATTCTTGGAGGTTATTCTGCTGAATCATTTCTTGGAAACTTCAAAGCACCTCAATCACCTTTTTCTGTAAATACTTTTGTTTCTCAAATAGAAAATTTTTCACAATCTGATCCTTCCAGAATTGTAAATATTTCTGATGTAATTGTAGATAAGTCAATAAATAAATCTTTATTTTTGTCGTTATATTTTGATGGATCAAAGTCTAGTGATGGAGCTGGAGCAGGATGCATCTTAATTGATCCATATGGAGAGAAAACCATGCTGTCATGTAGGTTAGAATTTGAGTGCACAAACAATACCGCAGAATATGAAGCCTTGGTTCAAGGACTTTATAAAGCTATAGGGTTAGATGTTAAATACTTAAAAGTCTTTGGTGATTCCGAAATTGTCATAAAACAAGTTAGGAATACTATTAATTTCCTTTCAGGACATCTTAAACACTATCAAACCCTAGTACAAGATCTTACCACTCATTTTTTAGCATTCAATATTTCTCCTATTCCTAGGAATCAAAATACATCAGCTGACTTGTTAGCTTATGTTGCATCTAAACTCCTTCCTGCTGAATATTGCAGTCTTGATAGGTTTTCTGTAGAATTGATTTTTCGCCCATCTGTCCCCGATAATGTCACAAATTGGAGAGTTTTCTATCATGATCAAGATATTTTAAATTTCATGACCAGGGATAATTTTAAGAACCCCCCTAAATTTATATATATAATAAATGGGCGAATCCCCATGATACATAGGAAAAATGGAAGGCGATTTTATTAATAATATAATATGTATATATAATTTTTTGGCGAATTTCTCACGAGATTATATTATCTTGTAAAATCATGGCGAATCACCAGTACAGATGGCGAATCACTACTACAAAATGGTGAATCGTTGTCTAGTGGAGTTCGGGGTGTTGGTTCCAATGAATATATGGTAGTTGAACTAGGAGTAGAAAGAAGAGAACCACCGAGACCAAGCATGGCACATGGTGACTCATGAGGGAAGTAGTTCTCGTGCAGTTTGGAAAACGCATTCTTATAGTTCTACTAAGAGTAGTGTTGTTGCTCATGCTACTACTAGCACTGATATTGAGGTTGGAGAGGAGTTTGAGGAAGCATGGAAGGTAGCAGTGGTGGAGAATTACAAAGAGTACCCCATGATGGGCTCCATTTTTCCCTTTGGTATTTTTGCCTGCAAGATCTTATGTCCATTGAACCAACAATTAACCGTTCAACCAACAATCAACTTGACTGAGTTGATTAGGTATGAGTCAAATTAGACTAATCTTCAAAACTATGCTTTGCACTATACCATATTTATCACACTAATGCTACACAACATTGTGCATTTGCACCCAACTCTCATGCATGCACACAAAATTTTCATTAACATCTATAACCCTAACCAAGTGAGAATTGATCAACAATTTGCACCAAATTTTGTTAATGTTGAAAGTTCATAAGAAATTTAGATCCATGGTACCTTAAATAAATTTTGAGATAACCTCCACAAATTCGACCACAATAGAGAAAACTTGTGATAAATTTTAAACCTACAAAAATTACGATTCATGTTCCTAGGAACGATCATAAGAAGTAGTTGGCATATAGGTCGAGTTTTGAGCCTTCTTCTTGTTTGAAGAGGACTTGTCTATTATCAGAACTACCTTCCTTGCCTTTGATGCCTTGAAGGAATTGCAAATTGACTCATCAAATGAAGACAACTTTATGTTCTTGTCAATTAGAGTTGAATAGCTTCCCTGTGCACTCAACACAAACTCTGACCAATAGGAAACATCCCACCCACCAACTATGAGGTCCCACAGAATTGTTGCTCCCGCCTAAACAACAGACAACTGGAATGTGAGAATTCAAAAACAAAGAAAATCCCAATCGCATATATCTTGAGGATGAACTCAATCTCAAATCCAAAACCCATAAAATTTATATCCAAAACTAAAACTCATCAAATTTGGAAGTATATTGGAAACAAAACCGAGGCAAAAGAGCTAAATTTGAATGTGGGAACTGACACAAAATCTACAAACTTGAGCAATTTTTGATGTACATTATTTTGTTTGACAAAATAGATCAGGAAGAAAGGCCTCAGGGAAGATCACACTAGACTAGGGGTAAGTGAAAACCACCAAGGTGAAGCATGGGAACAAGAATACAACCAAAAATGATCTATAATTTTGTTCAATCAGTGAATATGGCAGGGATGTTAGATCTGGCGAAGATCCACGATGGAGATTACGTCATAACCTCGCATCGATGTTTGTATTGTTTACCATTTAAGCTATATGTTAAGTTCGTCGATATGTGATGCACCGTGATTGGTCATCATATTGTGGAACCCTACATCCATTGTTTCACGTATATGTAAGTGGTTTGAGTTATGTGCGATCTATTTTAAAGTAAATCGTTGTTAATTGCGCGCATATGTATGTGGAAGGAAAAACACGGCAGAGAGACTCGGGTAAGTGACCCGACGCAGAGCCAAGGATAAGAAACAACTAAACACAACAGGCACGTGCAGAAGAGGCAGAGTCAGGTAGCGGGTGACATGATGATAGCGTTTGAAGCACAGAGGCATAGGCAGAAGAATGTATAGTGGCATTGTTGGAAGCACAACGGCTGGGTCAAGTCGGGCACTGAGGTGTCGTTACAGAACTTTGCAACTATTGCATCATAACCAGAAAGGACACCTCAGCACTTCGGGAGGACACATCAGCAACATCAGATTCAACACAACGAACAGTATTTCCAGTTTTAATTTGTTTTATTGGTATGATTGCATAAGTAATCTTAACAGTTTAGGTAGTTGAGTAGTTTCAAGAAGTTCAGCGTTTACGAACTACTTTGATGTATTTAAGTAGATAGAAATAAAGAAAAAGAGTTCTTAGTTTTGGACTTCTGGATCACTGTTAATTTGGTATTGAATTTTCTAAGAAATAAATGAAAGAAGATCAAGTTTCCTACCCCTATTGATGTTGATATGTCTTTCCAGTTTCACTCTGTGTTTATTCCTCTTTGAATGATGCGAATTAATGTAGCAGTCGATCTCTTAATTACATCTGTGAGTAGTAGTTAAACAACCTTAATTTGCACTCCTTCGCTTCATCTCTTCTTCCTTCACAAATTCTCCTTGAAACTTAAAAGTAATAGTTTATGTGTTTACAACATATTATTTTGAGTTTCCCCTCTCTTAGAAAACTCCCGATGAAACTTTAAAGTAATAGATTCTGTGTTTACAACATATTATTTCGAGTTTCCTCTCTCTCCATGAATTTCCCCTGAAACTTAAAAGTGGTAGATTCTGTGTTTTCAGCGTATCATTTTGAGTTTCCCATACAGTTCTTTTTTTCATTTCATTCAAATATCAGCGATTTATGGCATTGTGAAGGCTTTCATTATCTCAGATTATTGAGGGTATTAAGTGATTAAATTCCAAAGGTGTTAAACAGAGGCCATTTGATATTGTAATTGTGACATACATTTGTAAAATCTCTTAAGCACTGATTCCTTCCGCAACCAAGGGATTGTTTATTGAAATACAAGAGGACTTATAATAACATGTGGTCAATGCACAATGAAATTAGGATATAAATAATTGCAGGAGGAAGGCACAGTGCCAAATCTTTGGTGGTACAAAAATGTCTGGCAGTCAAGGGCACCAACAAAAGGCATACTCTTCTTTTGGCTTGTTTTGAAGGAACACGTACTCACATGCCACAGGATCCAAAGGATAAATAAGGTCAGGTTAGTATTATTTATGTTGCAATGAGTCTGAGTCTAACAACCATGTTTTTTTTACTTGTCCTTTGACCAGGCAGGTTTGGCAACATCTTGAGGCTTAGATGGGTTTGACACATCTTTGGGAAAACACTTTATGAGGAATGTTACAGTACTTTATAACGAGAAATCTCAGGAATTTTAAATCTCTTCCCATTCTGGTCACATGGGGCATCTGGCTAGCATGCTTGACAATAAATGTACTCCTCAAGTGAAAGTCACTTTTCAGGGTTTAGCACTTCTCTCATTGTACAAATCCACCTCCAAACTGAAACCATCTTGTTTAATTGAAGAGGTCAAGATTAACAAGGATAAGGTGTGGGAATATTTTCAATGGAGCAAACTAGGGTAATGTTACTATCTGCAGTGTGGGTTCATTCTTCATTTCTCGGAAAGTCACTTCATTGGCAAAGCCAATCTGGGGATTGGTACAAATAATAAGGGCAAATTTAGTGCACTTTTTGTGCTGCTTAAAAGTGCAGCTGCCAGGAACATCATACAACTCCAGGTATTCAACGTTTTAGAACTAGTAATCCTCTGGATGCAGGGCAGAGTTTAGTTTGTAACCTGGGATTATACAACTTGCACAAACACTAAAGACACTCTCAGGGCTCTTCCAGGAGATCTATTCTCATGTTTTCTAAGAACAAAATGCATAGGTGGATACTCTCTCTAAGGAGGCACTGCTCCTCCCCGTGAACTCCTACATCTAGGAAGAACACAACAATGATCAATTAATTTCTCATTATGAGAGCAACTTCATAGACTTTTTTGGTCTCTTTTCTTGTTTAAGGTTTTTCTGTGACCATTCTTACTCTGCTGGTGTTATGTTTCATTTTGTTAAGACATACCGGATCCTGTTCTACAAGCTGCTTGATTAAGGACATGTCAGTTCCGGTATAATGTAAGGCTGATCGGTCTGTTCTGCATAGAACCATGTGCACTGTTAGTGCCTAAAGATTGTATTTTCGTTTTTATCTTCGAATAGAAAGTGTGATTTTTTTTCTGGAATTAAAATATATATATATATATTATAAAGTAAATGGTAAAAATATTGACACAATTATAAATGCAATTTGATTTTTTGGTGTAAGGATTTGATTGTAGAAGTCATAATGATAAAATAATCACTGGATCTACCCATTCAGCTGTCAGCATAAATGATAAAGACACTCAGATAGCCACAAGTTTCACAGCAGGGAAAGAATTTTGAAATTTCACCACATTTGAATGGATTATTGGCATCCCATTCAAAATTCACCATGATACGCAGTAGTGATGAGCATCATAGATGCCACAGTTAGCACTTGAGATTCCAGATCTTGTCACTACTAGGCAACATAATCCAAGTGTTGCAAATTAGATCCATTGTAAATAAAGGTCAGATCTGGTATATAGCATTTTACAGTGAATCAGAGGTGGTGTTTATCTGAGGGTTTGATACAATTGAGAATGCTTTGATCGCTTGTTCATGTGGTCCATTGACTGCAAAGGTCGCGTGCAATCTGGAGGCAGTAATATTAGAACTAATCCAGTTTTTGAAGCCTCTATTCTTGACAAACTACCTGCCTTCCTTCAGCCCGTACAGTCAAATTCAAAATAGAGTACCTATGGGCCAATGAAAGCTTGCATATGATAATGAATGTACTGGTAGATGCTTGTGGCATTTGCACAACAGTTGATCTTCCGGGGGTTAATGAGCATATTTAAGAACTTCTGGCTGATTTGATCAGGAGAGAACCACAAAACGACATTCCCGAACAAAATTTCCAGAACTCATTATCATAGAAAAGGTTCAAATATGACCAAACTGCTCATGTGCTAGCTTTTAAATCAAATTGGAATTTCTCGTACTAAAGATGATCTACAAGCTTAGTGATGTGATAGTCTTAGCAATGTGTTCCATCTAATATATTCTAATCGGAGACAATTTCATGCCATTCCCAAACCTGTAGTAAATGAGAGCAAACTCTATGACAGTGAATTTAAGGGTGGTGCTAGCAATAATTATATAGACCTGTCCTGATCTAAATTAAACAAATACATAGCTTGTCATGAAAGTTTGTCATCCAAAGATATTTAAGATGCTTGATCACTGGTCCTGGGGTTTAGAATCATGAATAAGTTTGGCAGCATTATGCATAGGTATCTTGTGGAGTTACTTATGAAAGGTCGCAGGAGGGTGGGTCCAGTGTATGCCATGAGAAGATATCCTGCCTATTAAATAAATAAAATTCATAAAACCCAACAAAAGATTGAAGGGATCCACAGATGGGGTGATTGACCAAGGGCAAGGTATGAGAAGTGACCTGGGGCATCTGGCAGATGCAAACGATGACAGCAATAAGTGGTGAGGGTTTTGGGTGTAGCCAGCAAAAGGACTTCATGGAATGTTTGGGGCAGTACAGCTCCACTCACCACTTCAAATGACATAAGCCGAGGTAGCAATGTACTGAGGTAGAATGTCACAGAATTGTGGCAGCGGGTGATGGATAATGGATGGAACAGGGAGAAGTACATCCACCCCTATACCACATCATTCACAGAGTTGGGAGGATAGTGCACACTTAATCCGAATTGTGGCAATACGGTGGAGAATTTCGACATGGAATGAGGTGGCTATCTAAAACTGGTGTTGTAGTGGCAGGTTGTCATGAGGCTCTGCAAGGAGAATTAGGTGACAATGAGTGTGGCTAGTGATATTGTCAGAGAGCCAAGAGGTAACAAGTACTGTAGAGGAGTAGCACTGCCAGCTGCAGCAATAAGGTTGGCAGCGAAAGCAGGAGGACTGAATTTTGCATTGGGCATCCAATGGCTCCACCTAGACATAGCACACTGCGAAGAAGGGACACTAGCCAAACAAAAATTGCAAGTAAAAAGGGAGATTTCTGATTCATGTAAAGTCACCAAGGCCAAGCAGAACATGCTCCAGGCCAACAGCAGATTTCTCCATGGCTGACCCATGGCTGGTAAGGCAGCCATTGTGGACTTGGATGAGGCAGTAAAATAAAGACACAGGGAAGTAGCAGCTGAAGAGGTGATAGCTCAGGCAGAGGCATGGGTGAGAGGCCCAGGGAACTCACAGACCCAAGAGATGAAGTTCTTTCAGCTTGCAGACCATGGTGGCCCAAGAAATTGCTTTGGAGTGCAAGGAAACTGTGGACCTAAAGCACCAGCTACGCATATTTGAAGGGATGTTTGAAGCCTTTGTGAAAAAGGTCTTTGGTATTGGCATTTCAGTTAAGAGAGTTGATGGGGAATTCAGCAGGGCAAGGGAAGCAGAGGGGTCATGCGGCTTCAGGGGCTCCCATGACAAACCTATTGTCATTCTGGAAGAACCTCGACCACAAATGCCTCAACCAGTAGACCAGACCAAGCAACAGTCCAAGTGACACTGCCAGGAGGAGGTAAATTTGGAAATTGCCCCAAGAAAAGCCTTCCGCCTTTCTTGTATTTAGCTATGTGTTTATACAGTACATTGTCAGCATGGTCCAACCTACAGGATATATATCCTAGAACAGCCATGCCAATTTGAACCATGAGCCATGCATGGATTGTTGAAATACCAATTTGAAAATGATCAGTTTCAAACACACTTTATAAACTTGATCTTTTATGTTTGCTATCTATATTGTAACCTGAGACATAGATTTTGTAGATAATATTCAAAGAAATAATAGAAAAGGAGCAGACATAATGAAAAAATCAAATCAATGAGTAGAACAACTGTAGAAAAAGAAAATGCACAAACATAAAAAGAATTCCCAACATGGAAAAACACTGATGATTTGAAGGAAAAAATACAAAATATATAAACAATTACTCCACGGACATCTCAATATCCATTAATAGGAGCTTCCGAAATGTATTCCACAATGCCATAAGTAAATGTTTGAGTGCATATTTAACATTTCATACTCCCCAACCTACCATTTACATATTCCTAGAACCAGTTATATCTTTTGAGCATAACATGCCACATGTTTCTTGTATCAACTCTCATAAATCCTTATTCACCAAACTTGCGCAGTTAAAATGTGAAGGTTTGAACCTGACAATTTCTGAACAATTGACTGAGTCAGATAGGTCCAGACCATATAAGTGTGACTGATTTGGAACATACTCCTATATCCCAGAAATGGATCATACTTGGCAAGATAGTTGTTTATTTCTCTATCAAAATTGCTACTCAAGTGCTTTGCTGTTGACTCCAGCCCGGTACAAATGTAGAGGGCTGCATGCTTTATCAGCATCTCCATTGGCTTCAATGATGGAATAAATCTCAAGCTGAGTAGATGCTAGCACAAATAAAACATCTTCTTGTTGCAGGCTGCTGACTGACTCGTTATTTACTGTCATTACTCCCTTACCATACAGAACTAGAAAAATTGATGGCCCTGGGACTGCAGGAAAAGTTACAGTTCCACTAGAGGGAAGGATGCAACGATCAACTTCAAATTCATCGAAGGGTGGTGAGTACCTTGACGTAAATTCATCCACGTGTACTCCTTCCAATATTTCTGGCAAGCCCTAAAGAAGTCCACAAAAATAAATGTCATTGACCTTTCCTGAGAAGGGGTGATAAACTGCTCACAAAGAAAAGGGAAATTATGCTTGATAAGACATACCTGTTTGTACGTTAGCATTGAGCAAAGAGTTTCAACATCACGATACTTTGGGGTTAAACCAGCCCGCACAACATTATCTGATGTAGCCATGCATTCAACACATTCCCCATACAAATAGGCATGTGGTTCATTTGCGTCCAAATAAAGCGCTTCTCCAGGAGCTAGCTTGATATAGTTGAAAAAAACGCAGACAAAACCCCAACATCATCTGGGTATTGCTTTTCTAGCCTTAGAACAAGTTGCTCCTTTGGTGTTAAAGTCCTTATCTGTTTGAATATATAAATTTTCAGAATCATCCCCTGGGAGAAAGCTGAATGAAACATTCACGTTCCTAATATTTTTAAGCTTCAAATAGTACATAATAGGATGTTCAGTGACCAACCTGATTCTCCTCATTCAACCGCTTTTTTATTTTCGACAGTGCCTCTGCCACTGCCTCTTTATTGAGAGTCATGAGTTGAGTGAAAGCAGACCTCAATGGACTTTTCACATAAGCATCAATTTTCTCATGTAGCTCTGCATTCATGAGTGCTTGTGCTACAGTTTCTCCAACAATATTCTTAATCTCAGGCACAGTTTGCAGGACATCCTTAAGATCCTGCAGCAAGTATAGAATGTAACTATTGAAATTAAAGCAAGTATAGAATGTAACTATCCTCCCTTTGAATGGAATTGCACTTAATCCAAAATGCAAAGAGAAAACTACTATAAATTCCGCATCGTGCAAAAAATTGAGTTTCATTGAAGTCCAAACCTAACACACTCTCTTCTCTCATTCCCAGGTTTCACGATCATCATAAATCTGATAAATTAATGGTTCCAAAGTTATACCTTACTTTCACTTAGAAACAGATTTCCTTGCCACTCCCTTACACATTCACAAACTATTTATTGAGATTGGATACAATAAGTCATAATCCTAATGATTTCAAGTGCTTTATCAGAAAGAACCCTAGCACACTCTGGCTACCTTGTTATGAACGGCTTTGAAGTGTGTCATGTCATTGTGAGGCCTTCTAATGCCTAAAATAAACAGTGCACTTGTGAAAGTATTGCTTGACAAATTAAGGAATTCAGGGAGGAAATTCCGAAGAGTTGATATAAGGAAACAAATGTTACCTGTGCACTGACAAACCCACACAAGGCCTCAAACTCAGTAAGAGCTAAAGCCATTTCAGGCTTATGATTAGAGTCCTTGTAGTTCTTTGGCTGAGCTTCATGTAAAAGCCGAGCAAGATCCTTGTCTGGATGTGCTTGTATGGATAAAGCTTTCCCTACTGAAAGAACCTGCATAAATTATACATATTTAGAAATTCACCACATGGATCAATCCCCATAAGAAAAGAAAGCACAAACAAAATTGTGTTAAGAATAAATTTCAATATTAGAGCGCACAGTACTTAACATTAGACATTAGTCTTGATCCATTTCTTTTAAACCACCTCGTAGAGAAGGAAAACCAAATTTTATGCAGAATTATCTCACTTAAACTCTATGAGAGGCAAGAACACCCTAAAAAAGATCTAGAATTACCCCATCTAATGAAACTAGGTCAAGTCGGTGTAAAACTGCTGCCTAGAGCACTTCATCAAGAACCTAGATACTATTTGGCTAGGTTGGGCAGACTCTTTTTTGCTTTGGACATGGTGGAACAAGGTGATTGACTGTCATCTGAAGAGCCGAGGACGCTATTGGCTATGATGCCCAAATACTATATTATGACACTTACAAAAGATGTACCAGGATTGATATGAAAAATGTAAGTGGATAGACCGTGATGATAAAAACTTCATAAGCTGCCAATGTGAACCTCCCAAACCACAGTGAGAACATAGGTGCCTAATAAGCATGAAGTTAGATTAGAGGCTTGAGCCCTGAGCTTTTCCCAACTCAAAATAGAAAAGAAAAATTAAATACAATGTGGGTTTTCTGTAGGAAGTTGCTTTCCAATAATTTTATTTGTTACTTGAAAAGAACTTTGATGTCTCCAAGTTATCAAATCAAAGCACTTTCAATGTTCATACCCACATCCTCAGTGTCTTTGATGGCCCAGGATGCAGAGCATATCGAAAGATGCAACTAGATGCAAAATCTGGGTGGGTTTGGCAGAATACATAAATATCCATACCAATTGCCAAATCAAAGTACTTTCACAACTCAGACCCAGGTTCAAATCCCTCAAAAGGCCTGTTGCTGCATTAATGTGGTTGAAGACATGCTGTGGCATTGATGTTACCGACAGAGTCAACTACTGCAGACTGGGTGGAAGTTCCCAACGTCCACGATGGCGCAGGAAGCAACTCAGGATGCAACTCATATCAAAGGACAAGTATAAGTGCAAGTCCTAGGCGACTTTGGCAGATAGAAAAATTCCCACAACCCATGGTCTGAAAATAAGGCAGAGCACACTTTGAAGCACCATTATGTAACAAATTGGAACTACTAGCCAAAACACAGAACTTTAAAAAAAAAAAAGACTCTGAATTGAGAATTGCACCTTAAAAAGAAAGGGCAGATCAATCCCCCATCGCTTCACGACCTTATCTCCGAGCGCCTCAGGGTGTTCCTCCAGCCACCGCTTCAAGGACACTTGCTCTCCTGTTTGTAATATCACCAGTGAATGCCCTGAATCATGGGTACCCATCCATAGCTCTGCATAGGGCTTGTCTTCCTCTATCGAGGATCCACTTATGAGCGAATAGAGCCTGCCAACCTCGCTCGCAGACCCATTTCGACCCCATTCGTAGTGCTGGACTGCGCAGCGCAACAGCAGGGGCTTCAATTCTCCTCTTCCTCCCATATCCTTCATTGAATGGAATATGGGATTCTGGCACAAATCTGAGAGAGCGAGCGGCCCATTATATGCTCCTATATGGCGGAAATTTTAAAGCAGTGAATCTGGGGCGAATGCAACGAAGTGAATCTGGGGCGAGCACCCTTCCAAAACCCTGCAACGAAGTGAATCTGGGGCGAACACCCTTCCAAAACCCTGCAACTTAGTAAATCGGGGGCGAATACAACACAAAACCATCCAAACGAGTAAATCGACAGGCGAATTTGGCATTTCAGGTTTTATCCGCCATTATTTTTTTGGGCTAAAACATAATAATTAATTATTTTTAAAATAATTTTGAGGCTAATTATACAAAACTATACAAAAAAAATTTATATATAAAATTCGCCCCTCCAAAATCTAAAACCCCTTAAATTTTGCCCTTGGGCTAAAATTCGCCCCTAAAATTATCCCTGTTCATGACTTCAGAGAAATCATATGATGAGCAAATTATTGATGAGAATGATTATGATTTACAAATTGCTTCAAAAGGTAATGAAAATCCCATTCCGAAATCTGTTGTTAAATTAGAGGACTTATATGATATTAAAGATAGATTCAAGAAAGTCACTAATACTAAACTTCAAAGTTCCACTTTGAAGTTTGAATTAGTAAATCTTGGTTCTGGTTCTAAACCTCAAAACGTTAATTTAGCACTCAATTTGACACCAGAGGAAAGGAATGCTTTCATTAAACTCTTGAACAAATATAAAAATGTTTTTTCTTGGAATTATGATGATTAAAAACGTATGATACCTAAGTTATTCAACACACAATTCCAATGCTTCCTGATATTAAACCTATTCAACAAAAGCTAAGGAAGGTTCATCCAAATCTCGAAGGACAAATCAAATCAGAACTTAATAAACTTTTAAAAGCCAAAATCATTTTTCCTATAAGGCACTCCAATTGGGTTTCCAATATGGTACTTGTAAGGAAGAAGAATGGTGATATAAGAATCTGTATTGATTTTAGAAACTTAAACAAGGCATGTTTAAAAGACAATTTCCCATTACCAACCATGGAACAGATACTTCAAAAGGTAGCTGGTTCTAAACTTATGTCCTTTCTTGATGGATTTTCGGGCTATAATCAAGTCTTAGTTCATCCAGATGATAGATTGAAAACAACTTTCAGAACAAAATGGGGAACTTATGCTTATGAGAAAATGCCTTTTGGATTGAAAAATGCAGGAGTAACTTTTCAAAGAGCTATGGATATAGCATTTAAAGGTCTAATCAATATATCAGTTGTTATTTATCTTGATGACATAACGATATTTTCAAAAAAGAGAGCCAATCATCTACATGATCTAAAGAAAGTATTTGAAAGATGTAGAAGGTTTGGCATTTCCTTAAATCCAAAGAAAGATTTCTTTGCTCTTGATGAAGGAAAAATCTTAGGATTTGTTGTGTCAAAAGATGGTATATATATTTATCCAGATAGAGTGAAATAAATTTCTGATATTTCTTTACCTCATAACAAAAAATCCATGCAATCATTTCTTGGGCAGATCAATTTTGTTAAAATATTCATTCCTGATTTTTCTTTAATTGTTTTACCTATGCAAAATATGATCAAGAAGAATTCAGTATTCAAATGGGGGCATAAAGAGAAAGAAGTCTTTGAGGAAATCAAACAAACGATCATTAATGCACCAGCATTGAATACCCCAGATTTTTCTAAAGATTTTACTTTGTATACTTTGGCCACCAAAACATCTTATGCAGCTGTTTTAACACAGCTCAATGATCAGAAAATTGAGGCACAAATTTCATTCTTTAGCTCAAATCTGCAAGGAGCTGAGCTTAATTATTCCGATGTTGAAAAACAAGACTTTGCTATGTTTAAATCAATCAAACATTTTAGACCTTTTCTCTTGAAAACACATACAAAAATCATTGTCCCATTCTTTGCAGTGAGGCAATTATTAATTCAAAAAGAAGTAGGAGAAAAGAGAGCTAACTAGGTAACATCTTTGCAAGAATATGATATTGATATTAAGCCAGCTAAGATTGTTAGAGGACAAGGTTTTTTCAGATTATTGGCAGGAGCTCATAACATACCAGAAAATCGAGATCCAAACAATGATATTCAAGTTAGTCAAATAAGTGTTACAAATTTTGAATCTCAGTATGCTGATCTCATCTATTACTTGAAAAATGGGTATGCTCCTCCTAATCTCAGCTATAAGAGAAAACGTGCTTTAAGGTTAAAGGCTATTAAATATGAGATCATTGATAATGTGTTATTCAGAAAAAATTATGATTCAATATTATTAAGATGTCTTGAAAACACTGAAGCTGAAAAGGTTTTGCAGGAATTGCACGATGGACCAGCAGGAGGTAATTTTGGAGGTGATACCACAACTCACAAAATAATTCGTGCTGGTTATTACTGGCCTACCCTTTTTAAAGATACACATGATTACGTAAGGAAGTGCATAATTTGTCAAACTGCAAGTGGAAAACAAAGGAAACCGACTTTTCCTTTGCAACCAGTGAGTATTGAGCAACCATTCGAACAATGGGGGCTTGACATTATTGGTGAGATAATACCTCATTCTTCCAAACAGAACAAATACATCCTTACAGCAACTGATTACTTTACAAAATGGGTAGAAGCAATCCCGTTGAAGGTAGCCAATTCTGACGCAATTATTGATTTCATAGATCAATTCATCATAACTAGGTTTGGTGTACCTAACGCGCTTGTCTTTGATAATGCATCTTATTTTTCCGGAAATAGTTTAATAGAATTTGCAGTCAAAAGGGGTTTCAAATTAAAATATTCAGCAAATTATTATCCACAAGGTAATGGTTTGGCTGAATCCACTAACAAAAATCTTATCGAAATCATTAAAAAGGCCATTGATCAAAATCAAAGAATTGGCACAAGTCTTTAATCTTTGCATTATGGGGCGATACGTATCAGCGAAAAAACTTCAATAGGAACTTCACCTTTCAATTTAGTTCATGGAAAGGAAGGTGACGATACCATCAATTTAACTCTTCCATCATTAGCCCTAGTGCGATTTATTGAAGAAAATCCTTCTTCATCCATTCAATTGAGATATGATCAAATCCTTAAACTAGAAGAAGATAGAGATAAAGCAAAAATTATTCATGAAAAACGTCAACAACTTGTAAAATCTTCTTTTGATGCAAGTTCTACCGGCTAAAATTTTTTGTCAATTTGTGATCTTGTTCTGAAATGGGATAAAGCACACGAAGAAAAAGGTAAACATACCAAGTTTGAGAAAATGTGGCTTGGACCATTTCAGATTGCTGAAAAGATAGACTCAAATACATTCATACTCCAAGATTTAACAGGAAAGAGAGAATCTCTTCCTGTAAATGGGCTTGTCTTGAAGAAATTCTTTTCATAAGGAGGTAACCCCTTCTTAATTGTACATATTCCTTTCTGCAAAGTTTTTGATTGTTTTGCAAATAAAGGTTGTTAATAAGTCTCTAATTGACTGTTTACTATTAAGAAAAATTCTTAGGAAAAATATTACAAATATTTATTTTATGTAAATAAGAATTTTTAAAGAGACGATCACAGTTTTTGGATAGTTTAAAATAAGATGTTAAACTTTGAAAGATTATTCCAATCATTTGCATGATCTTTTGAAAACTTGAGGAGAATGTAAATCATTATAAGTTTACTGAGCAGAGAAAGGTTATCTATAAAAGTAAAGATTTTTTCAAAGTCTTGGTACTCAAGAAATTCTGAAAATTTTCATCCATTGATTCTTAAGGATAAAACTATTTCACCTTATCCATTTAAGTTATGATTTTTTAGAATTTAATTCTAAGAAATTATATGAAAATTTAAGAGATAAGAGGTCTCATTATGAGCCGACTTACCATGTTCATAAGAAGTAATGAAACTGACATTACCAATACTGCATATCAACACATGGTAATGGCTTATAAATATAAGACAAGGGGTCTCATCACGAGCGAGCTTGTTCAGTTTAATTACAACTAGTGAATGGCATTGTTATTAACTGGATACCAAACCAGAACAATGGCTCTTAAAAATAAAAAATAAGTAAAAGACAAAAACATGAGATAATATGTCTTATGAATTTATCTTTTAAAAAGTCATAATTTTAGTTGGATGGGACAATGAATGGTTAATGTTTTAAAGGTAACCCTGTCGAGACTATGAACGTTTGCAGGAAGCAGAGGCAATACCTATGGCAATAGAGTATATTATAAAATCAAACTTGGAGAAATCCACTTACTTCATTATTAACACCGATCAAAGCTTGAGATAACCCAAAAGTGTTTTTGTTCTTAAGAAATTAGAAAGAAATTGTGAATGATTTTTATTTCTTTTTCATAAGTTAGATTTTATTTGAATTATCCTAAGATAATTTTCATTATCTTTAAAAATCTTTACTTACTAGAAATATAGTGTTCATTTTATTTTTTCAGAGATAATTGTTTCTCTCAGTGAATCGCCAATTGTTGTGACCAGCAACAACCCCCCTTTTTATTTAATATTAGTAATAATACTAAATAAATTGGGACCCTTAGTTAAAAATCCAAAAAAATCAATTAGGATTTGTTTTCATTTTCAAATAAAACTTTCTATCGTAAACTTAGGGAAATCCTTGAGAAAGAACCTTAAGAAACACTTAATTTTATGATAGATTACAATAAAATTGTTCTTTAAACAAAATAGCGCATCCATCGCAAAATGGTATATATCTTTTGTAAAATTGAAAATGCGATTTTGCGATAATGCGATCCCAAAAAGCCTATACAATAACATATTGGTCGCAGATCGCATAGCGTAGAAAAGAGAAATGTTAAACGAATACCTTTTGCGCTATTTACAATTTTACGCTTTTGCGATATTTGTGATATGCGCTTTTGCGCTATTTCGCAATTTGTGCTTTTGCGCTATTTACAAAATTGCGATGGTTTCATTTTGCAATATTGCGATACTGCGACATTGCGATATTGCGATATTGCGCAGCAAATCGTAGATCACAATGTCACAGATTCATAAAAGCGCGTTGTTCAAAGAAAATCTTCCCATATATCAATATCTGTTATGCGCTTTAATGATTGGATGAAATGAATGGATTGTCAATTAATGGTAAATAAGATTTTGTTTTGATTAAAAGTCGTTTCACGATAAAATAATATATTTCATCTGCCTTTGCACTTAAAACTATCTCATCACCTTTCTTATGCCATTACTCTCATTTAACTCGTAAAACACAGGCACAAAGGAGCAAACGTCTATACAAAGCTTTCACAGAACATTATGGGTAAGAAAGATAAGAGCTCGAATTCTAAAAACAGAGAAATGGCTTCACTATATGCAGACACCGCTTGCAATAAGGATTCCGATATAACCACATGGGAAGGAATGTATAATTTGCTGGAAGAAGAAAATCCAGTGGTGATTAAAGTTGCGGCTACAACAGGTTCCAGTAATACGTCTGAGGCAACTCTTAAAGAATTGGCTTGCTCATTTTTGCATAGGATAGTGGAAAGGCCGAGGATTCTCCCATATAGTACATGGTGAAATGGGTGCTGGACAGCACCAATATTTCAGACAGGCAATTTAGAACTCCATCTCAAGAGCTAATCGGGTCATTCACCACAGAAGATTTGAGGCTGATGTATAAGTTTTCGGAACCTCAGGTGACTTATAATAAGCAATTCATGGAATATTTTTCCAGAGAACATGAAAATTTGTCAGAATGCACACAGGAGAGGACCAAAAGAGATGAACCGTTGAAGAAAAAAAAACACGGGCGGACAGTACCAAAAAGGATGTTTTATGCGCTGTTCACAAGTTCAATATCCAAGTGGGCAATTTGACACAGTTTCTACCACAAGATAGGGTATGTGAGTTTGCCAAATTATCCCCTATAGAGCTTTTAGAAGTTACTGAAAAAGCTGTTGGAGATCAGGAGCTCTCAGGGAAACAGAAAGCTCTTATTGAGAGAAGTCAGGAGTTGAAGAGACTTGAAATAACTGTAAAGCAAAATGAGGAAACATTGACCAAATTCAAGGCACTTAATCCTGAGCAAGAAAAAGATGTGGAGCGTGTTCGGCAAAGAGAAAAACTACTGCGAAAGGTCGAATCTATAAAGAAGAAACTACCTTGGCTGAAGTATGATATGAGAAAAAGGAAAAGGAGAAAATGGCGAAGCGAAATCAAGATGAAATTGAAAAATTAATAGCAGAGCAAAAAGCTCCAATAGAGGAGAATGAACAAATCAGAAGAGTAGAGAAGGCAGCAGAGGAGGCGGCTACAGCGGCAAACACTCTTACTGATTGTGTAAATGATAATTTACACAAAGCTAATTTGATTTCAGAAACTGTTCCAGGATATCTCCCACAGGCACATCAACTACAAATGGAATGGAGGCAAAAAGCAGAAGAAAAAGCAAGATCAATCCAAGGGCTGACAAGATTAAATTGGGACTCTTACTAGACATACTTAGTGAAGCCACACAGTTAGCACAGTACGCTTAATTGTATCATCAATTATACAGAGAAGATTGTGCCTACACTTGCCGACTCTGTCTTTTCAAGACAGTTGAATTCTGAAGTCGGTCAACCACATCTTCTCAAAACTATGCTAGATGCCTGCAAGTTTAAAGATAAATTTCATAAATAGTTAGTTAATAGTCTTTATTTTTTAGATTTAGTTTTAATTTTACTGTATTTTAGCCTAGGAGAAGGACGGTCATTAAACCGAATCCTTAATTTTTGTAATAGACTATTTTTAGATTTAGCTAAGTAGTATTTAAACCCTTCCCATGCATTTAGAGAAGGGTCCTAGATCTTAATATTTTTGACGTGGAGATTACATTTCTGTACTCCACTGACTTATATATTTTTTAAAAGGATCACATCTGGTGATTTTACGCGGAATTATCTTTGAAGTGTTGCATTTATGTACCTTGGAAATTGATTTTGCATCAGAATTACTGGATTAGAGTATTAGATTTCATTTGAAAGCTTTCAAGATGAATAAGGTATTTCTATCTATTCACTGTTGATTTCTTTTGTTTTATGATATTCGCTTTAAGATTTGCTATCATTTACAGATATTCGTTTTCATAATGTTTCTTTATATATATCATTTTTTAGTATAATTGAAATGTTATCTTTCATAAGTATATGTAGATGATATATTATGATAGATACGATATGTTAATACAACTTTGTTTAATTTCTTAAACAGAGTTATCTTTATTTGTTTCTGCACATTTCGATTTAAATGATAATACATTTTTATCGTTATTGTTAAATTGGAATAATCTTAAGTTGTATTCACATATGATTGTCCGGGTTAGTGTTAGAATTTCCTTATCAGTATTTAGTTTAAATTAGATAGTTTTATTTCAGTCAATTTAGTCCCACTTTCACTCATCCAAATTAACCCATCACCAACCCATTAGTTATAAGGAAACTGATCCTTTAAATCCAGTCGGAGCCACCATATCAAACGGAAAAGGAGCTGTCCTAAGGTCTCGATCGGGTGGTTTTCCCCAATTGCCCTATGCCCTTCCTAAGGCCTCTTAAGCGCATGAGCACACCTCAAAGGCACGAATCCTTGGCCTTCGGCCTTCAAGAGTGTGCCCTGCATCCTCCCTCTTTCCCTTTGGAATACAACACACTTGGGAAGCTTGAAGCTTTCCCATTCATCCTTTGGACTTGCGCCATACACCCTACCTTAATTTCCTTTCCTTTTAGAGTGCATGAGCTCATGCCAAAGCACCAAAGCTCCTACTCCTCCTCCATCCTTCAGCCTTTCAGATAGCGCCCTTGCGCTCTGCAGCTCCATTGACCATTTTTAGTGTGCCAAAAGGACATTCAAACAATAAAATATACACAAAACATGGTAGAGTAGGAGATTTTTAGACTAAAATTTGCTCGTCATGTCTGATTGCGGAAACAAGTATTCTAGGAAACTTATGGAAAACACACGCAAGGAAGATCGGGCAAAGAAGATAAACAAAGGAAGTGCAAGAAAAATCAAGAACACACTTCAAACTTGATGATCAAAGCACCATGAAGATTCCAAAGTTCGAAGACCCTTCAGAGGGTGCAAGCACAATGAGTGTATGATGATAAAGAACAAGCACATTGGCAACCAGGTCACCACCAAAGCATATCCATGTCATCAGTCACTGTCATATTCTAGTCATCCATAATAGTGACATGTCTAGTTTCATCATATGGTGACATGGAAGACAAAGATGTATCATTGTAAATCATTATATAAGACAAATACATATAAGTCCAAGAGTCATGTGTGAACTCAAGAGTCACAGAAGTCCAAAGGACATGTAATACCAAAATTCATATGTAATTCCAAAAGTCATTTGGAACTTCAAAGGTTGTAAAAGTCCAAAGTTCACTAATAGTTAGAAAGTCAAGAGTCATGAGGATATTAAAAGTCACTCCTCAAGTTATAAATAGATCCTCATTTCTCATGTAAAGGAATTTTAGTCTTGGCTTCTCCCATAAGGAATAAGACAAATAAGCTAGTGTTTTTGGGGAGTAGGTAGTGGCTCCAGTGCTCCACTATTGGAGAAAGTGATGTTCGTTGTATCCATGCATCTTGGGAATTTTACTTAATAATTGAAGTCTAATCGCCAAAAAATTTCATACATGGATTATGAATGTTTATAATAATATTATGTGAATGTTTATAGTTCATTTTTCTTTCATCAGTACTAAGATATTTGAACTATTTCGATTATTTTAGTGTTTATCTTGTTGAGAATGTGTTGTAATGCTTGTAACAATCGTCACGTCTTTGTGGACAATTACACTAGATGTTTGACGAAACATTCATGTTCATGTGCATCTTTATTAGGGTGGCACTATTATCTCTATTTTAGAGGCTCACTTTCTCTTCTCTCTGTGGTAGAAAAACCTTGATGCACATGCAACCGAACATTCACCAGGCACACTAGCTTGATTGTTTAAGGCACACATGTGATTCTCTCTCTTGCTGACAGCTAAATACAAGGAAACTATTTAAGTAAACGATATTCAAGACATATTCTGGATGTGGCTCTTGTCCCAAATGGTGTGAGGTATAGTTATGATAGCATATCAGAGAGACCCCCTTGAATGTTGATAGGTCCAACACTGTCAACATTTCTGGCACTAGAAGGAGGGCAACCAAATTTTATGGTTGATAACTCCACTCACCCACATCATACTTCCTATGGAAAAGGAAACAACATTCAAATCACTTCTCCAACTCATATTCCTGAAGTAGACAAAACTTCTCAGCCCTACCCTAAAAGAAGTTGTGATATATCTTACGAGCACATCTAGGTAATATGACCCATAACCCATAAGTTTGCAAAGGACATCAGATTGATTCCTACAGTACACAATATTTCATATTTTTTGAAAAGGAAAGAAGCAACTCCTACTGGGGTAGTGGTTTCTACAATTTAATATTTTGTCTTTGCTACCCTCGAAGAGTAGGAAAAATTTGTAGAAAATACAGAAAAAATAGAGCAGCCACCATCTTTTAACGAGGGTGACGGGGATAATGTTGTTCACTCGGATGAAACATTTTTTAGGTTAGGTAGACACAAATAAGAGCAAGAATATCCCTCATATTTTGAAGAACAAGAGGAGGAAACATACCAAAACATGGCAGACCAAGGTCTAGATTTTATGACTCAGGGTCCACTTGTCCTTCTAGGTATTTTACATAATATGGCAAGACACATAGAAAAATTTTAAACAAAATATGACCCTGACAAGGCACTCAAATTGGAAGACCATTTTGATAATTTTTATCTACACTTGCAGATGCTCAAGGTACATTATAATGATGTTTCATGTGGACTCTTTCCTTATACCTTAGATGTCAGAGGAATTTCTTGGTACCATAGTCTTCCGGCGAATTCAATTTAGAATTGGAGGAGGTTTAAAAAGTTATTCTTTGAAAAGTTTGTAGATGACAAAATCCTAGCCATGTTATTAAAAGAGTTATGGAATCTAAAGATGGGGGAAAAATAAAAGGTTAAGGACTTTAATCAGAGGTACAGTTGGACATTGAATCAATTCCCTCCAGATATGACACCACATGCCTCCATCACAATCGATTACTATAATTTTTCCTTTCGAGTAAGCATATCACAATTTATAAAGAGAACATTGAAAGACAATTTGGCTCAAAATTTCGAGGAAGAAATTATTTTTGAGAAGGAATTGCATGCAATCAAATTCATCATTGACGATGAATCATCCAAAGTATCCAAGGAGACATAAAAAAGGTATAAGGCCTCTTTGAGCAAGGCCAAGGACAAAGAAGATACTGATTTAGAAATCTTGACCTGCACTATCAATAATCTTTCCAATGAATTGGCATAACTGAAGCAAAGGAAAATTGAGACCACTATAAGCAACAATCCCCCGAAGTTCAATTTATTGAAGAATTTTAGTAACAACAAAAAAAACAATAGTCGCTTTTCCAAGTCTGCACAAAGCTCAAATGTCATGATGAATGTCGAAGCTATGGGCATGAATCAATATTGTTTGTTTCATAAAGAATATCATTCAGAAAAAACATGCCCACAATGGAAAAACAACATGAATTCTATGGTTGTGCATATCATTAACTCAGTACTCTCAGACGAGCAAAATGAACATATAAAAGAAAAGGAATAATCTAAGGTGGATGAGGAGACTGCAAGTGTTTGACACACAGCCAATACCTTTGGTTATGTGTTCAACGCTGGAAAGAAAAACACTGAAGAACCACCACCGAATGAGGCACCAAATCAAAAGAAAAATAACCGATATAGACCGAGAAGTCAAGTGCATGTTCCTAAACAAGAGATAATAAGGAAAATGTTGAAAGAACATGTGTTAAGAAAACTTAATCCACCTGTTAGTCAAGCTCTAAATAAGTCTAGAGCTGATACCAAAAAAAAGAGTACTTCTGCCAATAGAAAAATTTAAACCATCACTCTTGAAGTTTCAAACAGAGTCACTCCTCTAGAAACTTCTGCAATGTCCTTAATGCTCAACTACAACACAATGAAGTATATGAAGAAAGCATGCGGAAATATTTCAATATTCGACCTCACAAGAATAACAAGCTAGCGAGAACTGTTTGTACGAGCCCTTGATCAACTCGCTTCAGAAGGTAATGCCTCTTCTTCCCACAAGGTAGTTGGTAAGTCTTCTAGTCCCCTAGAGTCGGTCATTAACACTGCAACATTATAATCTAATACTCTTTTCCCTCTATTTCTATTGACTTTCAAAATTTTCAATTATAATTTTCACAATTGTTTAGTGGATTCTGGTGCATCCGTAAATGTAATGCCATTATCTTTTGCAAAGAAAATAAATTTCAAATGGATTAAAACTGATGCACAAATTATTTGGTTGGAAAGATATTTGGTCTAGGCTATTGGTGAAATTAGAAATGTGTTTATCAAATTTTCTAAATAATATCGAGTTTCACCAATGTATAAATATCATAATTGTGGACATACTTGAAGCATATGGTTTACTCCTTAGTAGAGTCTGGTCAAGAAAAATATAGGGTATTTTGCAACTGACTGCACTAGTTCAAAATGGCTAATTAATTACTAAAAAAATGACTAAAATTTGCATATAAATGACTATTTTTCGGTCGGTGACCAATAGTAGCTAATTTACAATATCTTATAAAGCGACCAACTTTTAGTCATTTCTAACTTAGTCATTAATTGGTTATCTCAATTTTGTTGTCTAGTAGTATATTTGGTCATTAATTTAGTCACTAATTTGGTCATTGAGTTGGTCATTAATTATCATAATTGATGACTAAATATACAACAATTAATTTGGTCATAAATTTAGTCACTGATTTGGTCAGTAATTTAGTCATTGATTTAATCATTGATTTGGTTATTAATTGTCACAATTAATGACTAAATATACAACAAAATATATTAATATATGATCACCCGAGAAAACCAATTAATGACCAACGAAATATGACCAAAATTTTGGTCGTGTTGTAAGATATTGTAAATTAGCTACTAATAGTCATATATATGCAAATTTTGGTCATCGTTTGAAACCAATTAATGACCAAAGAAATATGACTAAATTTTGGTCATGTTATAAGATACTTTAAATTAGCTACTAATAGTCATATATATGCAAATTTTAGTCATTGTTTGAAACCAATTAGTGACAAAAGAAATATGACTAAATTTTGGTTGTGTTATAAGATATTGTAAATTAGCTACTAATATTCATATATATGCAAAATTTAGTCATTATGTGTAATCACAAATTTATCATTTGCAGTAATCATTTTTTTTTTTTTGTAGTTTCATATTCATTATATAAACGACTAATTTAGTAATTTATATTCATTTCATTTAATTTTATTAATAATCATTATAAATGACTAATTTAGTCGTATATTCATTTTATTTGTGTTCATCATTAATCAATATAAACTAATAATTTGGTAGTTTTAAATTGATTTTGTGTTCATTATTATTCAACATAAATTAATTTGTATGATTTAAAAAATGTCATACAAAATGCATGTTCATCTAATATGAAAACACAAAGTTGCATATGTTAATTAAAATACTAAACAATATCAAGTGCAACTATAAATAATTTCAACTACATAAATTATATTATATGAAATGCTAAAGTATTACAATATGAGTTTCAAACTTAATATTAGTTGGACTACAATTTACACATGAAATGATGTTTCATCACTTCAAAACATTATCGTTGTGTTGTCAAGGCAATACAGGTGAATTCACCAACTCTGAAGACTTGATCATCAGTCTTTATATGTGTGTCTTATGTGAGATATTGGCTCTAAAGGTATCACCAGACCAATTCTCCTCTCTCTTTTTGCATTTGTCGCTCCAATGTTATTGCTCTTCTATTTTTTCAATTCCTGTTTCTCACCATCAATACTAATTTCATTTTATCTAAACAAAATAAGATACAATGTAGTGTAAAGACATGAAAGAAAATGAACACTAGAATATAAACTAAATTAGACTATAAATACTTTATACAACATATACCTTAACAACAACAATGTCAAGCAATTTTCCTTCAGCATCAATTTCTGCAAACTAAATGTCACACATTATTCTTTCCCATTTCTCAACATGCTACATACGATAAATTGAAAGTCACATAAAACCAAGAGCAAACCCTTTTCTAACCAAAACAAACAAACAAACAATGTCTCTACTAAAACTTCATTATAATATTAGAGAATGAAAAGAGTGGACCATTTGTGTTGTTTGACTTTGCCTATTTTTGTTATGAGGGAAGTTGTAAATGTGAAAAATTTTATGTTGAACTAATTTGTAGACTTCTTCAAAATGATGTGAATTATGCCATTTTCAGATGTGGTAAATCTCATAATAAGAAATGGCATGTATTCTAATAAACTACATTGAAATGACTACCATGGGCCTCCATGGGTTATAAGTCCTCAATATTTTAATGTTGATGATGAAAGAGAGATGGCAATGATAAGTATAGGTGGTCCTAGTTTGTATGGTGGATATATTAAAACCAAGGTCGTCATCTCAATGAACCTAGGTTCTAACATGGTAAACCTAGATCTGGTCTTCACCCAATTTCATTCCATCATACTTTGTCAATAATCAAGAGGACATAGTGGTTATTCAGCTTATAATAGGGTTGCTTTTGAGGTTATAGATAAATATTAACCAAAGAAAATGTATTTTTGGGCTCCAAGAGATATGGATAATTTAAATGATAACAACTATATATATATTTTCACGAGATTAAAATTTAGGGATACATTTTGTGGATTTTACTAATAGATAGAATGAGAGAAATAATCCATGAGGAGAATCTACTGGTCAATGTGATTAGGGAAATACTCAGAGATAATAAGGCTATTTCAGTTCAAATCAAAGATGGTGTTGATTCTTGTAGCTCCTCAGTTGCTGGTATTTTTTATGGTAGGAATTTCAGTTCTTCAAGGGTTGGGTCCTTCAGCATAAATGCATCTGCCTTGGTCCTATCATCCAAAAGCAAAGCATAATCAACAAATAGTAAATATGTCAAGTTTAGGGAAATTCTTATTTTTATAGTTGTCAAGCTTATAGTTCTCTTTTACTCTGTTTTACCTATGTTGAGACCAACTACTCTACAGTCAAAAATAGCAGAGGAGCCATTATTCATACCTACCTATGGTCTCTTGTAGGCATGATAGAAGAATAGGTTGAGCCATTAATTAGAATTGCAAAGATATTGAGGAAAGATAGTTCATTATTTAGTTAACCAATTGCACATTGCACCCTATATGGATGAGTAGCCTTAAATAAAGCCAGTTTTCTCTATCATATGCCTTGGAAAGACAAACTCATTAACATTGCTTGTAATTTTTTGGTTTGATGTTATACATTCCTTCTTGGGCTACTCCTATTCAGTAATGGATTTGTTTCCCAGGAAGGATGAAAAATTGTTATTATGACATGGAATTAGCTTAGTGGATTTTGACCCTACATGCAATAATTTTTTCAATGATTTTATAGATGCAATTACATAGTGATATGGGTTTGACATCATCTCATTCTTGTCTAATTTTTGGGATTAAAGCCTGAAATGTTGAATTGAAAGCTCCCAATTCTTGCTTGTGTATTTAATTTGTCAACAATTCTTAGTTGGTTTGTTTGAAGGAAGTCATAGAACCCCTAGAAGAATTCTATTGTCCTGCGAAGTGACTGAGGGTTCTTATACTTTTGGAAACAATGCAAAATTGTTTGTAATTATTCCTTTGATATTTGATCCATCAATGCCTCATTACCCACCTCACCTACAGAACTAAGGAAATATGAAGTCATCTTTAACTATATCTCTTAAATTTATTTTATCATCCTCTTTATAAATTCCCTCAAAATGGTCCATTGATGAGCAAATTTCTCCTCAAGATAAGACACCTTCTCATGAGGAAAATTTTGTTGATAAACAACATCATGAGGCAATTGTTCATTACAATTATGAGATGTTGAAGAGAGAAAAGATATGTTATTTAGTAAAGGCTATGCATGAATGTTAATGATTTGGTACAAGGAAAGACATGGGCAGTGAGGGAATTGTGGAGATACCCTTCAACTATTTTCCCAAATGTGACACGTGAGGATGTATGCTTATTAAAAAACTATATTTGAGAACATGCACCATTTTGAAGGCAAGACTATTTTGGATGTAGGTGCAGGAAGTTTGATGCGGGCTCCTGCACCTGACCCAACAGCCCACCTGCTTACCTATGACTACGATCTATGTGCTTCCCCGCTTGTCAACTACAGTTGCTCCAATTCTCAGTTGGATTGTGCTTGACAGCCCATCACTGCGGCTTCAACTAGGCTGCTTGACCACGTGTGGTGGCTACTAAACCTGCACTAACACAGGTATAGCTAGCTCTGATAGCACTCATCCATCCACAAACTATGTTGAAAATTTCCCTTCTATCGGTGATTTGTGATTTTTCCCTTGCGATTTCTCAACGGTTGAGTGGTATCGACTAGTCTAGCCTGTGTTGCTTCCTGTTTATTGAGTTGCCACCTTATGCTTATTGTGGTTTTGTTTTTGTCGAGTGCATGCCACAGTTATTCCTAGCTATTTACCTCCATACTTGATTTCCCTTTCTATATCTTGAATAAATAATACCCCTTCAGCAACTACTTTTGTGAGAATCCTACCAAGGAACTCAAGAGCCTTGGGCGCATCAATAGTAGCATTCTCCAATGAAAATAGTATAGTCTCCAACCTAGAAACATAAAAATTATATATAGTTATAATTCATAATCTCACATGACCATAGACTGTAGCAGTCTTGAAATAAACTCAAACTTGAATAAGAACAAACACAAAATTTCAAACTACCCTTCAGTAAGTTGTCCCTAATTTAACAAGAAAGGCTCGAACTTGCATAAATGTGTATGTAAATTCCCTGGAAGATCAATTTAAACATATTTCTTGACAAAAGATTCTAATATCCAAAGAGAAACCATATTTGAATGGAAAAATTGTGCTTGAAGGTCATCTACACTAAAATATACCTCCTTCAAATCTCTCACACTGGATGGTATGCCATGCAAAATTAGGAAAAACTCAGGGAAACTTGTCGACTTCTCTAAAAGACATAATGAAAATGTTGGAATCAAGATTGCCGTTAGACCAAAACCCACAGGCATTAGTCTCTTCTAAAATTGCCAGAGTTAGGATCCATGAGAGGCAGTTAGTCCATGTCACGAAACACACGGGGAGCATTGAACCCAATGTCCAACAATCTCCCCCCCAACGCGAGCTGGGTGAGTTTCGAACTCGAGACCTGTCACTCTGATACCAATTGTTGGAATCATGATTGTCGTTATACCAAAACCTGCAAGATCCACGAGAGGCAGTTAGTCCATGTCACGAAACACACGGGGAGCGTTGAACCCAATGTCCAACAGAAAATGCATGGAATATTTGTAAAGGAATGCACCTGTACTATTCTTTGATTTCCATTTCAGCCTTTTTCCTAAGTTGAACCTCAGTGAGTTGTGAACTTAAATTTCTTTGAGAAGAATGTTCTTGCAGTTGAAATTAAGCATTTGCAGTCTTCCCACCTATGTCACCTGATGAGTATGAATTCTTAAACTCTCTTATGTCATTATCCAAAAAAAATTATTTCCTGGAAACATGATTTTGCAAATAAAGCATTTTATGCAGCATAAGTCCTTGTCAAAATTTCATCTCTCATACCAACTGGCATCCGGTCATAACTGCAACTTGAAATCGGACTTGCACCTGTTCGTCTATTACTCAGAGATGTGAATGGTGGAATATCTTGTAAATCACTCTTAGCATATGGCAGAGGTTGAGCCCTGCCTCCTATTCCCTTGCCAAGACCTCCCTGAGGACCAAGAGCCATCACACCGTTGAATACACTTTTTTCTTGTAATCTCATAGTCAATTAACTATATAATAGAGTTCTTTCCATGCAACCTCATGAGATAATCCATCTCCTGACAGAAACTGTATGTAGTAGAATATTCACGACCTTTTATATTGATTTTTTTAATGGCATAATTTGTACAATCTGATGCTATAACTTTGTGTACTTCATTGTTACCACCACTTCCTATCTTACCTAGTTTTTGATAGATTTTATTATTAACTCAAAAGAATGCATCCAGATCATAGTGTTTTTTGTGATTGCTAGATGTTTCTATGCTGGTACAAGCCTTCTCAAATTTAATTTGAGAAGAAGACACTCAGACAGATTTTTGTAATCCACTTGTTAGTTTAGTATCTTGACCTCTCTCTTCATTTGCTTTGGGCACTACATGAGGCTCTTGAGAAATTGCTTGTTCTAATGACTTGGTTTCAACGAGGGGCTCTTGAGACACCCTTTCTTCTGCTGACTTGGTCTCAACTCGAGGATATTGAAGCCTTGGATTTCTTGGTTCTTCAATTAAACATCTACCATTATTTACTTACATAGAGGAAATATATCCTCTGAGCATACAAAGGCCCTGATCTATAGATAATGATGCCAAAGGTCCAAATGTGCATTGGATTGATGCCATGCTTTGGCTTGCAAATGTTGAAGTTGTGGATGGAAAAATAGATGTGCACAGACCTGAAGAGTTGCATGCATCAATATGTAAATTCCTTGAATAATTCCCCAAAACAGAATTAGGATCTGGAAGCTTCAAATTTCCACTCAATTCTTGTAGTGCTCCTCTCTTACCTTCTGAGCTTAGTTCCTAACATAGACCATGATTTTGGATAGAGAATAATGGTGTGGGTGTTGACATGCCCTGGACTAAAGTTGTATTAGTAGCAACAAATGTTGACGTTGTGCATGATGAAAATTCAGGTCCAGACAGAATTGAAGAGTTAAAGAGCACCCGAAATAAAATTCATATCTAGAAAACAACATTAACACAAATATGATCACAGAAGACACTGTCTGTGAAAATATTACCCACATTTTTCTAACTAAAGATCTGATTAGAGACACCACAATTTGACGTAATATAATGGGCATTAAAAATTCCATAACTATGACATTTTTTCAATCAAATCATCATTCTCAAAATTGGCATGTTTAAGAAATGAACTATCGATCATGATGGGTATTTACTATTGACCTCTTGACAACACTGAAAACTTTGCAGGCATCTTCATTGGACATAAGTGTGTAACTCTGGAATGGGAACATAATGAAAACAATACAGACCAACCAGAAAGAATGTTATTCCAGGCTATTTCAATTTGATCAGCAGCGAATATGTGGTGATCAACAAAATTTTTAAACTAAATGGAAACAACTAACATTATCTATCAACAAAGCTTATTATTCAGAGACAGACTGCCATTTAGGAAAATAAAAAAATATAAAATGGGATAAAGATCTCCTCCCAAGAGTATTAATTACTTTGGGAAAAAAAAAATTCAAACCTCTTAGAACTGTATTTGAACAAATCTTAACAAGTAATTGGCATATACCTGTGTCACCAGCTTCCAATTTCATCGATTGAATACATGGTGTGACCCCTTCCAGAACATACATCCTGCTGTTATTATTAGGCCAAAATCGAAACTGAAAGATCCACTCCTTGCCTTTGGCATCTTCAATTTTTAGAGGTAGCCCTTCAAGTTGTGATATTGGAGGGAAATACACCTGTCCATGAACATTCTAATTAAAGTAATAGAAATCCCTCATAAATAGAAAAATAAAAGACCTACTCTGTTAACAGTTTTGCCACGCAAAAACACTAAGATTTCACTAGAACCTATATAATTACACACATATACACATATTCACAAAGTTGCAGATAGAAGGGAGAAATACAACATGATTCATTAAGCATAGGGCATGAAAAACATTACATAGCCTTCATCTAAAAAAGGAGACACAAGTTACATAAACCCTTCAACACCCAACCACCAACAGGTGACTTAATTAATTTTAACCATTGTAGCTTAACTTTATTACATCATAACATAACTCTATAAGATAAAGTACTCCTAACTTAAATTTCCTAAGCTAAGCTATGGTATAAAGTATGACCATTATAAAGCCTCTATCCCAACAAATACATACAACAATATCATCTTAAATTTTTTAATAGAAACAGACAACAATATATTCAAAGTCTTTTTTGAAACCCAAGTTGTTTTAATCAACACCAAAAAAGAGGCATAAAAGGTCCCTCAAGATATCCATGTTGTAATGAGGCTGAAGAGGAAATGAACCACTTGTTGCTAATCTGTCTATGAACCAAGAATATATCTTTTACTTCACTAGGTAGACCTGCCTTCTTCGAGTTCTGTTGATGAATGGTAAATGGCTGCCCTAAATTACTCAAATTTTCACTTCTTTTATTTTTTGTCAATGCAAGTGAATTTAAATGAGATGAAAAGTTCTCCACACCAGTATCAGTGGCCACCTTTTCAGTCAGAATAAAGATGATTACAAGAAATTCTGGGATAAATTTGGAAAGTATATCAAATTGGGATGTATCGAAGACTCAAATAATCATAAATGGATTGCTCCTTTTTTACGATTGTTCTTATCCATGCATGATGAGGAGATGATTCGCTTGGATTATTATATTGAAAACATGACTGAAAAAAATGGTGTTTTTTATATTGCTTCAGATAACATTAAAAGTCCCAAAAATGCACCTTTTTTTGAAAAACTTTTGCAGAAAGATATTGAGGTCCTCTATCTCGTTGACCCAATTGATGAGGTCGCTATTCAAAATCTTCAAACCTACAAAGACAAAAAATTTGTTGATATTAGTAAAGAAGACCTGGACCTAGGTAAGTAGTTTGTATGTTGTATTGATATACTTGATGATGGAACACACTGAAGATAGTCTGGGGAGTTCTATACAGTCTGGGAGTTCCATACAGTCTATCTCATTCTGAAGAATCATGCCAATGAATGTGGTAGAAAACTATCCATAAATAAGAGCAACTCTCTGACCATCAGTTTCAGAGGAAACATGACCGTAAATGAAGCAAAATTTGTCAATTTCATTTCTGACATCAGAGAAACCTATATTTGTACATCTTGATTAGGCCTATTATATGCAAACATGTGCTTCCTTGTAAGAGGTCACAAGTTCAAAGTCAAACCATAGGGGGTTAGAGTATGTACACCTCAACAAACTTGCAGTCAAATCACTGCATGGAGGTGGGTCCCTTGCCCCACAAACAAGGGGGTCTCATACACCAGTTTAGTGTTTGGCTTGGCAGTGACCATAAAATTAGATTATTATTATTATTATAGGCCTCTACAAACACAGAAACAATAGGAGTAGATGACATATTTGGAAAAAATTCAACATCAGAAATATAACAATCACCCTTTAGTGTATCACTACAACCCAAGGCAAGATCATAACTTAAAAATTGACAGAATTCCATTCAGGAAAATAAAAAAATAAAAAATGGGATAAATATCTCCTCCGAAGTTGATATGGCAAGAGGTTATGTCAGCTAAGTTGAGTGATTCTGAGTCAAGTGGGATTGAGTATGAAAACTATAGAGCTAAGTAACTAGTCAAAGAAGGAAAGGAGACAGATACATGGAAAGAAATGAGTACAAGAGCAACAACTCCATTAGAAAGAACACATCAAGTGGTGGTGCTATAGGCTGAGGTTGGAAGAGAAAATGGGTAGTCTACTCTTGTGTCCTCAATCATTGTAAAGTAACCTATGCAACCTTTAATAAGGTTGCTTAGAGAATAAATGGAAATGGGGGGCCTGCTTATAACTCAATGGTTGATTGATTGCAGGGTGGTTTTACTTTGCTCTGTATTACCCTCCTGTGTGGCCATACATGTCCATGTTTACATAAACAGATATAGTAACAGTTGGATAAGCCTATCTTGTGGTGTTTTGGAATTTCTTTAAACACTACAAAATCTCCTTCCCTTCACTTCTTCCTAGTCTTAGTATTAATTACTTTGGAAAAAAGTTTGCAAACATCTTAGAACTGTCTTCGAACAAAGCTTAACAAGTAACTGGCATATACATGTGTCACCAGCTTGCAATTGCATTGATTGAATGCATGGTGTCACCCCTTCCAAAACATACATCCTGCTGTTATTATTAGGCCAAAATCGAAACTGAAAGATTCACTCCTTGTCTTTGGCATCTTTAATTTTTAGAGGTAGCTCTTCTGGTTGCGATATTGGAGGGAAATAAGCTTGTCCATGAACATTCTAATTAAAATAACAGAAATCCCTCATAAATAATAAAATCAAAGACCTACTCTGTTAACAGTTCTGCCATGCAAAAACACTAAGATTTCACTAGAACCTATATAATTACACACATATACACATATTCACAAAGTTGCATATAGAAGGGAGAAAAACAACATGATTCATTAAGCATAGGGCATGAGAAAATTACATAGCCTTCATCTGAATGAAGGAGACACAAGTTACATAAACCCTTCAACACCCAACCACCAACATGTGACTTAATTAATTTTAACCATTATAGCTTAACTTTATTACATCATAACATAACTCTATAAGATAAAGTACTCCTAACTTAAATTTCCTAAGCTAAGATATGGTACAAAGTATGACTATTATAAAGCCTCTATCCCGACAAATACAGACAACAATATCATCTTCAAGTTTTTAATAGAAAAATACAATAGTATATTCAAAGTCTTTTGTGAAACCCAAGTTGTTTTAATCAACACCAAAAAAGAGGCGTAGAAGGTCGCTGAAGATATCCATGTTGTAGTGAGGCTGAAGAGGAAATGAACCACCTGTTGCTAATTTGTCTATGAACCAAGAATATATCTTTTACTGCACTAGGTAGACCTGCCTGCTTCAAGTTCTGTTGATGAATGGTAAATGATTGCCTTAAATTACTCAAATTTTCACTTCCTTGATTTTTTGTCAATGCAAGTGAATTTAAATGAGATGACAAGTTCTCCACACCAGTATCAATGGCCACATTTTTAGTGAGAGTAAATATGATTACAAAAAATTATGGGAGAACTTTGGAAAGTATATCAAATTGGGTTGTATCGAAGACTCAAATAATCAGAAACGGATTTCTCCTCTTTTATGGTTCTTCTCATCCATGCATGATGAGGAGATGATTATATTGAAAACATGACTGAAAAACAAAATGGTATTTTTTATATTGCTTCAGATAGCATTAAAAGTGCCAGGAGTACACCTTTTTCGGAAACACTTTTGCAGAAGGATATTGAGGTCCTCTATCTCGTAGACCCAATAGATGAGGTCGCTATTCAAAATCTTCAGACCTACAAAGACAAAACGTTTGTTGATATTAGTAAAGAAGACCTAGACCTAGGTAAGTAATTTTTATGTTGTATTGATATACTTGATGATGGAACACAATGAAGATAGTATGGGGAGTTCTATATAGTCTGGTAGTTCTATATAGTCTATCTCATTATGAAGAAGCATTCCAATGAATGTGGTAGAAAATTAACCATAAATAAGAGCAACTCTTTGAACATCAGTTGCAGAAGAAACATGACCCTAAATGAAGAAAATTTTGTCAATTTCATTTCTGACATCAGCGAAACCTATATTTGTACATCTTGAGCAGGCCTAATAGTTGAGAACATGTGCTTCCTTGTAAGAGGTCATAGGTTCAAAGTCAAACCACAGGGGGTTAGAGTATGTACACCTCAGTATACTTGTAGTCAAATCACTGCACGGAGGTGGGTCCCTTGTCCCACAAACAAGGGGGTCTCATACACTAATTTGGTGTTTATCTTGGCAATGACCATAAAATTAGATTATTATTATTATTATTATTATAGGCCTCTACAGACATATAAAAAATAGGATTAGATGACATATTTGGACTAACTTCAACATCAGAAATATAACTATCACTCTTTAGTGTATCACTACAACCCAAGGCAAGATCATAACTTTAAAATTGACGGAATGCAATTCAGGAAAATAAAAAAATATAAAATGGGATAAAGATCTCCTCTGAAGTTGATATGGCAAGAGGTTATGTCGGCTGAGTTGAGTGATTCTGAGTCAAGTGGGACTGAGTATGAAAACTATAGAGCTAAGTAACTAGTCAAAGAAGGAAAGGAGACAGATACATGGAAAGAAATGAGTACAAGAGCAACAACTCCATTAGAAAGAACACATCAAATGGTGGTGCTGGAGGTTGAGGTTGGAAGAGAAAATGGGTAGTCTACTCTTGTGTCCTCAATCACTATAAAGTAACCTATGCAACCTTTAATAAGGTTTCTTGGAGAATAACTGGAAATGGGGGGCCTGCTTATAACTCAATGGTTGATTGATTGCAGGGTGGTTTTACTTTGCTCTGTCTTACCCTCCTGTGTGGCCATACATGTCCATGTTTACATAAACAAATATAGTAACAGTTGGATAAGCCTATCTTGTGGTGTTTTGGAATTTCTTTAAACACTACAAAATCTCCTTCCCTTCACTTCTTCCTAGTCTTAGTATTAATTACTTTGGAAAAACATTTGCAAACCTCTTAGAACTGTCTTCAAACAAAGCTTAACAAGTAACTGGCATATACCTGTGTCACCAGCTTGCAATTGCATCGATTGAATGCATGGTGTCACCCCTTCCAGAACATACATCATGCTATTATTATTAGGCCAAAACTGAAACAGAAAGATCCACTCCTTGCCTTTGGCATCTTGAATTTTTAGAGGTAGCCCTTCTAGTTGCGATATTGGAGAGAAATAAGCTTGTCCATGAACATTCTAATTAAAATAACAAAAATCCCTCATAAATATGAAAATCAAAGACCTACTATGTTAACAGTTCTGCCATGCAAAAACATTAAGATTTCACTAGAACCTATATAATTACACACATATACACATATTCACAAAGTTGCAAATAGAAGGGATAAAGAAAACACGATTCATTAAGCATAGGGCATGAGAAACATTACATATCCTTCATCTTAATGAAGGAGACACAAGTTACATAAACCCTTCAATACCCAACCACCAACATGTGACTTAATTAATTTTCACCATTGTAGCTTAACTTTATTACATCATAACATAACTCTATAGGATAAAATACTTAAGAGAAACAGACAATAATATATTCAAAGTCTTTTGTGAAACCCAATTTCTTTTAATCAACACGAAAAAAGAGGCATAGAAGGTCCCTGAAGATATCCATGTTGTAATGAGGTTGAAGAGGAAATGGACCACCTGTTGCTAATCTGTCTATGAACCAAGAATATATCTCTTACTGCACTAGGTAGACCTACCTGCTTCGAGTTCTATTGATGAAAGGTAAATGACTACCCTAAATTACTCAAATTTTCACTTCCTTGATTTTTTGTTAATGCAAGTGAATTTAAATGAGATGACAAGTTCTCCACACCAGTATTAGTGGCCAACTTCTCAGTGAGAATAAAGATGATTACAAGAAATTATGGGAGAACTTTGGAAAGTATGTCAAATTGGGCTGTATCAAAGACTCAAATAGTCATAAACAGATTGCTAATATTTTACGATTCTTCTCATCCATGCATGATGAGGAGATGATTAGCTTGGATGATTATATTGAAAACATGACTGAAAAAAATGGTATTTTTTATATTGCTTCAGATAGCATTAAAAGTGCCAGGAGTGCACCTTTTTTGGAAAAACTTTTGCAAAAGGATATTGAGGTCGTCTATTTCATAGACCCAATTGATGAGGTCACTATTCAAAATATTCAGACCTACAAAGACAAAAAGTTCGTTGATATTAGTAAAGAAGACCTAGACCTAGGTAAGTAATTTGTATGTTGTATTGATATACTTGATGATGGAACACAATGAAGATAGTCTAGGGAGTTCTATATAGTCTATCTCATTCTGAAGCAGCATGCAAATGAATGTGGTAGAAAATTATCCATAAATAAGAGAAACTCTCTGACCATCCGTTGCAGAAGAAACAGGACCATAAATGAAGCAAAATTTGTCAATTTCATTTCTGACATTAGAGAAACCTATATTTGTACGTCTTGAGTAGGCCTAATATTTGTAATCATGTTCTTCCTTGTAAGAGGTCGCAAGTTCAAAGTCAAACCACAGGGGATTAGAGCATGTACACCTCAATATAATTGCAATCAAATCGCTGCACGGAGGTGGGTCCCTTGTCCCACAAACATGGGGGTCTCATACACCAATTTGGTGTTTGGCTTGGCAGTGACCATAAAATTAGATTATTATTATTATTATAGGCCTATACAGACACAGAAACAATAAGAGTAGATGACATATTTGGACTAACTTCAACATCAAAAATATAACAATCACTCTTTAGTGTATCACTAGAACCCAAGGAAAGATCATAACTTAAAAATTGATGGAATTCCATTCAGGAAAATAAAAAAATATAAAATGGGATAAAGATATCCTCCCAAGTTGATATGGCAATAGGTTATGTCAGCTGAGTTGAGTGATTCTAAGTCAAGTGGGACTGAGTATGAAAACACTGGAGCTAAGTAACTAGTCAAAGAAGGAAAGGAGACAGATACATGGAAAGAAATAAGTACATGAGCAAGAGCTCCATTAGAAAGAGCACATCAAGTGGCGGTGGTGGAGGCTGAGGTTGGAAGAGAAGATGGGTAGTCTACTCTTGAGTCCTCAATCAATATAAAGTAACCTATGCAACCTTAAATAATGTTGTTACAAATAAGGTTCCATTTGTAACAATTGGGGGGCTGCTTATAGCTCCATGGTTGATTGATTTCAGGGTGGTTTTAATTTTCTCTGTCTTACCCTCCTATGTGGCCATGCGTGTCTGTGTTTAAATAAAACAGAGATAGTAACAGTCAGATAAGCCTATCTTGTGGGGTTTTGGAATTTCTTTAAACACTACAAAATCTCCTTCCCTTCACTTCTTCCTAGTCTTAGTATTAATTACTTTGGAAAAACATTTGTAAACCTCTTATAACTGTATTCGAACAAATCTTAGCAAGTAACTGGCATATACTTGTGTCACCAGCTTGCAATTGCATCGATTGAATACATGGTGTCACCCCTTCCAGAACATACATCCGGCTGTTATTATTAGGCCAAAATTGAAACTGAAATATCCACTCCTTGCCTTTGGCATCTTGAATTTTTAGAGGTAGCCCTTCTGGTTGTGATATTGAAGTGAAATAAGCCTGTCCATGAAAATTCTAATTAAAACAACAAAAATCCCTCAAAAATAGGAAAATTAAAGGCCTACTCTGTTAACAGTTTTGCCATGCAAACACACTAAGATTTCACTAGAACCTATATAATTACACACATATACACATTATCACAAAGTTGCTGATAGAAGGGAAAATGACAACATGATTCATTAAGAATAGGGCATGAGTAACATTACATATCCTTCATATGAATGAAGGAGACACAAGTTAAATAAAACCTTCAATGCCCAACCACCAACATGTGACTTAATTAATTTTAACCATTGTAGCTTAACTTTATTACATCATAACATAACTCTATAAGATAAAGTACTCCTAACTTAAATTTCCTAAGCTAAGCTATGGTACAAAGTATGACCATTGTAAAGCCTCTATCCCAACAAATACAGACAACAATATCATCGTCAAGTTTTTAATAGAAACAAACAACAATATATTCAAATTCTTTTGTGAAACCCGAATTGTTTTAATCAACACCAAAAAAGAGGCCTACAAGGTCCCTAAAGATATCCATGTTGTAGTGAGGCTGAAGAGGAAATGAACCACCTACTGCTAATCTATGTATGAACCAAGAATATATGGTAACCAGTGGCAGGTCTTTGCATAAGGAAGGTTCCAATGTTTGGGAAGATAGATCGATTAATATTTTATGTTGGAATTTTTTTTTCTTTTACTTGATCCAATAAGGTTTGAACCTTGAATATTATGATAAATGTGTTTTAACTACGAAGACTCGACCAATTGAGGGTGATTCAACCAATTGAGCTAATCCTCTGGGTTAAGGGTGGGATTTCCATTGTGATGGTGGAAGGAGAAAAGACTTTGGAAAGCTAAGTATTTGGTCCACATAGATAATAAGTCATATTTGATGAGATGATGAGCCTCATGTTTTCATATTTATTTTTCAGAATATGGATAATGTAATTAGTTTATTTATTTCCTCCAATATAAACATTGAAACTAGTCCTAACTCAAATATTTTTAATAGAGAAAAGTTTAACATACTATCTAATGGTAGAGACTGTTTTATTCCATCAAAAATCGTGTAAAGGATGGAAAGACAAACATGTACAGGAACAAAGTTGACGGTAAGATTTTTATGCATATTTAGTCAGATCATGAGCTGAAATCTAACCAACCATTCACTTGTCAACATGAGAGATCACAGAAAAAATTATTCAGACAATTAGAAAAAATAATTGGTTAGGAACACCACAAGCTGAAATCTAACCAACCAACCGTAAAGGACGAATGAGGATATCACTGTAAAGAACTTAAGAGTAGATCGTTGTTATGATCATATGGGTTTGGCTAGGGAAAAACAATGACAACAAGACAACTGAAAAATCATACAACAGTAAAGGACGACCTTAAAGTAACTGACCTGTTTCATGCAATATATTTAATACGCTACCATCAGTTTGGGGAATAAGTATTGGTATAAAATTCCAAGGTAAAATAAAAATAGTTGCATCATTTTAAAGGTATCTTGTGGGAATTTCACACTTTATTGCACTTGTCTACAGTAGTAACATATCTAATCTATTAATATTCAGCATTCTATAGTTTTTTGATATATATTGACTACAGTAACTGCAGATACTCAACTGAGACCAATGCATATCATGGCATGTCATCCCCTTTATGTATTTGAGAAGATTTGTTTACTCTGCCAATGGTAGCCTAAATGTTGGTTTATAGGCCAAAACTTCGGGAACTCTCTGTTGCACCTACAGTTTGTTATGAGAGCATGCTCAACCACTAATGAAGTAAAACTAAGTCTCTGTTGCACCTACAGTTTGTTATGAGAGCATGCTCAACCACTAATGAAGTAAAACTAAGTGAAAATTTAGTGATTCTATAGGTCATTATTTCAAAGTTTAGTATTGAATCTCATGACAATTGGAAAAAGGTGGCAAGGTTAAGATAAAAAAACATAGAAAACAAAATTGTTAAATCACAAACAAAAAAAATGTTAAAATCCCATATGTTTGATGCAAATTATAAAACACAGAGAAACAACTAAGAACTAAGGTTTCATTTACTGCTAGTGGACAACGATAGACACCAATCATCACAATCCAAAATTCCACTGGGCCATTTCACTTGCAAACACTATCAAACAAGAAGGTGTGCTACAACAGGAATGTGGCCACTCAAGTTTGGAAAGCTGACTAGTTAAGACAAATTGCACAAGTGCCCAAATTCCCATACTATGATGAGGAAAAGTAATGTAAACAAAAAATACAACAGATCAGCCACAATGTATTTGACACCATGGTTCCATGAAAATTTCTGATGTGCCCATATTGTGGGATTTATATGGTGGCTTATGATAATCTAGTGAAACCTTAGCCACATCATATTTTCCATGACAATGTATGATGTGCCCAAATTGTGGGATTTATATGGTGGCTTATGATAGTGTGATCAAAGCTTGGCCCAATTGTTGAGGCAAGTGCTAATTATTATCCAAAGGCCCATGCAAGGTAACCATACGAGAACCTGGCAATGTTGGAAGCTTAGCCTTCTTCAACTTTAAAGTCATTATGGAAAAAAAGTACTGAATATAGAAGTGGTTTAAATGAACAGTTGAAATTCAAATATTACGAGAAAGGCACAACATAGGATGCTACAAATTGGCCTTTGCAGAGTCTCCTCACAAAACAAGTTAGAGGGAGGAGTCTCTTTTCACAAAGAAGGCTTTTGTTAAAGAAGCAACGGGAAACTATGATGTTTAATTCTACAATCATGAATAACTATTTGTGAACAGTGAATGATTTTGCACCAATGTCGTTAGAATCTAGATTCTATAGTAGTGAAATGGAACTAAGTGTGATACATTTCTTTCAATTGAACCATTCACTGTACATTGCTGATATAAGGCAATATGAAGATAGTGCCAAGTCATAAACAGTCCATTTCTTAGATCAAAATTAACATATGTAGTGAGCAAATAAGGGCAATAGAACCTGGTTTGGAGGCTTATAAATAAGTGACAAATATCAATTCTGAAGGAAGAAGTGGACCAACGTTGACAACTTGAATTATGAGCTTAATTTCTGGAGTACAACCAGCTCTTCCTCATTGTAAAAAATCAACAGCATTTATGGCTCCCTTTTTCTCCTAAATGACACCCTCTGCACATATGTAATTAAGGCATCTCCATAACCCACGCACGGAGATTGTGGTAGCAGCCATAAGAGTTTAAATCAACCCATAGTAATGCTACAGCCATCAAGGAAATTTGACTAGCAACTCGTCATTCAACACAATGTCACTCTTAGGAGGTACGAAGTTTGAACTTCAGCAAATGAGAAAAATATCAATCCTGCCTTCCAGAAACACACCCACAAGACAAAGACTAGATTCAAGCTCCCTTGTAATTGGTTATTGTACTTCCTTTGTTACATAATTTGGCCAGATGAGTGTAAGAGTGAATACAACCCTCTTGAGTGGAAAATCAACCCCTTGGAAAAACTGAACTTGACTCACGGAATAGATGATTTCAGCCTCTTTCACAATACTAAACTTGTTCTTCCTTGAGATGAACTTGACCAACAATGAATAAGATGAACTCAACCCTAAATGCAAATTTCACTTCATTTCTAAGAATTATTGAGAGATTGGAGACTTAGAGGTTGATGTCAACAATCCTAGATGCATTGATCCACACTTGATGCTAATGCCCAAAGATAGCCTTTCCAGCAACAAGGAAGCTCTTTGTACATAGAACTGTAAAATCAAGCACAAACTAGCATATATGGTCATTGATAATGGAAACCAAAATAACCTTCTCTTGCTTTAATTGGAAAAGAAACTCAAGTTACCAAACTCAAATCATCCCAACTCACATTAGCTTGGATGGGTCAAAGATGCACATTAGCTTGTGCTAATCACTTGAAAATAGATCAGAATGTTGCTAGGAGATGGCAAGATTTTTCCCAATATCTTATTTGTTCTTACAAACAAAGATGAGAAGACTTACGAAAATAAGATGATGATAACAAGTGTAACTAATTGCGTAAAGCAGGGGCTTCTAGGTTCAACCTTAGGCATGTGGCCTCTTTCAATCCTAATATTATTTGGAATTATTTCTATTGTGCATGTCAAATGTTGGGTGATTATGTTGCTGGTATTGTCCTTCATTACAGTTATGATCATTAATTCTAACTCAGAATTGGAACTGGTAGTGGTACTAATATTCGTGCAAGTTCAGTAGCCCTTTGGGCCCTACTAAAATTTGTTATGGTTAAAGGTGTTCAAAATCTTCAGGTTGCTGGAGACTCAAAAGTGGTAATGAGAGTTTTAAAGGTTATCTTCCATTGGATAGTCTGGTTCTCTCTCACTGGCAACACTAAGTTTCATTTGGTTTCTATTCAGCATGTTCACAGAGAATTTAATTCTCAGGAAGATCATCTTTTAAAGGATCCCATTGCAATCAACAAAGGGATTATGCATGGAAAATCAGAGGGAGGGTTTTGGTTTCATCTTTCACAGAAATACTGTTTTAAAATAATTTTACAAGCAGTTTTCAGATATTATTTTGGCTTGTCTGCAATGTTAGCACTATAGGTGGAAATGTCATTTTGATGTTCAACATTTATTAGAAGAATGTTTTGCAAAATCTAATGATAATTATGAAGTTGTCTAAAAGGAGCTCTTATGCGTAGGAACAGTCAGTGTATACTTTAATCTCTACTTGAAATAACAGATGCCAAATATACATTTGTTTTCTTGGAAGAAAAAATACATAGAAATGAGGAAAATTTTATGTGGAAGAAGATAGGAAATTTTCTGTAGGTTTCCATTTTCAAATAGCTCTTTTTTCATTTACAAACCTGGCTCCTTTCTCCATGGTTCTTTGGATGACTGTAAAGATAGACTTTTATAGGCATACTCTTTTTTCTCTTTAGTTATTATTGGAAGAATCAAAGTGAGTAATCTTCTGGAAGAGCCAAACAAGGCATTTTTTTTCCAAGAAAAAAACTTTATATTCAATATTTCAAGTGTGAAATCAACATATACATCGAACCACCCATACATGATCAAAAAATAAACAGTCCTAAGGCTTAACTATAGAAATATCTGTTAATTGAAGTTAGAGATGGAAGGGTTATGCTAAATTTAGCAATTTGGCAAAAAAACCCACATGTAAAGCAAAGGGGCAATCTCACTTTCTCTTAGTGTTGGCTTAAGAAAAATCTCTAAATATTCAAAAATAGTAAATCTAGCAAATATAACTGAGCATGCATGGAGATTTTATCTCACTATGACTTAAGTTCAGTGAGGCAGTTTGACTCGAGTTTAAAAGGCCAGTTCGCTTGAGTTATAGATGTTAGCTAGGCTTGAGTTCGGTGAGGCAGTTTGACTTGGGTTCAAGGAGCCAGTTTGCTTGACTTGAAGAGTAGATAGATCCTATAAAGAGAAGAGCGTGGACTTGGTGAATACATCATTAGAGCTCTCATTCTCTTATAATAGCTTACTAGGGAATTCCATGAGGGAATGAGGGAACTCAATTAAGACAATGAGCTTGAATAACTTAACTGAGTAATTGTTTACATTATGGATTGGGTTAACGGAAAAAGGTTTTGGCAGAGTTGCTATAGCAAAAAAGAATAAAAACTAAAGTCTGGAAATTGAAAAAAATGAAAGCGGGGATGCAACAGTTTAAATCACCATTAACTTTTCCAAATGTTCAAAAATGAAGACTTCACTGAACTGATAAGTCTGGAAGATTATGCCAAGGCCTCTGAAACTAGGCTGCACAAGGCTGCAATTAGGCCTACTATTTTCCCCTATTCAGAATTAATCAAATAAATTCCAAGAACATATGGATAGTTGATCACATGGGATCACCCATCAAAGGTTACTAGGAAATTGACCTTGCTGCTATATGTTTATTCCCAACACCTGAGGCTAATCTCAATACTAAGTGGATAAGGATGTTTTATTCTCATTTAGCCCCAACAACAATCTAGCAGTTTAAATCACCATTAATAACCATATATTGAGCAGTAAGAATTCATTGCAACAAATGTTTCCTTGTATTTCTAAATATGACCATCAATTGCATTTTTACTTTGTGCAACCACTTGAAATAAATCAATGATTCCCCTCTAGTCTCGGTCAAATCTCCCAAACATAATTCTATAGGATAGAGTTCTACTCCTCGGTCATAGCCTCCTTCCACTCCTAATAGGTCTTCTTGAAGTCACAATAAGAATTCATTTCCAGTCTGGCGGACTTCACTCTGGTCCAATGGCAACTTGTAATGGGTGGTTGAATGTGGGGAATGGGTGCTACCACCTAAAAAAAGAGATCTACAGAACTATTAACTTGTTGTTTTAGCTATGATTTCTCAGACACATCATTTCATTCATCTACAGGTCCTACCACTTATTCTATATTTTTCTTCAGATGTGAGCCTGGAAACTGGGTAGGATGAGATAAATATGGATGATACCATCAAAGGAATCCTAGCCAACGACATTAATAACTATTTCTTGATTATACTCCTCAGTTGTACCAGGACCTATTATAGTCATTTTTTTAGCTGATCTCGCTCATGCTGAACCAACTAGAGAGGTTTCAAATGGGAAGCCCTAACCTATGAATGACGAGAAAGCTCAACCATAATTTGGGGCAGATTCATGACCGAACATATCTTTTGCACCTGGAAATGCTAGAAATGATAGTGATTCTCTTCCTTTAATGATGCGGCTACTTAAGCTGGACTGCTCGATGGCTAGTGAGTACTTGAAAAAAATTGTAGAACCAATAGCATCAAAAGAAAAAATCCTAGAACCAACAGCATCATAGAACAAACGAAAAGAATTCATTTCTAGTCGATCCTTACCCCAAAAGAATCGTATGAATCAACAACATCTTAAAACAAACACAGCAAATACAAATGCAAAAAAACCATATGAATCAACAACATCTTAAAACAAATAGAGAAAATACAAATGCAGGAAATAGAAAAATATAATCTTATAAATCCAACTAACCTGTGACTCCAAGTATGCAAACTTCAATTGTGAATCTTTTGTTTCCCGCCTCTTCAAAAGCCTCCAATTTCTTTCTAATGTGTTTTTATCCATGATAAATGCTATAATTATATAGAAAAATTTGCTCGCCCTAAAAAATTTTAATCACATTATCAATTTCTCTCAAAATATATCAAAACCTTCCCGACAACAGCAAAAATATTCCCGCAAACAGAAAAACTTTGGAGCCAAATAACCTGCACATCCAGTTTTCATCCAGTTTTTATCTAAATTTTAGAACCATCTACAAAAATTGGGTGCCAAAGACCTAGAACATCGTCTCCGTGAACTAGTTCGGGTAAGAACAATGAGTTTTCCTCTGTTCTTGGGCTTGTTCTTAGGCTTGTTCTTGGGCTTTCACACGAGTGACAAGGTTGAATTTGATATGGATTTGATAAATTTTGAATGAAATCCACCCATGCCCTCCCCCAACTTCGATTTTGATAGACTTCGAATGTGCCATGTATTTTACAAATCTTCAAATAATTTTTTTTTTAAATAATTAAAATATTAATATTAATATTTATTATTTTAATTATTAATTAAATATAAAACCACAATATATTTAAAATTTAATTTCATATAATATAATTAAAACAAATAAAATATAAATATTGATAATTATTATTTTAATAAATTAATTAAGGTTCATATCAAATAATATATATATATATATTAAATTGGTGTCGCACAATATATCTGTGTCAAACATATTATAAATAAATTTTATATGTTTGTAAGTATTCACAGCTTGAGTGGGTCTAATGGTTCAGAGCGTGTGTTTCCTCCTAAGAGGTCATAGGTTCAAAACTAGAGGGGGTAGAGTATGTATGGCTTCATAGATTTAGTAGTCAAATCGCTACATGGAGGTGGGTCCCTTGTCCCACAAAAAATGGGGTCTCATACACCAATTTGGTGTCTGGCTTAGCCGTGACCTTAAAATTAGATTATTATTATTATTATTATAACAAAGGTTCATACACTCTCCAATGGGAGTGAGGTTTAAGCAACACGTGGAAGGAGTCTCGCATGAGTAAATACAAGTGGAGCGAGGATGACGGAGTGTCACACCCTCGACTTTGTGTCGCGACGACTGAGTAATGGGGGGTACACCTTGGTGCGACGGGCGCCCAACTTGGGTATGTGCAACGATGATGTGCAATATCCGCGCCATATTAGCGAACGCCCACCTTGGGCACATTGTGTAGCGGTGGGCGAATCATGTGTTTTTGCGGACACGACGAGCGACAAAGTCGAATGGGTGTGTGCCCCATAGCGGGCGGACGAGTCAAAGGCGTTGGGAAAAGTCGTGTTGGTGAGCGCGTTCGGTGATACGGGAGCGCTGTGTAGGGATTGGGCGAGCTAGGCGGGACAGGGCGTGGGCGGCCGATCAGTCGTCATGGTGGATCAGGAACCCGTGGTGGCAAGGGGAATCATGGGTATGATCGCTCTGAGGTAAATGAGGGGCAGGGTATCTAGCATGAAAGTTTCTTGGAGAACTATCATCTAGTACTTATCAAAAACCTAATGGAAAGAGTACTGGACATAGCTAAGAGAATTTTAACACTGCAGATGGATTCAGAGAATCTTGTAGTGAAATGTAACACTTCGATATCAAAATTGCAATTTTCCAATTATGGCGTGACACAATTAAAAATTATTGACATAAATGACTAATTCATATACTTGTTGTATTGGTCATATTGTTATTCTTGGACTATAATAGTAATTTACATTAATCATTATTAATTTTGTCAATTATTATCTAGTTATATATTTTAATCCTAGACTAAATTATTCATTTAAGTTAGTCGCTTTTAGTTTAGTCACTTATTATATAGTCATATATTTTATCCCTAGACTAAATTAGTCATTTAAGTTAGTCGTTTCTAGTTTAGCCACTTATTATCTAGTCATATATTTTACTCTTAGACTAAATTAGTCATTTAAGTTAGTCAGTTTTAGTTCGGTTAATTAAAATTGCTCAAATTTAGTAGTAATTCACTTAAAATAATAGCGGTGTCTAACTTTTTTAGTCACCCGGTCATTAATTTCATCATTTTTTACTAATTCTCGTCACATTTGTGGCTTCCATACAGGGCTAAGAACAATAAAATCCGAGTGGAAACATAACCTTACATGAAATACACTGTTACATCCCTTGAAAGGAAAAATGAGTCAGTCGGTTTCGCTGATCTAATTTTTGGTAATTGCTTCTTGGAAACATACATTATGTGTTATCTCGCACAACCATCGCTTATCCCACAAGATACACAGTTGGGGCTCCTTCCTTGTTCTCTGGCTAGTGCTAATGACTTATGTAATATATATGTAAATAGTATTACTAGTAATAATAGTAGTAATTTTACAGTAAAAGGCTTCATAGCCTATAGATTTTGGAATCTTTACTTTGATTGTTCTAACACACGGGATGGTTCTAGAGCTCGTTGTGTCCTGACAGATCCACAAAATAAGAAACATGTACTTTCATGTCATCTGAGTTTGAGTGTACTAATAACACTACAGAATATGAAGCACTCGTACTTGGATTAAATAAATCTATAGACATAAAGGTATAATTTTTTAAGTTAATTGGTTACTCAGAGGTAGTCACTCCTTAGGTACAAGATATAATATAATGTGTTTCACCTCATCTCAAAAACTACCAACAGGAGGCATGGCGTTTGATAAATCATTTTAAATGTTTAAATATTGTTTCTGTTCCAAGAGTTAGAAACGCAACAACAGATACATTAGAAAATGTTGTTGCTAGGATGTCACCATTGAAAAAAAAAAATTCTATTGAAATCTGTATAAACCATATTTACTTGACAATGTCACTAACTTACGCATTTTCAATGATGACCAAAAAATTCTACACTTTATGGAAAATGTTAATGTGTTCAAAGAAATCACCATAGAGGAGGATGAGCACAAGAAGGCTCTAGAGGAAGCATCTTAAGCATCAAAAGAAAACACTATGTTGAAATGTGTGGTGTCCCGAGAGAAACTATATGACTTGCAGAACTAATTTAGAGGTCTAAAAAACATAAATACTTAGAGTTAAAAGTTGGCATATGAAAAAGTCAATTTTGGAACCACACAAGATCTGAAGTATGTCAATCTCGGTACCTGTTTATCCCCACAAGAGTGACAAGAATTTATTAGTTTATTCATGCAGTATCAGGTATGCGTTCTCTTGGACATATGATGATTTAAAGACTTTTGATACTCACATCATCCAAAACATGATTCCTATAAAAGAAAGGGTGAAATATTTCTAGCAGAAATTACGAAAATTTCATCCGACACTAGAGCTCCTTATTCAGAAGGAATTGAGAAAGTTGTTCGATGCCCAAATCATTTTCAAAGTTAGATATTACACATGGGTGTCCATATTAGTCCCAGTAAGAAACAATTATGGGGAAATATGCCTATTTTTTTATTTCAGAAATCTTAACTGGGCTTCTGATAAAGGCAACTATCTAATGTCATCAATGGATCAGATATTCTAGATAGTATATGGGGTTGAAATGATTTCGTTGCTAGATGGATTTTCAGGGTATAATCAAGTGCTAGTAGCAAAGCCATATAGATTGAAAACTACATTCCATTCTAAATGGGGAATGTTTATATTCAAAATAATGTTGTTTGGACTAATAAATGTTGGCACAACCTTTCAAAGAGCGATGAACATCACCTTTTGCAGCCATATAAGTTAGAGTGTTGTTGACTAATTTGATGATGTCACTTTATTTACAAAGAAAATTTCAGATCATGTATGTCATTTAAAATAGATATTCGAGCAGTGTTGGAAGTATAGGATTTCTCTGAATCCCAAGAAGAGCATCTTTGGTGTGTCCAAAGGAATTTTCTTAAGGCACGTCATAGAAAAGAGCACTATCAATATTGAACCTGAGAGGGTTAAGACTATCACATAGATCTAATTTCGAGTGAATAAGAAACCCATGCAGTCTTTCTTAGGGAAAAATAATTTCCTCGGAAAATTAATATTGGATTACGCACATATAGTTAAACATATACAAGATATGTTCAAGAAAGATGCCGTATATAAGTGGGAAAAACGAGAGAAAGATGCTTTTTCTTGGATTAAACATGATATTGTTGACGCACTTGAACATTTTATTCTAAATTATGACAAATATCTCTTTCTCTATGCATTTTCTGGATTTATTGATTGTCGTTGTGTTAACTCAAAAGGACAATGAAGGAAATTAGCAGCCTATTTATTTTATGAGCACTAGTCTACAGGGGCCAAAATTAAACTACCCTACCATTGATAAACGAGCATATGCAATGTACAAAGCAGTGAAGTATTTTAGGCCTACTTATTGAAAGCTCACATCACTTAGTTTGTACCTCACTTAGTAGTAAGAACGATGCTTGTGAAATAGGAACTGGTTGAGAAAAGAGCTAACTGGGTGACCCATTAGAGAAAATTTCAGTGAAAAGTGCACATGAAATTTTCATGTAATTTCAATTTCATAATATGTAAACCAATCAAAATCCTTTAAATTTAAAAATAGGTACATGTAAATATTTTGGAGGGAAAAGAAGAAAAACTATTTTTTACTTGTATTTTTTGCTTATCTCCTTGGATGGGAAATTGAATTCTGCATCAAATGAGTACTCATTATGCATACTTTTGAGAAGACCCACATTAACAAGAAAATCATGATACATTAAAAAAGCGTGTTCAATACACTTTTTAATGTATCTTCAATTTTTGTCATTGTGGGTATTCTCAAAAGTATGCATAATGTGTACTCGTTGGATGTGGAATTTTATTCTACATCCAATGGGTGCCTAAACTCGAAATTTAGATAAATTGATAACGAGATAATCCAAAAATACAAGTAAAAAAAGTATTTTTGTTCTTTCTCCTCCAAAATTTATAACTCTTATTTTATTATTTTAACTATTATTTTATTATTTTTCCTTAGGAGACTACTTTTAGGCAGAAATTTCCTCTAGTGTTCCTTCAAGAATATGATCTAGAAATTCAAACCAGTTCATACTATAAAGGGTCATAGACTATGCAAACCGGCAGTTGAAGCAAAGGATTCTCCTCAACAAGATCTATTAGGATGGGAGCAGGATATTGAAATGTACAATATTGATTGCATTCCTCAGTCCACATCCACAACACCTTGGTATGTAGAGACACGACATTTTTTGGAACATGGAACCTTTCCCTCACACTCATCAAGTAAAAATAAGAGGGAAATTCGATTAAAAGATTTATCATATCAATTGGTCCATGGAGTGCCTTTTCAAAAGCACCACAATGGATTTTTTCTAAGGTTCCTTGAGTTGTAAGATAGAAATAAGGTTTTGAAAGATCTACATGATGGACTGGTAGGTGACCACTCTGAGGGCGATACTATAGTGCACAAATTCATGAGGGATGGTTATTACTAGCCCACTTTTTTTAAGGATGCTCATGCCTATGTCCATGAGTACCAAGCTTTTCATAAATGTGTCAGTCGCAATCAAAGGTCAACTGCCCCACTACTCCCAGTAACAATAGAAGAACCTTTCCAATAGTGGGGCCTTGATGTTATTAGAGAAATTCTCCCACATTCGTCAAAGCAGCACTAGTATATCCTCATAGCTACAAATTATTTCACGCAGTGGTGAGAAGCAGTTCCACTTATACAAGTAAATTACCAGGAATTAATTCACTTTATACAAAATAATATCATCACCAGGTTTGGTGTTCCTACATCACTTGTCTTTGATAATGCGACCTACTTTTTATCATTAAAACATTATGAGTTTACATTGGAAGATGAGATTGTGCTCAAGCATGCATCTAATTATTACCCCCAGGGGTATGGTCTAGCTGAATCCACCAATAAAAATCTTATTCGCATTATCAAGAAGACCATATTTTCTGAAAAGAAGAGTTAGCATACTGCTTTGAATACTGCACTATGGGTCGACCATGTTACTCCAAAAACTTTCTTGAAGACCTCGTCATACTTTCTGGTGTATGGTGAAGAAGTTATCTTGCCTCCAAACATTTACCTTCCAACCTTGCAACTCTCTCATGAATTAGAAGGTAAAACTTGCCTACTAGTTCAGAACAAGATAAACTCTTTACTAAAACTTGAGGAAGAGCAGTAAAAATCCAAGGACCAATTTTTCATTCATCAAAACCATATAAAACACTGGTTTGATATAAAATATGCGGGGATGAAGAGATTTGATTTGGGTGACCTAGTCTTGAGATGGGATAAACCCCATGAGGACAAAGGTAAACATATAAAATTCCAGCCATCGTGTATTGGACCATTCACCGTTGAAGAGAAAATCAACCACAACATTTTGAAGCTCAGATCCTTGGATGGGAGGGTTTACCCCCTACCCATAAATGACAAAGACCTAAAACATTATTTTCAGTAGCAGCTATGCAGTGCACTTCCTGTACATATTTTTTTGCTTTTCCTTTTCTTTTGTCTGAGTCAGTTATATGTTTGTTGTCTAGTCATGTCGTGTCATGTCTCAGTGTCGGTCATTGTATATAAATAATAAATATGTGGAAAATGCATGGCCCAAAGACCATTTAGTGTAATAAAAATAAGTGTGACAAATACAATTCTTAGCTTTATGATTATTCTCCTCCTTAATTTTTTGGGAAAGTGTCATAGTTTGATGTAATTCCAGATGGAAAATACAATTCATCCAATAGGAGAACCTCGAGGGAACCTACTAGATTTGTGCTTATGCCAGCACCTAGACTGCTCAACTTGTTTTATGTCTATTTTTGTGTCAACGCTTGTCCAATCTAGTAGAGAAGGCATAAGGGGAAAATCTAAAGCGAGAAAACCTAAATCAGAGGTCTTAAAATTACTTCTCTAAAAGTGAAACCTCCTCTTATTTCAATAAGTCAGGATCCCTCATCCACCCATTGAAAATAACAAGTTCCAATCCACAACTCTACTAAAATAAATAAATAAAAGGTGAATGAAGAGAAAGGCTTCTTGTGCAGGGAGGTGAAGCAAGCGACTTCACAGGGGTACTGTCTAGGATCCATGGTAGTGAAGCAAAGCTTATGCTTCTGAAGTGACTCCATTGGGGTATTTTCCAAGCATGCTGGAAGTAGAGAAACACTAGAGTTGAAACTCTATACTATGAATATTCTAAACTCACTGCACACATTATCCTTTCTTGAATTGAACCGATTATGATATGATGTATCTTTGTGTGAGTTCAACCAACTAGAGAATTAATAATATGTTATGTGTTAAACCGGGTTGAAAAGGGGAAATTGGGGAAATCAATACTTCTTGAAGATTTGACCCTTAACCGAAAGCTAATTCCCATACAAAGAAGCTGAAGTTTTCCCAGTGTGTCACCATGTGTCGTCGCTGCCACAACACCCTCCAAAATTTCACTACATTCAAATTTTGGAGTCTACTTCATGGTCACATCATGTGTCATTGTGAAAATTCGTACAACTCGAAATCCTACTACAGCAACTGTTGAAAAGTCTTCTATTTTTTATTTACTTAATAAATTATTTACTTTGTTCTATAAGAAAATACTGAAATTCATACACTGCAACTTTCAAAAATAAAACTTTGGAAAAATAAGTGTGGAAAAAATATATGAGCAATAGAAAACCATAGACACAATTGACATCGTTACTTTTGGAGTAATGTCCCTGGAAAAAACCCAACATGGGAAAACCGGTGCAACATATGAGGGTTTGTATATTATGCAGTAAATTCTGAGTACACATATATGATTGACAAATCTCTCAAATCGTGTAGAGAAAATGACAAGTAAAATATTGTGAGACAAAACTCACTCCTCCACGAGAACCCGACACTGACCTGCACCCAAAATGTGCCACTCTTCGTTGCCTCTGTGCAGTGACTATGTCACTTTGCGCAGTCTCTGTGTCATAGCAGTAGATGCTCTCTGTCTTTGTGTTGGTCTCTCTGCTGGCTAGAAACAGGGGCCTTCTAGCCTCTAGAAACTCTCTCTGGGAACTGGCACTGACCCAATGTTGTCTCCTCAACCGAAACTAGAATATGTCTTAAGATCCGCGCAGTGCCTACATATCCTCTGCGTCACTAGCTCTGCAATGTATCTGTAGCTTCTACTACCTCCTTTGCTATCAACTCTCTAGATCAGGAATACTTCCAATTGGAATTACTTCCCCTCTCTATAAAGAATCTCTAAATCGATCTTTCCTCTGAGCACTGCTCACTTCATAGATTTGATTTCTTGATCCTATGGCTCTCTCGGTGTGTTTTCCAACTAACCCTTCAAGTCCTTCTTATAATATTCTTGTTGAAACTTCAACAGTCGAGATTAAATCTCTAATTAATGGATAAGATTAAATTTTGACTTAATCTCCACCTTTTCTATAACATTCACACTTTGTTTTATTAATACCCTTTAATTATTTTATTTTCCTAAGTTTAGACTTAGGGCCCCTTTAAAAATAATTAATTATTTTAATAAAACATATTCTAAGTGGAATTTTCACAAAGGATTTCCAAGTTCTCTGGAATACATGTGCCTAAACCTTCGTAACAATTTTGATACTTAGATCACATCCAATGCTACCAAAATCAACACTCCCTCTTAACAAGGAATGTGCTCTAGCAATACACCCTGCTGAGTATTGCTCTAACTCTGCAACATCTCCCTCTGTGTTGTTGAAGTCTGACACTATTGTCCAATAACACTGTGAAATTGCTGCATATGTACTGTTTTTGACCCTACCACTTTCAAAACTGCATATGTACTGCAAATCCTTCTCAAATTATACATTGTGTTGTTGTTGGCCCTACCATTGCCACTGTATTGCAATGTTGTTGCTTACCGCAACAGAAAAACATCCAAAATTGAACAAGTGTTCAACATGATGCATATCAGTATTGAATATCTAATTGCTTCTAGCCTCTAATATGTCCCTCAGAAGTTGTTGCGCTGAAGTTGACTTCTGCATTACTGCCAACTCTGCTCTGCGCTGCTCAGACTTTGGCGCTGCTAGCCATTGCATTGTCACTTTTGCACCAACTGGCACTCATCCATCCTGCTACATCTTATTTGGTATCCTGTAGGAAGGTATTGATCTAAGAGGTGGACTCCTCAAGGATATTTCCCATACTATAGCTCTATCGGTCTACAGCTCCAAATCACTCCACTTCCCTCTTGAAGGTATATGGGAAATCAAGGAAAACTCCTCCTCATCAATCCTTGCAGATGCAGCCTGCGGATCATGCTTCTCATCTTTTTCTCTCTTCTTGAGATGAAACTATGTGGCATAATGACTCATCTCACCACACTAGAAGCATTTGTCCTTGTAAAGGTCCTTCTTCCTCTTGAGTTACTCCTGCTACCCCTTTGATGCAAGGGTTGCATTGTCCTCCTCCTCCTTTGGATTATTTCCAATGTTGTTGTTGCCCTCAAGTTGAAACTTGAGTAAGTCCCTCCTCACCTCTTCTTGTTGAAGAGTTGCCCACATTGACTCCCAGTATGAAAAAATCTCTCTGTCTATGATGCTCTAGAAAAAAAATTGATAATCATTGGACACTGAATTGAGGGCCAATATGGCCATCTCTGTTTCCTTAGGAGTTGCTCCTACAGCTACCAGGTGATCTCCATTCTCTTGAAGTATAAACATGAATGGATCAATGTGTTCACCCTTCTGCATCCTTGTAGTCCGCAATTTCTCCTCCAAGGACATATTCTGTTGCTTGGAAGATCCTTGATATGGCTTCTCTAAGGTCTGTCAAATTTCTCTAGCATTCCCTTTGCTAGCGATGTGACACATGACATGATCCCTCACTTCGTCGAGGATCAAGCAGATTTCCTTTGCCATATCTTTCTTGTATTCTTTTAGTGGATCTACGTCTACTGGTACAACTACCACACCATCGATGAAGGCTTTGAGATCATGTTCATCCAGTACACATCTGATCTTTTCCCATCATATCACATAGTTAGAGACTCCCTCCAATCGATCTTGATCTCTTAACCCACTTGTTTCCATCTCTGCTGACTAAAAAAGGATGTCGAACTAGCTCCCTCTCTCTCCTCTGTGCATGTATGGGTTGGCCTAAACACTCCCTGCTGGAGATGGTATATCTACCACCCAATACTATTGCTTAGCTATCGAAAAAATAGAATTCCCCAGCTAGGAACTCCCTAAGGAAGAAAATTCCCTCAAAGTGTCTCTAGATCTCTCTTTTTACGCTTTCTGCACCAGCAATCACTGCTACGCAGAAATTTGCGTCCCTCCAACTACTAATTTGTGTTGATCTACTGCATTTCTCCCTGTGCCTCCTCCAAATTGCAATATGGAAAAAAAATTCCTCTTTGTCGACTCACTCAGAGAGAGATTTTCCATGTTGGTTTTATCCATCCTGGCTTAGACTATGCACACACAAGATGTGATACCATGTGAAAATTTGTACTACCTGAAATCATACTGCAACAACTAATGGAAAGTCTTCTATTTTTTATTTACTTAACTGATCTCAAAATGGATTGTACTTGAAATAAGGGTACAAGGCATCTATTTCCAATAATTCTAAATGTGCAAACAACTATGATACCAATCTGATCTCGAAATGGGAACAAAATATTTCTTATACGTGAGATAGACAAATAGGGGCTTTTATCGGCTATTTCACCTTTTAAAGAAAGGATGAAACCGTGGCTTCTAGCCCCCATCGGCTCGCCTAAAGAAATATGAAGTAAACACCGAAACGATTCAAGAATAAATGAAAGTATTTTTTTCTGATTACAAAGTATTCATTAACCAATATTATGAGTGTACAAGCATGTTAAGGTGTTCTCGTAATGGAAAAAATGTGGTTTGGAATGGAACAATAATGTTTTGATAACTATATAAGCCTTTTTTGTGTTAAGAGGACTTATTTAAATTTTCGTTTAAGGTATTAAACTCGAAATAAATAGAAAGAATTCACATCATATAAACAAGCATTTGATAAAGCAACTCACCCCCTCTCTTGGGCTACATCTCACGGGTCCAAAAGCCCCCAAAATGGGCTTTTTCCTTCTCTATTAATGCTCAAAAATAGTTTTACACCATGAAGAAAGCCTCAAAAGGCTGAAATAGCTACTAAAACATAATCGCAGTGCCGGAAACAGTAAAAATTGACTATAAATTCACCTCAAATAGATGAAATTACAGTTCTAATACGCTTGATCATTCCTAAAGCCCCGGTGTTCCTCAAGAAAATCCGCCGATAAAACCTCTAACGTAGTGCCTCGATGGCTCTATAACCCGTTCCAACAAATTGCACGTCTGCTCCCCCAAACAAAACAAAAAATCGTTTCAAATGGACTCTCCCTAGCCCAATATGGTCCAAACTGACTTTGCCCGCTTAGGCTAGGAAAACTCCACCAATTGTGGAGAACCGGAGTTTAACCCGCCAAAATGGTGCGTACCACCAAAATAGGTGGAGCCCGCCAAACTTCCCGCTGCCGTGGTGCCAAGGAGATAAGGTCTTATCATAAGACCAAAATTTTTGGCGATGTTCGTTGCATAAACGTTGGAACATTAATGTTGGAACTTTATGGATATAACCATGCATCAACGAAAATTGTGCTCCACGTGACCATACCTCCAAAAGTGTTTGACGTGCCAATGAATAGGTCTTGGTTCCCGAGCCTATGGTTGTATGCGTAGGGGCCGTCTCGTCCCGCCCAAACCAACAACAAACTTTACATATAAGTTCACGACGCATAATGTTAAGAACCACTCAGGCCCATCACAGTCCAACGGCTGTAACCGCCTGACCGGGTCGATTCTTGTCCGCAACAACATAATTTTGTAAAACACCCCGTTTGACCCTGGGGCCACGTGGTGCCCTACCATTAAGCCGTCATCGAATATTCCCGTAGAATATTCTATGGAATATTCCTGCATTATTGGAATATTCCCAAAATATTCGTGGAATATTCTTTTTAATACCTTAAATATGGTCAAACTCACAATTGCCATTCTAAATTGAAAACTTCAAAGTCAATAACTTTCATACAAAGACGTTTCGGTCGTTCATGGCTACGGGATCTTTTTTCCGAGCTCTTTCTGTCGTCTGGGTTTGAACCAATTTCCGAGCAAATAAATTTTTGAGCATTTTTCCATTAAGGACATGATCACCCGATCATTAAAAAATTATTTACTTTCTCTACAAGAAAATATCGAAATCCATACACTACAACCTTCATAAATAAAATTATGGAAAAAAAGTGCAGAAACAAGATTTGAGCAATAGAAAATCATAGACACATATGATACCATTTTGTTTGGACTAACGTCCCCGGAAGAACCCAATGCGGGAAAATCGGTGCAACAATTGAGGGCTTATATATAATGTAGTAAATTCTAAGTAAAAATGTATGACTGAAAATCTGTCAAATTATGCAGAGAAACTGACAAGTGAAATATTGTGAGACAAAACTCACTCCTCCATGGGATCTCGGCACTGGCCGGCACCCAAAACAAGTTGCTTTGCGTTGCCTCTGCGTAGTGACTGTGTCATTTTCTACAGTCTCTACATCACAACCGTAGATGCTCTCTTTCTTTGCGCTGGTTTCTCTTCTAGTTGGAAACTGAGGCCTTTTGTCCTCCGGAAACTCTCTCTGGGAACTGGCACTAACCCAATGTTGTCTCCTCAACGAAAAACATAATCCCTCTTAGGCTTTGTGTAGTGCCTGCGTAACCTCTACATCACTAGCTATGCATTTCCTTTGTGGCTTCTACTTCCTCATCTGCTATGCACTCTCTGGATCAGGATTTCTTCTAACCAGAATTATAGCCCTTCTCTACAAAGAATCTCTCAATCGATATTTCCTCTTAGCACTTCTCCCTTCCGAAATTCAATTTCTTTATCCTCTAGCTCTCTCAATGTGTTTTCCAAATGATCATTCAATTCCTTCTTATAATCTTCTCGTTGAAACTTCAACAAACGATTTAAATCTCTAATGAGCAGCTAAGATTAACTTTTGACGTGATCTCCGCCTTTTCTAGAACATTCACACTCTATTTTATCAATACCCTTTAATTATTTTATTTTCCTAAGTTTAGACTTAGGGTCCCTTTAAAAATAATTAATTATTTTAATAAAACATATTTTGAGTGGATTTTTCACAAACGATTTATGGGTTCTCTGGAATACATGTGCCTAAGCCTCCCTGCCAATTTTGATACTTAGAGCACATCTGATGCTACCCAAATCAACAGTCATTTTATATTAAAAATTGATAGTGTGCCATTATTAAAAATTGTTGTTTAACATGTGTTAGAGAGAAACTCATTGGATATCTCTATATTTTCCCTATGGAGTGGAGTTTTCTTTCATATTTTTTTCTTGGAATTCGAGTTTCTTTATATGAATGTAATGATGTGTAGCAGTGAACATTTTAATCTCCATATTAAATTGTTTTATCTTTTTTGAACTCATTTGATATGTTTATCTTGTATGTGAGTGCAAATAATTTTTATATTTGTTCTCAATAGTGGCATTGTGGTAGTGATGTATAGAAATAACTCTGAGAACTCTATATTAAATTATTCTATCTAGAAAAATCTCATTGGATATATTTCTCATTTGTGTGTCGGGTGGAGTTTGCTTTTTAATGGTTTTTATATTTATTCCTAGCAGCGGAATTTCTTCATATGAATGCAATGATGTACAACAACAAGATATGCAAAGCAAACATATTTAAATCAACTTAAATATAGATACATTATGTATTGACGTGATATATATGGAGTTATTTAACCATATAAATAGCAATGTCAAGTGCAGCTAAGTTTATGCTTTTACATGAAAAAATACACTAGGTGCTATGGAGACTAGAGGTAATTTGAGGCATGCAAGAATGCATCCTCCTAGAGATTTTTTCTCTTGACAGGTTGTGCCTTACCTATCTAAACTTAGACTTGTGTCAAAATGTGTCAAAATTAGGAAACTAGTTCAAACTGTTGTAATGGAAGAACCCAGATCTGTTCACAAGAGATTTGAGTGTTGTCATTCATGTGCCTAGGCTATTGGATACATTATTACAACAAATTCCCTGAGATACGCTGACTTTTACATTCAAATATATTCAACAAAAATATATCCAAAGCACAAGAGTAGGTGGTCAGCCTTTCTATCATGAGTATGTCACTACAAGTACATTGGCAAGAACTTCCTAATTCGTAGCTTGTCTTGTTTTATTTGCACTCATTATTTTTGGGATATACAAGTCAAGAGTAAGCACTCTATCCTTGGGATATCAAAGTTAAAAGTAACCCAATGATTTCGAGTAGTTTGTCGGAAGGTAAAAAAAAAAGGTTCGATGAAATTTTGATTATTTTATTTAAAATTGGATTTTGACAGTTTTTTATTGTATATATGGATTCATCACCTTGAAAGTTTTTTGGGGCATTCTAATTATGGAAGAGTCCACAACTTAAACTTGTGATTCCAACAAATTTCTACAAAAATTTCTTAAAATTATACAGAAAAATAAGCCATAAAAACCTCAATACATATAATAGATAGACACTTACTTTTTCTTTGAAATATCAAAGTCAAAAGCAATCTCATATATTATTACGCCGTAAGGCGTATTTATTTGAAATGAACTTTGCTACCTGCCTATGTGTACAATTGGTGATCGTGAGATCTGTTGTTAGACGATTGAAAGAAGATGAGCCGTGGATATAAAACAGTTAAAAAAACTAACATAACCCAAAACCTTAATTAGTCAGTTATTCGCTGCAGAGGCGCATTTGCTGCAGAGAAGGGGCAGCTGGAAGAATGGGGAGGGAGCCCGATTACACAGCAAGACTTCAGCGCTTTACGCCCTGAAGGTCATTCATGGCAATCCCGATGAGACTGTGAGGCGGCAAATAATCCGAGAGATGGAGATTCTGAAGAAGACGGAGTCGCCGTATATCGTGAAATGCCACGGGATCTTCGAAAAGGGGGAAGAGATCCACTTCGTATTGGAGTACATGGACGGAGGCTCGCTGGAATAGAGGAGATCCGGCATGATGTCGGAGAAATTCTTGGCGCAGGTCGCAAGGCAGGTCTTGGAGGGCTTGAAATATCTGCACCGTCACAAGATTGTGCACAGAGACATAAAGCCCTCAAATCTGCTCATAAACAAGAAACAAGAAGTGAAAATTGCAGACTTTGGGGTTAGCAGAATTCTGTCTCAGACATTGGATCCCTACAATACTTATGTCGGTACCTGTGCTTACATGAGCCCGGAGAGATTCGACCCCGAGACCTACGGTGGACGGTATGACGGATACGCGGGCGATATATGGAGCTTGGGGTTGAGTCTGCTGGAGTGCTATATAGGGCATTTCCCGTTTCTGGCGCCCGGGCAGAAACCAGACTGGCCAGCCCTGATGTGCGCAATCTGTTATGGAGATCCACCGTCTCCTCCTCCCACGGCGTCTGCCAATTTCCGGAGCTTTATCAATTGCTGTCTGCACAAGGATGCTCGCAACAGATGGACTGCTGCTCAACTGTTGGGTCATCCCTTTATTCTCTCCAGCTCCCCCCAGGCACTCTCCATACCCATGCAAAGGCTCAGTATCTAATCCAATCTCTGCCACGGCCAAATTACTATGCACAGAGGAGATGGAATAAAACAACATTTGTATCTTCTGATTGATTGTTAAATAATTTGGGTATATCTGGTCCAGGACCTGGGATCTCTGTGTATTTAATCACTCTACTTCTTATTCTTTTATCAGTTTACAGTCACTCATTCAGCCCCTGCTCACATAGTTTATGGTGGCTTGTATTCTTCAGGAAAATTTTTGGATATAATATTGAGTTTTGGGATTTGTATTTTTTTATATAATAGTGAGTTTCGTCTGAGTAAATGGAGTCATGTTCAATTATACTGATCTGACCATTTGCAAGTGATATAAATCCTTCCTTTTCTTATGGGGGCTGCAATTAAATCAGAAATTTCTGTAGAAGATTGAACTCATCAACTTTCAAATTTATTTTGTAGGCAGAAACCAGACTGGCCAGCCCTGATGTGCGCAATCTGTTATGGAGATCCACCGTCTCCTCCTCCCACGGCGTCTGCCAATTTCCGGAGCTTTATCAATTGATGTCTGCACAAGGATGCTCGCAACAGATGGACTGCTGCTCACCTGTTGGGTCATCCCTTTATTCTCTCCAGCTCCCAAGGAAGGCAGTCTCAGCAACTGCATTCACTGTGACTGGAGTAGTGAACAAGTTCCTGACCGTGGTTATCAATGTGCTGATCTGGGACAAGCATGCCAGTAATGTTGGTCTTACATTCCTCCTTATGACTATTATTGGTGGGGTGTTCTATCAGCAATCTGTGACCACTGCTCCTCCTCCTCAGATTGACAGCGGGATGAGTAAGCAGATGGAAGGTTTGAAGGATCATGAAGATGCTGATATGAGCGATGAGGAAAAAGGCCTTATGAGAAAGTCTTCTGGAATTTAATTGGCTGTCAAGAAACCTGAGGCGATGAAAATTGGACCGGTGATTCTTAATAGGCCAAGTATATGTACTCTCTTATCTCTAACATGATAACCAATGACTCTGTCATAAAGAAAACCTGGTACACATTGCCCATGCGTATTTGTCCCTTTCATTATTTTGTCATCAGACATCATTCACAGCATCCCTCGCGAAAGAACTTGCCTTGCAATTACGAAAAGGGTCTGGAATGGTCTCTACTCAATACTTTTTTATTATTTTTGTCCACAAAGATTCTTTGGTGAACATGCCAGCCTTGGCAATTTTACGTTGATGTATTTTGGAGGTAGCAGAAAAAATCATTTAAATTACCATGGAAGCTAAGAAAAAATGATGTTTATTATTCTATTGAAACTTAGATCCATGCCATTGATGGAAATACTTTTAATTAGTCTCATCTTTTAGGGACCTGTAGGGTTTGAAGATGCATAATTCTTATTTTCATTGCTTGCTATTTTACTGTTAACCGATGTTAAGTTCTCACTGAACATCTGTTTCTTTTATTTAACTTGTGGATCCCTTACACTGAGAATGAGGTCAAATGTGGCATGATGTCATGTATTCACTTGGGTATAGGAGCACTGTAATTTGTCTATTTTATATTGTGGAAAACAAGTAGATTGCAATGGAGAAAACTTACTGTGCTTCTGCCTCTATGGGCTCTCTTTATTGTTTCAAAGCTCTTAAAAGTTAGATTGGATCAGAGTGTTCCAGTTAAGTTCATTGTTACACGGAACGTGTTCCCAAGGGTAGAGATGCACTCCTATACTCCCCACACTACCAGAATGTGGGTAGTCCAAGGGGATGCTACCCCCACATCCTCTTTTTTGGGAGAAGCAAGGAAATGCAATAGGGAATGCCCCCTAATAAAAAAGGATGTTCCCACCCTTTCTTGTTACCATTCCTTTATCTTTTCTGTTCTATTTCTTTACTTAAACTTTTAAACATTATTATTAACTATTTTAGAATGCTTAAGAGTGGTTCCAACTTCATTGGACTTCACATGGAGAAAGTAGAATTTTACATCTCATTCAGTATTGAGCAGATTTAACAGTTTTCAGGATTTTAGGAATGGCAGGATTGCAATGTTTCCATTGGATTCCGTCATATAAGAGAGTATGAGATTGGGCATTTAATCAAGAAGACCTAGCCCTCTATTTACGTTGATGTTGTTGTGTTGATTGTTGAACTCCCCTGTCATGATTTTAACAAAAATGTATCCTTCAGTCAAGCCAATATTACCAATGAGGCATGTTAAGCTTTTTAAACCATATTTTAAGGTTTGGACTAGGTAATTTCATCAAAATCGGAGGTTGATGACTGATGTTCCTGGAGTATTGGAGTATTGGAGTATTGTTTTAATAATATGTAACTATGTGTTGTAGCGTGATGTTTTTTAGTTTCTACAGTCTGAAGGCAATTTAGAGCCTTAATATCAATGTATTTCATTTTGGATATGTATCTCAATTCACACTTGGTGTGCCATTTTACTATATTCACACTTATTACTCAATGCTATACATGAGTAAACTTTACATATTTGGTATCTAATGCTTTGGATTTATATTGATGGACAGTGAATCTATCTATCTATCCATCTGTCTATATTCACAATTAAATCTTGTATGTTTTATGTATTTCTAGACCGGTTCATCAGGTTCACCAGCCAGTTCTGGTTCGATACCAGACCTCAACTGGTTCTGATTCAGGTAATTTTAGTTACATAATTATGAATGCTATTGGTGCATTGTTATGTATAAAATCTTAATGAATTATGTATGAGTCTTCATATATTTTAATTTGTATGTCTTCTTTTTTCAGACAGGGTCCCTATGTTGGATACCCCAATGTCCCCTATGACGTTTGCTAGAATTAGAGGGTTGCTTCCACGTATACCCCAAATGTGTTCCCCCTTTTCTGCATCCTGGAAACTTGGTGAAACATTGGTTTACTTCTCTACACTGCTTTCTTCATCAATTTCAGATTTGTAGGAAATAAAATATGAATTGTTGGCATCAATTATTTTCTGCTTTGATAGTAGATCCTTGTTTTGTGTTATTGCATTGCACCAAAAAACCTTTCGTATTTTATGGCTATGGCATAAACGTGTTTGTTTTTCATATATTAATGAGCTATCTGATTCTTTATTTTGCAAATAACCAGCAATTCTTTTTTCTCCAACCACATTATAATGTGGGGACAGTCCAGCCCAGTGTTTGAATTCTTGTTTCTGAACAAATATCGGATGTTTGGTCTCTTAAAAGATTGCGTATGTCTTGGGAGAAAGGATCTATTGGTTGAGGGTTGCATATTGGCGGTTATTATTGCAGGTTATGTTCTAGTGAACAGTTCCATATTACGGGGAACCTGGTATTCTATGACTGCTCATTAGGTTTATGATCACCAGTTTATTCACTAAATAATGCAGAGACGCTTGATCTACCTCTACTGCCATTTAAACACTTTCAATAAACACTTATTGGCTAGGACTGAGTAAGGGGACCTCATTTCTTTTGATGACGCTCTTTGACAAGTTTTCGGAGGTTTTATAGTGATTGAAGATGAGAAGTAGACGTCTTATTGGTCCATAAAGAAGTTCCTGTGGACATGTTACTATTTTTACCTTTTCCATTTAAGATTTAAAATCTTATATTTGAACAATGCTGGATCATTTGATTTTTGTAAAGATATTTATATTTCTCTATCTGTTTTCCTTTGAATCTCTGTTTTATGTTGCAAGCTGAGTAACCGGATACGTGTTTAGGGGCCCTGTGTTTGTATCTTGCGTATTAGACATGTGACATGCTAGGACATGTGTTCAACGTGTGTCCTAGAACATGAAACATGCCAAACATGTATTGGACACATGCCCTAGACCTGCCTTGACATGTTGGACATGAAGGCATGAAAAATATGCGTTTCCTGATGATATGGTGATCCTCTCGAGTCATTCTCCACACCAACAAATGCAAATCTTGGGTCGGATATAGAAGTGGAGGATGGAGGAAAGAACAGTGGCAGTTGTAGTGATTTTGATGTTTTTGTCATGGTGGAGGACTATTGGCAGTGATGAGTTCTGAGATTTTTTCATCTACCGTTCTAGTATCTACCCTAATTTGTATTTTCCATTGGCATTATCACCTATAGTACCAGTGACTCGGTATCCGTGTAATAATTTTTCATTTTGATGACATCAAATGACTTAATGAGAAATTGCAGTTTATGATCTAACTTCTAAACTTTTATTTTATGACACATGTATTGAATATTCCAAGTTCTTGTGGGTTTGATCATGATTGATGTAGTAACTAGACATATCAATATTTCATAAATGTTCTAATTTCTAAAACAGGTTTGAACTTATGTCTCTATTTCATTTTTTATATTTGTAATTTGTATTTTTTCTTAATTGATATCATTCTTTTTTATCTATATATGTCTATAAAACATGTCCTTATTGTCATATGGCATATGGGACTGGAGTACATGGTGATATTCGTGGAAGAATAACCGAGTTAAATGGTTGAATTTTGAGATTGTACATCATGCCATGCATATCAAAACATTAGGACACCCTGTTAAATTATCAATTCAAAATGTTTTCAAACCATGAGAAATCTTGAACATATACAATCTTTTCTATGTTTCTTATTATCACGATTCTATCATGTAAGGATCATAATATGAAATTATGAATGAAGTGTAACATTAAGTAATTTGGATCATTCCAGTTCCCACTTTATGTCAATCAGGTGAGATTATACTGGATGAGCTGTGCCGACTTTTTGATTGAGAGCATGCTCACAGCAGGTTTGGTTGATTCATTTGATGTTGTCACGCAGATCATGAAAAGGCTAAAAGGCTAAAGTCAAATACCTCCCTTATTTTATCTCTTTGTTGCAGTTTCCAATAGTGGACTTACAACAAACTCTAACCTAGGATCCTGCACCAATAGTAAATACCAACTTTAACAAGACCATATTGTATTGTTGTTACTAATAAGTATTATCATATAACTACAGACGGGTTAGCCTTGTTCTGTAGAATAGATGTTCTAGGGTGATGTTTCCTCATTAATGGTTATGTAACTTGTTGCTAGAGCTTCAGGAGCTTTTAGGTCTTTGCACACTTGTTTGCCAGTACAACGCAATGCTTGAAATGCATCTAGCCCTTTTCACTCTTGATTCCTCTCCTATCAAAATATCCTTCACATGTCAAGAAAGACCCCAAGAGCAGATATGTAAGAAAATTAAAAATAGTGATAGTGATATTATATAAGGTGCACTTGTCCACCAAGGAGAACATACCGTCCCTCGTTCCAATCAAATCTAGTGTAAGGACTGTACACCAGAACAAAGTACTATTCACTAGAGTATACAACCTGTGGATGACCAGAAGAGCATATAACTGGCAGATTCCAGTGCAAACATACCAAGATCAATTCTGAAGAATTTGGTTTATAGACCTATTATGAATTCTGGGTTGGAGTTCGTGCTTAAGCACAATCCCACTGTAAACAAACAATTTTTGTAGCATCCTTATGAGCAGGTTTTATGGGCATTTGCAACTAACTGCAAAATGATTATGTTAGTACATGGATAGAACCCAGGGAAACTTAAAGGTGGTTGTCTTAAATTGAAGATTTGATTATTTCAAGCAAATTCTGTAGCTATAGACAAAATTGCAGCTATTAAACATGGCAGGCCTTCAAAAAATGCGATGTTTCGTTCATTTCATAACTTGTTACCTCAGCTGTCACATATCATTATTGCTTTGCCGCCTTTTTAGTGATTGTGATACAAACTTGTTTGTGTCATCAGATGTGTTTTTACATCAAGATTTGGTAGACTAATGCAAATTTGCACAAGAAAGCTGGGTTTCTTATTACGTCCAAGATGTTGAGTTCATGGCCTGAATTTATAGCTTTTTTCCCTGGATAATCGCTTTATTTACTTAGCTCATTATTGCTGTCGTAGGAGCAAGCGCTGAAAAATAAGTCACTTTACATCCATGTCAAATTGTTTCGTTAAAATTCTTATAATGATTAAATTCATTTCGTGTGTTATCTGTTTTCTATTACGACTCAAGGAATATGGTTGCCTGTGCTCAGAGTTTGAGCATCGTTCCTTTACTTCACCATTATTATTTGATTAGAACCTTTTCCTCTCTATGTATCAAGGTGCTCTGTGGATGGCCGGGAAAATAACTCATTTTAGGTGATGGTGGTCGGTGGGTTGGATAATATTTGTTTTAGTGGATTATGTTCATGGGACTTTTTGAAGAACATAGTAAAAACAGTTATCCCATTCAGAATCGCATCAGTTGGGAAGTTTTTGCCTATGGAGCAGCACATTTTTCTAGTAGCGATATTCTTTCTATGATTCCCTCGAGGAGTTCATGAACCATTAATATTACTTTACAAAGCATTTAAATTGCCCACTTTTTTTTAATGCTGGTCTTATATCTTCTGTAGATTAAATATTCAGCTGTAATGTAGTAGGGGAAGGTGTAGCAATTGCATATTCATTCCATGACATGGTTGATGCTTAGAAGTAATATTAGTATAGATCCATTTTAAGTACCAACAGGAATTAAATTTTGATGTGTAAATTTTTTATCAGTTAAGATGGATCTAGCACATATAAAAGAGTGGTAACAATAATTCCATGTAAATGTCGTATCTCCCGTATTTCTATTTGTGTGTATATCTGGATCTCTATTATCCTCTTTCTATAGAGCATCCTTTATAGTAGTTGTTGGCTGTGATAATATCAATGTGTAATGTATGAGTTTTGCACCATTTGCAAATAGAACATCTTCTTGACAAATTTTAGTGCACTTTAGTTTGTACATCATCCAATCAGAGATGCCCCTTTGTTCCCACCAATCCTAACATTTCAGACATGCCAGCTCCCTTTTTCCAGATTTCTATTTCACATTAAATGTTGCGTCTCAGATTTATTGCTGAGACCTAACTCTTCATATCCTCTAGTATTAAAGGTTGGTGGATAAATGCCATTGTATTTGACGGATCACTGGTGCTGTAATCATTTTTGGAGTTCACTGTGACAATGGGCATAGATTATATTGAATTTCTTGCTTCATCTGAGAACATGTTCAATCAAACCTGAGCACAGAAATGGTAAAGACTAGGCACAGATAGGATGTGGAAGACATGCACGAAGCTTAAATTTATTTGACATGGGAAATGTTTTGCATGTCAGAGAAAAAAAACAATCTAAGACGGCCATTAAGATAAAGGGCAAGTTAGGCTTACTCCAAAAAAAATATACCTGTGCCTGACAACTTTTTAGAAAACAAAGTTTGTGGTTCTTGACAAGTAGACTTTAGTTCCCTCCATTTCCAGTTAGAGTTGTCCAGTTTAAGATACTCATCAAGTTAATTAGAGTTGATCTCTTTCTACCATCTTCCTTACGGCGTTTCCTTTGCAACATTAGGTGCAATTGCTAGTTTTAGTTATTTTAAATATAAGAAACATAATTATTTATAAATTAATTATATTATTATTTTTATTTTTATTATGAAGAAAAAAATTATCTATAAATTAATTATATTATTATACTTATCGAACTAATATATAGTTATTGATATTGCTTTCATGAAGTATTAATTTAGTTGAATATTTTGTACACTCGTCATTTAACCAAAGTTTAGAGATAATATATTATTTAAAATTATTTAATTTACTTTTATTATTTCAAATTTCATTGGCTCAGAAAATTTGAATCTTCTTGTTGGTGTCATGCATCTTGATATATAGTAGGAATATTTACAATAATTCTAATTCTATCTAATAATAGATGGACTCATGCTAAAACTGAGTAGCATTGCTCAACAAACATTAAATGTTTAATATTATCCTAATTTTTATTAATTAGGAGAAACTTTTATTAATTCTAAGCATTATTTTGTTGTGTTCGGCTACGTTAGGGTGTCTAACGATGTCTAAGTGTGTTGTGGTGTCCAACACCATCTAGCAAGAAATATTGTGTGAGGTGTCGAGGGAATAATTAAATCAAGGTGCCCTTTTATGAGTACATTGAATTATATCCTTTGCCCAATACATTAAAGCAAAATTGACAGGTACTTACCAGGTACTTACCAAGTACATTAAAGAAACATCACCATCACCCAATACATTGAAGCGACATTTCCATTGAAGCATCTTTCCCAGTTACCATATCCCCATCGCTTGATCCAGTGAAGCAGCATTGCAAACATAGTATCCCTTTTGCCTTTTCACATTGTACATTGGCGCTTTCATCACATGATTCATTTACATTGAAACATTCTAACATGGTAGTACATTGAATGCACCTTATACACGAAACTACAACTTCTTCAAGTGGCTAACATCAAGAAACCAAATTTTACACAAAATCCTATGAAATATAGCACTAAGCTCTCGGTAATAATCGATTCGAACGTATATATAATTTCAAATTATTCTACCTAATTTTCCATCTAGTATTGTTTGATCTCTTTGGTTTTCAAAAATACAGGAACATTACAAATTTTGTCTATGTTTGGACAAAAAGTTTCTCGTATCTAGCCTTTTATTAAATAATTTGTTGATAAGATAAAGGCACATGGCTTCTAGAGTTATGTTTTTGTTTTTACAAATTGCATATTGTTGGGTGTTCTAATAAAAACTCTATGCTAAAGGTTATCAAGGCCATAAAGAATGGTTGGTAGACCTATGACTTTCTCAAACTCAAATGATCATCTAGTTTTCTTTAAATTGATTTATACAACATAAAAACATATATCGAAATATAATTGGTTATATTTACATTTATAGATTCCACTAGTTATATTGAAAAACATATATCAAAATATAATTAGTTATATTTGTATTTTGGGATTTCACTCGTTATATTTATGTTTATATAGTCCACATGGCATAGTAAGATAAAAACTTTTTTTTTCTTAGTACTTATGACATACATGAAAAAGTGAGATACAAACATTTTTTCCTTAATTCTATGATTCTAGGCTTCAAATAATAGAAGTTTCAAATTCAAAAATAACATTAAAGCTAGAAAACATTAAAAATTATAGGTTTTTTTTCCCTTACTAGATTTGATTGTTGGGTGTTGGCTCTCTACTATTCTCTTCCACAATAAGTATAGCAAGGGATGAACATTTTTTTCTACTTTAGATGGAGAAAGAGTATATTTTGGATGGAGAAAATAAAAGTATGCTTATGTAGGTCATTGTACTCATTGTAGCTATCTCAACTAATGAACCCAATTACAATGCCTCATTATCTTGAAATTGTTTCACTTTCTTTATCGAGAATGTATATGACTCATTATCTCAACATGGCTTGCAATTTCTTTATCAAGAATTTCTAAATTCCTGTGAATTTATGTCAGCATGCTCTTTCAGTGAATGTGCCCCTTTGCCATTTAAGAGTGAGTAACTAGAAATGGTGTTTTCCTATAAAAATGCACCTCATTATCTCGACATGTCTTGCACTTTCTTTATCAATAATGACTATGTATGTGAATTTATGTTAGCATGCCCTTATGGTGAATATTTCCCTTTGTCATTTAAGAGTGAGAAGCTAGAAATGTTTTTTTCCTATAAAATTATTTCCTTCCCACGTGTATGAAGGGAAAAAATAATCTACCACACCATAGTTGTAGTAGACAAATTTGCAATGGCATCAAATTTCTCTAAAGTTTACATTTTATTATCTTCAGCCCTCAAACATTTGGATGTCACTCAGAAAAAAACAACGATGAAACATACAAGCTTTCGAGGTAAAGTGTATTGAATATTGTAAAATTGGTGTAGCAATATTTCATGGTAGCACAAAAGCATTGTGACAACTAGGCAACACATAACCATTGTGAGAAGGAATTCTCATAAGAAACTACTACAATGATGCTTAGTTTTTATGAATCTGTTCATTTTCCCCAAGGATATTTCTTGTTTTGTTTGAAACAAGCAAGATGTGGTTTCCCATATGAGATAAGCGACGCAAAAGCTAGTTGCAAAGAAGAATGCAAGGTAAAAGTTAAGCTGGTTTTTGAACTACAAAGGTGTTGGGTGGGGGAACCCCTTTATATATTATAATACAAGGCTCACATACAACCATACATTCTTTTCGGATTAGGGAAACATTTTCTTAATTATTTTCAACCTGTTTATGTCCATTTCACTCCATATCTAAACTGACTGGGGAAAATCCCGAGAATCCCATAGGAGACTCAATAGCATATTCATTTACTCATATTCCACTTTCTTGTTGTGTATTGTAACATATGAATCATCCATCCACACTTCATGATACCCTATCCACACTAAATAATATTCCAACCAAATTGATCCTCCATAAAAGGTAAACATATGGATCCTCTCCAAATTTTTTCTTCATTTTCCATTCTTTTTCTAGTACTATAATGCTCTCCAAGCACTCTCTTCATTTTCTAGTACTATAACGCTCTCCTCATATGCTTGCTTCCTTTAAATACTTTATTCCTTTTCTAGTATTGTAATGCTCTCTTTAGATGATCAAAAGGGAAAATAATTTGGTGAAAATTTATAATTGTGCAAAAATACAACTTAAAACAGTAATCATAATGTTATGGATTCCAATGCAAAAAATAATTTCAACTAGAAAATCACTAATTGGAACGTATGTAGGTAGATGGTGGAGACTGCCAACTAGAAAATCACTAATTGGAACATATATTGATAGATTTTGGGGACACCATGATGTAGATAGATAAAATTATATTAATACCTGTGAAATAGATTATGTTGAAGGTATGCTAGCTAAGTCAATTTGGTCAACTAGTTAATTCCTTGGGTCCGTTGCACCTTAGACCATATATGTAACCTATGTGCCTCTTAAACATGAGTGTAACATCCATACATGTAATAACACCATCGTAAACACAAAATTTGGTAGTTGTCTTACACCTTTTCATTACATTAAATGTTATTAGTTCGGTGTACTTTTACCATTGGTGATAGAGGGAAATTACACATGTTCTATTTATCCTTGCTATCATATCACCCACTGTATTGCTACAATGTCCTATACATTCAATTTAAAAAAATTATGAGGTCGAGGCCTCACTGCCTTCGTATGTATTTATGGTTATCTAAGGTTTGTATTTCTATCATTGTATAAACTTGAATACATATATAAGGTTGGCGGGACCATTTAGATCTCAACCCTTGAGAGATTTTGGATCCTAACAATAACATATAATTGGTTTTGATTTATTTCATTGGAACCTTCGCTAAATAAATAAAACATAAGTTGATGGGGGTAGAACTTTCTCGACTTCATAGTCTATGCAAGTTCATTACCTAGGGTTGAGATCCATCGTGAACTACATCAAGATCGATGGATATTCATCTAGGCTTCTAATCCTATGAATCTGATGGCAAGCGAATAGTTAGGGTAACTACATCCCCCTGTGGAAAATGACCTGGCTCAGTTTCAAGTCTCACCAACGAGGGTATAGCTCTGCAATGTCTTCACATAATAACATTGTTCGTGACGAAAACCTACGCCTACTAACTTTCCAGTTGCATGTTTAAAAAGATAAGTAAGTTTTAATAAGGCTTCCTGTAGTATTTATTTTATAATATTACGAATTATGTAATTTTAGTAATTTTGGTTAACAATCTACAGGTGTTGTTCGACGAAAATGGAGTATGCCCCCCACTATTGACAACAGGGAGATTAAACTATCTCTTGCTCAAAAGGTACACAATTTATCTATAGGGTATTTTTTTTAACAACTCCTTTTCATTCTGGATATGATTCCTCTAATTACCAAAATTATGTTGAAGTGTGAGACTTGGGAGCGAGAGTTAAACGAAGGTTTTAACAAGTAACTTCTATTGACCTTTTTACTCACAGATCTTGTTTTCATAATACTCTTTAACTTTCCATACTATAATTAATTGTTTTTTGTTGGGTCTCTATGTTCCACTCTAGGTTTGGTCTTGAAAACTGACTCAAGGTTACTTGTGGTCTTTGCTCTCTGATATACTAGGTTCCAACTATTTCCCTTGTTTATCATGTATTTATAGTTTCTGTCCTCACACATCCTAATCGTCTGAGGGTTTTCTCTTAATATTTAGGGTTAAAGATGTATTATTGAATTGTGAACTCCCTTGGTACTTTGAATGATCATTCTGTGACTTAGAGTCACGATTAGCATGAAAATGTACTCAATCATTACATTCTTGTTTTATTTTAATAATTATCGAATTATCTTTATGGGGAAACTGTATTCACTTCCATATAGGGATTCAACTGAAATCTTGGCTATTCATAGTGTTTATTTGATTCTATGATATGGCTACGTATAAAGGTATTTCATTACTAGTTACATTTTCATGATGAAAGAATTCCTATTATTTCATGCACATCTTTAATAACTCCTCTACAAACCCCAAACCCTAGGATGATGATAAGTGAAATATCGTTACTTCCATTTCCAAGCGGTATCGTTGGAAGATTATGTCTTTTGAGAGTATAGGTAAATCTTTGATTCTGGTTATGAACTTGGCTAGGTAGCTCTCGTTTGAGATATCCCTAACCCTTTAGGGTTTGTAACTATCATTTTCGGCACTATAATGGAACTTATTACAATAAAGTACATGTTTTTAATATGGTATAGTTCTTCATTTTCACAAATAAATGTTGAGCAATGTATATTGCATCTGTTCTTCTGGTATTCGTTTTACATGTTGTTGATTGACAAGAGTATAACGCTCAATATTTATACATCCTGTAATTTTTTTTTACACCATATATGGTCCTGAAGTATGTCGACTGCATTACTTGTTTATTTCGGTTGATGTATGTATACCTTTAGTTTGGCACAATATCCGTTTTTATCCTACATGCTTATGATGACTTCTATTTAATGAAATGTATTCATATTTATCTTTTAATTATTTTTGTGCCATTTTTTGTTGTTTACTTCCTTATATAATATTGTATTCAATTATTTACTCGCAATAATTGAATTTATTACTAGTACTCCAGAGGGTGAGACTTGGAAAACCTTCGGGACATGCCATTCTCCCTTCTGTAGTGCTTAGGTATAAATAATTACAGAAATTTGGGCTGTTTTCATTAACAAAATTCAGTTTTTTAAACAAGAACTAACTGATTTCAATACTAACTGTATATATAATTAATAGGAGTAACCCAAATACCGTATAACTTTCTTATGTTGCTCAATAATACATTCAGTACAACCCTTCCATCAACATTGGTCATAGTTACTAAATTCTTCTATAGGAAAGATAAATCATTTATTTTTAACCAGACATTACAAAATCTTGCAAATAATTTCACATTACAAGATATATATAAAATAAGTTCTATGTTCTAGAAACCATAAATTGAAGTGCTTATCTATCTTAGGAAAGGAAACTAGGAAATTCACAAAGGAGAAATACCACTCCTCCCCACCAATGAGAATTGAAATTATGTCCAATTCTCCCCCTGAGCCAGTCTGTCACTTCCATAACAGTTGCTTGATGGTGACCTAACAAGGTCTTTTCAAATACATCAAGACTATACAAGTCCAACCAAAGAACACACAAACTCTCAAGTTTGTCTTAGGGATTCCACTAGTTCCAACTAGCTCAAGAATAACCTAATTGGTAGCGCCCTTCTTTCCTTCAAAAACTTTATAGTGTAGGTTTACAAGCTTATAGATTCATTCTCCTCACTTGGACCTCCTCCAACCAAGTACCAAGTTCAAGGTTGACTCAAGGTTTCTCTCCTCTCACCCCGTTGGATCCCTTTTCCCAACTGAGATTATTTATCTCTAGGGAGAGGAATAATTATCTTCTAACTATCTGGTGAGTGAAAAAATTTCATTTAGTTTATTTTCCCTGTGAATTTCGAGACTTGTCACAACCTTTTAAATTAAATTAGAATAAAACTCATTACATATCCCCCCCCCCAAGAGAAACATCATCCTTGGTGTTTCCTTTGCCCTCAAATGTGATGGAATATTCCTTATGGATAAAAATTTTTATTGTCTCAGGTAGCCTCTTCCGGCTGAAATACCTCCACTGCATTTTAATATAGGAAATAGCTTCCCCCAATATCATGATTTCTCTTTGATTATAAGTATGTAGAGGCTCCACCAAGAATATTTCATCTGGTTCATCCTACATTCACAATCATTGCCATTAGTTCACATTTATCATTATTTAAGAAGCGTATGTATAATAATTTCAACTTTATTAAGGGCACCCTTAGTTTCTATGTATGTGTTCAACAAGGGTCTTTAGCATGCATCACAACTGAACCAGGGTTATAAATCTGCACTCATTGAGGGTTAGCAACATCATTATAAGCTTATCAACAATAGTAATTAATCCTTTTTCTTACCCAATGGCTATTTCATTTATTAAGGGCTTCATCATGTGGTTCCGTTGTAATTTCAAATCATGAAAGTAATAATTTTATTTTCACTTTTTAGAAGCCATTTGTTGTTCTCTATCTTCTATGATAAATTGCAACTAGTGTATTGTTGTACTGGGTAGCATTACTATTCTTTAGTTTAATTCCAAACCTTACATATGAATTAGTTACATATAAGTAGAGGTTTAAGATAACCTTCTCTTCCTGCTATGTTCAAGGAAACTATATTGCAGTATACTTTCCCAAGTAAACTTAGTTATGCCCATCCTGGGATTCTTTGTTATTTTCCCTTTGAGCACAAACCAGGAGTCCACTTTGAAATATTTCTTCAATCTCCTACCACCCCCACCCCCCCCCACACCCCCCCCCCCTCCCTTTAATACCACCATCCTCCATTGCAGGTTGTTGATGAAAGTTGTACACAATTTTTCTTCTATGTCTAGTCATGGAATTTCTCACTTTAGCGTTAACTATTTCACACTCAACATGGTACTCTAATGTAGTTCTTTTTTAATATGAAGAATAACAACATGTTATTCACTTCCTTTATCAACATATTATTTTAATACAATTGGCATGTATTTACTTCCTTCCCATTATTTTAACATGCATCAATATTTCCACCATCTCAACTTATTATAGATCCTGAGTATTCCACTTTGACACTAAAATAAATGTTTTTTTTTTTTTCAATTTAGTAGTGCCTTTCTATTTTCTATTTATCTTTTGAAAGCAGGTTACAATAGATAACAATTATGTGGCCTAAACCTGCCCGGAGGAAACTAGGTCTATTGACCACCTTAAAGAGTTGAAAGCCATCCAAAATTGAAAATGTTTCATTCTACTATTTGCTGCATTAGCTAGCTGACTAGTTAAACTATTGCCAAGGTAACAATTAAAAACTAAAGTCCTTTCCAAAAAAGAAAAATGCATATACTGAAATAAACTAAACTCCTATCCATATGAAGATTCTATTGGGATGGGGTCCTTTGCTGTGGATCATGGCATGTTTTCTTGTTGCAACTATTGAATCTACTTCTCAATTCTTCCAACAGTTGGTGGCTTGGTACTGGGTGACCTTGATGTGTTGCAACTGAATATTAATGTCCTGCAATAAATCCAACATTTTGGTTCTTGCTTCTCTCTACAAGGATGAATACTCTGAATATCCTTAACTAAAAGGCATTTCATAATCCAATAAGTATGGACTGTTTGATTAAATAGTAAGAGGCGGCCTCGAGGGTTCCTAGGATCTGTAATAAAGTCCATAATTTCTGCCTCTGCTTCATTGTCTTCCTCATTACTCTAAATTTCTCTTTCCCAGCCATGAATTTCCTGTCTGACCTGAGATGAATTTCCAAGGGAGTATGTTGACGAGAGGTTCATTAAGACCTCCTGCTTTGTCTTCCTACCTCTTTTCTTGTTCTCAGCTTCAAGTTTTAACATCTTCTGTTTCCCTTTTTCTGTGGTATGGGACAATTATTTTCTCGTTTTCCTCTTAACCATAGTGTTGAGCTGACTTATAATAAGACTGAGCTTTGGAATAAGAATGAGAAAATAAGAGAAAAAGATAACAATTAAACTTTCAATCTTTTCACCATGAACATCATTTGGACAGTTTTGATTCTTCTCTTGACTTGGGAGATAATACATGTTATCTTCCCTGATAGTGGCATGGACATTAAGCAGAACCCAGAATTGACAGAGGTTCCGGGCTTTAACAGAAGACCAACAAACAACCGGGACAAGACGGAGGCAGATTTTCAAACTATGCTTCTGGTTAGCAAAAAAACCATGGCAGGATAATAGGGTAGAGTCCACGCAGACCAGCATCAGCCTATTCTGACTCCTATTATCATTTACTTTAAAAAGAAAAGACAACCTGAGATCATAACCGAAACTAAATGGAAACTTAATTTCCTCAAGTATTACAATGCCTTTCCATGAATTTTTGTGTTGTACTACTACAATCAACTTAACTATCTCCTATTACAAAACTTTTATAAGAATCAAAATTAGCCATTTGCATCATTCTAGCCTTTCATAATGCATTTCCACAAAATTATTGTCACCTTATGCATGTGCAGCTATACAATTGGATGCTGACATTGATCACCAATATTTTTCCCCCAGAAAAATGTCAAATATTACATAGCTACATTATATCTTAGAAAGCATTCACATAGCCTTCAACACTTCCCCTTGAGTCCCCAAAAGTTGCACAAGAAATCATTGCAGTTGCGATGACATCTTATAAGAAATTAATAGGAAGATCCAAACTTCTAGGTATGTCCAAAAAAATTCACAAAGTGATTGAGTCAAACAGGGTATGATTTCCAACATAAATAAACAAAATCCCAGATACTATTGAGGCGTAGTCAGAAGCCTACTCAATAGTAGTATCCTAATCATTGTGCATCTGCACTAAATGCATGGGAAATATATATTCCACGCAAGCTACATGACCATATCTAGGAATTTTCTATTCTAAAATATTAAACTTGTTGAAACCCATAGGATTGGTTTTAAGCCTCCTCCTCATATTTTCAGAATCATCTCTCTATGGATGAAATATCACTTAACATATTCTCCTTGAAAGTTGAAACCTTTAATATTCATCTAAGGAGATTAGTTAAGCTTTCATGGAAGAGAGGCATAGAGAAAATCTCCAAGTTACTTAGATAGCTTCATTAACCTAAAGTTAGTAGTTAGCACCCCACTCAAATAAATTAACCCCTAGTTACACATGACATCATGTGAACTGGCATTTTTTATTCTATTAGATAGATATGAGTTTACCCTTAGTAATTGTGACTGAATTTAAGCATGAGAGGGTCTACATTAATTATATCTCACATTTATCCCTTTGGGTTTGAATATGGTATTCAACAAAGAATATAACTTGTATTAAGCATTCAATCTTTGTGGACAAAGCTAGGAATTCATGCCTTAGGACATAAGGACTTCCAAGGTCTGTTGGAATGGATGTAGATATGGAGAGATATCTTGTCTTTTGTCATGCAATCATTCGTGGGAATAAAGATTGATTCTATTGCTTGTTAATAAATAAGGAAAGAACTTATAATAATGCCTAAAAGTGACCAAAATAGATAAATAAAACTAGGAAAATCAACATCTGAAAATAACAACTTCCTAAAGCATCTCCAAAACAATCTAAAAAGTAGGTTAAAGAAATAAAGGGAGTTATTTCAACTCCGGTCAATATGTCTTTCCATAGAGAAACCAGGAAAGGAAAATAAGAAATTATGCATCATCTCAAACTTTAATTAATGATATTTATAGTTGTGCATAAGAACCTACTCATCAAACAGTGTCCCTTACGTTGAACCCTAATGATCCCCTTGTAAAATCCTACATGAGACTTCTTCATTTTTACGCCATTTCCAATATTAGCCCAAATATAAGCCATATTATATATATTTTCTTTAATGACCTTTATCAATCACTCAACAACAAGGAAAAGTAGGACAATGACCCAATTCTTCCTTGCCCTACCTTGAAACGTTGTGTCTTCTCCCCACAGAAGGATCTTTTGGATAAGAGCTCTTATTATTTAGAAAATCAAATACGTCCAAGAAAAATTATTCAATATGGGGTAGATAAATAAGATTATGACTGTCAATAGAGAGCATTGGTGTGGTCACTTCTGATTCGAGATTGTGTGGATGGAGATAATTTGGTGACACATTTTAATGAGATGATGTTGACTTCTCCTCAGTAAGTTCTTTCCATCCACCAGTAGGAAACATTCAAAAATCATTATATGAGGTTCCATAATTGCCTTGTTTTGCACATGAGTACAACAGAAAACATTATAAAAACATAGTAAAACACTGAGCATTTTCATATTTAGTTATGAGGAACAGTGTACATGATATTATTTTCCAATTTTGCTAAACCATAACTCTCTTTAACAATACCACCAAACTATGAGCCCTATAAACCAATTACTACGTGATACCCCATCAAACTTCTCTAAAACATGTTCCAAGGTAAAATTGTTAAATTTCGGAGGAATCCTTTTATGAAGATCCATTTCCATGCATCGTATTGCAATACATTTGGACCATGGAGGGTTTCATTGTCAGGTACTTTCTTTTGTAATTTCCAATACTATTCAAGTCTGATTCATACTAGAAATTTGTGTTACCAAATTTTGGAGTCTAGCTTCAGCTCACATTTTCCTTCCAAAACTAACATGGCTCAACTTTCAAAACAAGTAGTTTATTTTCTTATAAGTCAAAAATCATAATAGAGAAACCCCTACCCTAGTATTGTATGTTCATAGAGCCAATATTTTTAAACACCAATCCAAAAATATTATTGAAAAGAATTGGCCAATGAAAAAATCTAGAGCTCTGGACAGCTAGAAGCTTTCAAATCTGTAAATCTGACATGTGCTTAAAAGACAATAATGAGAGAACACTCACATAATAATAAAATGAAAGAGAAGAATTGTTGCAAATATACATATTGTACTAATATAGTTGTTTGACCCGTCTAAGACTCTTTTCTTATTCATGTGGAGTCTTCTCTCAATATACAACAATGATGAGATAAAGGTGCCCAAGGGTGAACTCTATAGTAAGTCGATTAGTATCTCGATAATCACATAATGGAATTACTTTAATTTACTCCTGACAAAATTCTTCACTTATTTTGCCCTTAAATAGGCCACAATACTAAACCCTTCAACCTGGATACCACTTGTAACATCCATATATGTAATAACACCATCATAAACAAAAAATATGGTAGTTTTCTTACACCTTCCCATTACATTAAATGTTAATATTTTGGTGTACTTTTACCATCATTGAGAGAGGGTAATTATAAATGTTCTATTTATCCTTCATATCATATCACCCATCGTATTGTTACAAGGTTCTATATATTCTATTAAATAAATTTATGAGGACGAGACCTCACTATCTTCGTATATGTTTATGGTTATCCAAGGCTTGTATTTATATCATTGTATAAGCTTGAATATATACATATATATATATATATATATAGAGAGAGAGAGAGAGAGGTTGGCATACCCATTTATATCTCAACCCTTTAGGGTTTTAGATCGTAACAATAGCATATAATTGGTGTTGAATTATTTCATTGGAGCCTTAGCTAAATAAATTAGATGTAAGTTGATGGGGGTAGAACTTTCTCAACTTCCCATCTTATGCCATTTCATTATCTAGCATTGAGAGCCATCGTGAATTGTGTCAAGATCGACGGTTATTCAGCTAGGATTCTAATCCTATGACTATGATGGAAAGTAAGTGGTTAGGGTAGTTGCCTCCCCTTGTGGTGAAATCCCTAGCTCATTTGCAACTCTCACCTGTAAGGGTTTAGTTCTACAACATCTTTGCACCATAACGTTGTTGCTAATGAAACCCACATTTGCTAACTTGTTAGTTGCATGTGTAAAAAGGTAAGCAAATGTTAACCAGGCTTCCTGTAGTATTTCTTCTATAATATTACGAATTCTGTAAGTAGGTGAAAATGTGAAGTTGGGTTACACTTTTTTTGCTTTTTTGAGAAAAAAAATATCATTTTTAGAAGTTCTTCAACTTTTTGCAAGCCAAAACAATTTTTTTGTTTAGAATTTCATTTTATGATAAAAATAAAAGTTGTCAGAAATTTTATTAGTTTTCTGTTACTTATTTTTTGGAATTTTTTTATTCACATTTGATATGTCGACTTAAAAATCTTTGAGTGCGTGTTATTTAACAATCGAAGGATTCATAAAAAGCCATGTTGAGACAAGTTGGTGTATTCTTTGAAAACTTTATGTTTTTGAGAAAAAAATGGTGTTAGAACCATCTAAAAAGAGTCTACTTCGGTATCATTATATTACGAAACCAACTAATGCATATCATAATTACTAGAATTTTTTGAACTGAACCATTATGAAAAAACTTCATATTTTGAATATTTTTCGCCCCACGTCAAGTTTCTCAACGTATTATTTATAAACTAAAAATCTAAAAACTACCCATTACACACAATGGACCAATGTAATGCACCATAAATTTTTTAATATTTTTTACAATGTATTTTGAGAGATACAAAATTTTGATTTTACTGAATCATAATGACCTTCAGAACTTTTTTTCACCCATTTTACTAAAAAATTAATTAAAATTAGTAAATATATATGGAATTCCATAAAATTTATATTTCCTAAGAGTAGATTGAATTCTGCAAATGCTAGTCCTAGTTTTGGAAGTTAATTCATAAAATCTGATGGAGTTTAACCATTCAAAAGTTGAAGAAATGTGTTCAGAGTCGAGCTTCAGCGTAGTTGTAGAATTTTTGGTTCGGGCAATTTTTTTTGCCGCTTCGTCATGTTAGTTTTAACGACAAAAAAGTTCGATTGCCAAAATTTTGCTTGCAAAAGTTCTGTCGGCCAAAAAAAAATCGACGAAACCCATCCAAAAAACAAATTTTGCAACTATATAAATAGCCGTAAACGGAAACATTATTTTCACACATTTAGTAATTTGGATTAACAATCTGCAGGTGTTGTTTGACAAAAAATGGAGTATGGCCTCCCCTTTCGGCATCCGGGAGATTAAACTATCTACTTCTTAAAAGGTATTTAGTCTCTATGTAGGGTTTTTTTTTAAACAAATCTTTTCCATTTTGGTTATGATTCCTCTAATTACCCTAATTGTGTTGAAGTTCCAAACTTAGGAGCAAGAGTTGAACGAGGGTTTTAATAGGTAAATTTTTTTGACCTTTTTACTCACAAATCTCATTTTCATAATACTCTTTAACTTTCAATATTGTAATTGATTCTTTTCTATTGGGTTTCTATGTTCCTCTCCAAGTTTGGCCCTGAAACCCGACTCAAGGTTCCCTATTGTCTCTGCTCTTTGATATACCAGGTTCCAAATATTTACCTTGTTTATCTTGTATTTATAGGTTCTGTCCTCAAACATCCTAATCGTCTAAGGGTTTTCTCTTAATATTTTGGGTTAAATATGTATTATCAAGCTGTGAACTCTCTTAGGACTTTGATTGATTATTATGTGACTCAATGTCATGAATAGCATGGAAATGTACTCAACTATTAGATTCTTATTTTATTTTAAGAATTATTGACTCATTTTCTGTGGGGAAATTGTATTCACTCACATAGAGGGATTCGACTGAAATATTTACTATTTACAACTTTTATTTGATTATATGATATGGCTATGTAAAAATGGATTTCATTACTAGTTACGTTTTCATGATGAAATAATTCCTATTGTTGCTTGCACATATTTAATAACTGCTCTGCAAATCCCAAACCCTCGCGTGATGATAAGTGAAATATGGTTACTTCTATTTCCAAGCGATATTGTTGGAATATTATGTCTTTTCACAATATAGGTAAATCTTTTATTCTGGTTATGAACTAGACTAAGTAGTTGTGGTTCCACGTATCCCTAACCATTTAGGGTTTGTAACTAGCATTGTTGACACTATACTGGAACTTATTGCAATAGAGTACATGTTTTTAATCTACCAAAGCTTATTATATTCACATATAAATTTCGAACATTGCATATTGCATCTATTCTTGAGGTATTAGTTTTACATGTTGTTAACTGAAAAGGGTATAACACTAGTTGTTTATACATACTATAATTTATTGTTACAGCATATACAGTCCTAAAGTTTGTCGACTCCATCACTAGTTTATTTCAGTTGATGTATGTATACCTTTAGTTTGCCACAATATCTATTTTTATTCTACATGCTTATGATGACTTACGTTTAATGACATTTGTCGAGATGTATCTGTTTATATATTTCTGTATCTTTTCTTATCGTTTACTTCCTTACATAATATTTAATTTAATTATTTACTCGTAATTATTGAATTTATTACTAGTACTTCAGAGGGTAGGTGGGACTTGGACTCCCTTTGGAACCTGTCATTCTCCCTTCTGTATTTCTTAGGTATAAATAATTATGGAAATATGGACAGTTCCGTTAACAGACTTCAGTTTGTTTAACTCAAACTTACCGATTCCAATACTAACCAGATATATAATTAATGCGAGCAACCCAAACAAAATACGACTTTCTTTTGTTCCTTAACAAGATATTTAGTACAAACCCTTCCATCAAAATTTGTCACAGTTATCAAATTATTCTAAAAGGTTAAATAATTTCACATTTCAGGATAATAATAAAAAGTTCTAAGTTTTAGAAATCGTAAATTAAATTACTTGTTTGTCTTAGGTCAGGAAACTAAAGAATTCACAAAGGAGAAAAACCATTCCTCCCAACTAATGAGAATGGAAATCACGTCTAATTCTCCCCCCAAGCCAATTTGTCACTTCTAGAATAGTTTCTTGACAATGAAATAACAAGGTTTGTTCAAACGCATCAAGACTGTACAAGTCCAACAAAAGAATGCATAGAGACATGCATGTCTTAAGGATTCCACTAATTCCAACCAACTCAAGTATACCCTAACTGGCAGCATCCTGCCTTCCTTCAATGACATCATATTGCATGTTCACAAGCTTATAACTTCATTCTCTTCACTTGGACCTCCTCCAGCTAGGTATTAAATATTTAAGGTTGTATCATGTTTCCTCTCCTCTCACCTTCTTGGCTCCCTTGTCCCAACTGAGATTGTTTATCTCTAGGGAGAGGAAAATTTGTCTTCTTGTCTTCTAACTGTCTTGTGAGTGAAATTTACATTTAGAGTGTTGTCCCTGTGAATTCCAAGACTTGTCACAACCTTTTAAAATAAATTAAAATAAAACTTTTAAACATTAAATTTTCCACTAGATTTTTCACTTAGTCGTAATTTACCAAGTTTGTGCATTAAAGTAAATTAAATATTTACTTTTCACTAAAGGGTGTTATAATAAGCTTCAAGTGAGTAGAAGAAGAACATAACTACAAACACAACCACACAAGCTACCATACTAACAACCTCTGATAATTTGACATCTTCTAATATTCTATGAGAATTTACATAATCTGGGCTCACGAAGACTCTTTCCCAATCTTTCGAGCATGAATCTTGGTAATAAATTATGCAAATTGCTGAGAACAAAGCCCAAATCAACTTGAAAGGTTTTGCAAACTACAAAGGCTCCTAAGGGAGAGTGCTCCTTCTTTTGGGCTCTCACCATTAACCAAGCTGCCCAAATCAACTTGAAAGGTTTTGCAAACTACAGAGGCTCCTAAGAGAGAGTGCTCCTTATATTGGGCTCTCACCATTAACCAAGCTTTCAATTAGTTTTGACAACAAAGAAAAACAAACAAAAACAATCTTTCAAACAAGAAAAAACATTCAAGGACTTTCGTAGTGCTATAACTTAAACCACCCTGAATGTGCAACTAAGCAACCTTCTAATAGCCCTCTTCAATTAGAATTATCATATTTATGTAACAAACCAACTTCCCAATAAGAAGCCTATTTAGTCAATTGACGCGTCATTAACCACTGCATCCATGTTAATGTTATATGTGTAGGTGGAAATTCTAGTTATATCTTTATTTCAATGTAACAATGTAACAATGTCATGTAGCGTGTAAGTGGGCTTAATGAACATTATAGTGTTGGTACTACATGTTTTAAAAGGGAAAATAATATGGTGAAAACTATTATAACTTTGCAAATATACAACTTAAACAATAATCATAATGTCGAGGATTCGAACACACAAAAACAATGGCAATCCCAAATATGAATATGCGAAAAATAATTAAAAACACCACGCCACGCCATATAAATACATTATAATAAGAATCCCAAGAGTCATAATCAAAATTGAAGCGACTACAGAAGACCTAGATTGCAAAATGTCCCAGCAACAATATGCTACTTTATTCCGAACGAATAAGTTAAAATCTGAATAGCCTAATCATGATTTGATTTTAGTTAATATATATGCTTTATTCGGTAAGCATGCCGTGTGCAATGCGGGCATGTTATTTTTCATAGTTTTGATCAGGCTAGAGTGGTATATGTTTATAGATTTGTTAAAACTTTAAATTAATTAGATTATTATATTTAATGGTTACAATTACGATAAAGCGTGTAGTTTTCTGTTTTTGTATCAACTTGCCGTGTAGAGTTGAAAGATTGTCTTTATACTAATGAGTATAATACAAAGATAGATTATTTTTATATTTATGAGCCTAATATAATTTCACAAAATCACGTTAAGTTGGTTAATTGAGTTTCAGATTTAAGTGAGTCTTATTATTCATAAAGGATTATTATATGGAAGGATTTATAATTTGACCTAACTCAATGAATTATATTTTTATAGATTTTAGAAGTAAAATTATTGTGTGATTATTTTATTTCACAAATAAAAAAGTTTCATATATCAATTTCATGTTTAATTTGAAAATAACATTTTTATTATTATTATATAAAATTATTTTAACTAAAATTTTATCCAGAAAAATCACATAGTGGTATAGTAGTTTAGTTTTTGAGTCTATGGATTTAGAACTATTTAAAATGCAATGGTAATTCATAAAAAGAAATAAATAATAAAATATTAAAAAAGTAAATGTTCATCAATAATAAAATTATGAACTCCGGATGCGGATGTTTAATGCACAGTATGGGACGTGGCACCCTGTGCACTTCCCAATGGGGTTAACATGGGCAGCCCATGTGGCTCTCGGTACTGGCATTAATAACGCTCTTAATTCACCACCTCGCGCGAACGTTAACTCTCTCGGTCTGCTCACCAAGCGTATGTTTATGGCGGTTCTCTGTGAGATGGAGCACATTTGCAATGGCTCGACTGGCGCGGCGGACGGCCATGGATTTCCTTCTCCCTTGCAAGGGATTTGCTCTCTAGGCTGCGCAGATGCCAGTGTCAAAACGAACACTGGGTGGCGTTGTTCTTTAGCTGCTTGCTTTGAACCGGATCCGGATTTTCATTTTTCTCACAGTCCGTGGTGCAGTGTCAATTCTCCCTCTGGTCGTGGTATCAACTGTCTGGTTCCTGCTCCTTTTGCTCAGTCCTGTGGCGTCCCGACCTTTCACTTCTCCCCTGCTACTCCTGTTTGTTTTTCTGGGCCTGGTCCTCCTCGTCAAGCGTCTGTCACCATGCCTCGTCTCCGCGAACGCATGAGGTGCAGACGCGGACCCAGTCGTGGTCATTCAAATCAACGGCGCCCTCCTCTCAGCCATGGCTCTGTCTCTACCTCGACAGAGGAAGACGGAGCTCAAGCTCCTGCCTCTCGCGTTGCTTCCGTCGTTGCGCCTGCCCCTCCGCCCTCAGCTCATGAGTCTCCCTGCATTTCTCTCCCTCCGGTCCCTCCTGTCTCTCCTCGCCCCGTTCGACCCACCATCAGGCAAACCTCCCAGCGTGTTGAGCTCCGGTTTGATTGCACGTTGTGCAGCGCCACCCTCACAGCTTTTATTACTGTAACTCTTCGTGAAGAAGTTCCTAATTTGGCTCCGCCCTGTTCTGTTACTCCTCTCTCCCCTCCAGGCTCTAGTTTCCCATGCGCGGCTCCAACTACTTCTACTCCTCCTTCTCAGTACGAGCAATGCATGGCGATGGGGCGTACCGGTCGAGAGAGCGCTCTCAACGATGGACAAGAGGACAGCAGCGATGCTTTCGCCTGCAGAATCATCGAGGAACCTCCCTCTCCTACTCATGGTTAGCATTTGCAAAGCTACTCAGGTTTTTTTGTTCAGTTACTGTAGGAACCATATGCTTCCAAGCTTTACTGCTCTGCTGCAAAAGCAGCTTTCTAATTTTAGTATTTACTCTCATGTTAGTTTGGTTTGTGTAAACTTAAAACCGGTTTCCCTCTCAAGGGCGGTTCAGACTTTGTGGTTAAAAGGACTGGTTTCCCATCTTGGGCAGTCCAGAAACTCTTTGACTAGCTTGATTATCAAGCCCAGTGCTCAGGCTCACCAAGCTGACGCTGTGGCAGTTTTGTACCAGTAATTTTATACATAATAGAATTAGTCATACTTAGAAAAAAATAATAATAAAATTATGAAATGAAACCAAAAAACAAATTAATAAAAACCATCAAAGAAAATATTAAAATAAACTGGAAAGGAATTAAAATTGGAAAAAACATCAAAAAAAATATTAAAATAAACATGGTGAGATTATCTTAACAACCCCAAGTCAGTCATTTCAAAATCACTTTTCATGACTACTTTGAAATCAACGATAAGAAAATCATCACTGCCTGTAAAAATCAAATCATCTACATACAAAACGTCAATAAGAATCTTACCATCACTTTATTTGATGTAGAGAGTAGGTTCACCAACACATTTGTCGAACCCATTGTCCATCAAGTAAGCATATATTTTGCTATACCATGCACGCGGTGCTTGTTTCAACCCATAGAGAGATTTTCACAACCTACACACCTTGTGTTCTTGGCCTTCTATTTCATAGCTAGGAGGTTGCACAACATACACCTCCTCTTTCAACACTCCATTCAAGAATGCTGACTTTACGTCCATCTGATAGAATTTCCATTTCTGTTGCGCAACAATTGACAACACTGTACGCACTGTCTCCATCCTCGCGACTGGCGCAAATGTTTCTGCATAGTCTCTTCCATGCTGCTGCTTGTAACCTTTGACAACGAGCCTTGTTTTATGCCTTTCAATCTTGCCTTCAGCGTTGCTCTTGGTCTTATAGACCCATTTCACTCCAATGACTTCTTTGCCTTGCAGAAGGTCCACTAACTCCCATGTGTCATTCTTTTCTATTGCTCCTATCTCTTCATTCATTGTCGTAACCCATTTTTCTTCCTTGACTACATCTTCAAAATGGATTGGCTCATTTAAATGACAAAATAATGAAAACAATGAATTTAGACCAGCATTATCATTTACCTCTCCTTGCTCATAAATTTCACTCAAATTTCTGAATCTTGTTCTTTTTGGTGTGCTTGGAGTTCCACTTGAACTTGGGGGAGTTTATGATCCCTATGGTGTGCTTGGAGAAGCACTTCCGTGATTTCTCAAGGTTGTTCTATTTCCAGCTTGTGGTGTGCTCTGTTGTGCTTGCGTAGGTGGAGGAGGAACCACCGTGGAGGTATTCTTTGCAATTGTGCATTCCTTTTGCTCTTCATGAGACACACATGTCTTCACATTCATTGTTTTCTCTAAGCTTCCATCCCAAGCTTCTTCTTCAATAAATTGCACATCTCTGCTGATTATAACTTTCTTGGTGGGTGGATTATAGAGTTTATATGCCTTGAACTCATCACCGTATCCAACAAAGATACACTTTTCCCCCTTACTGTCTAATTTCTTCCTTAGTTGATCCGGGACATGTGCATATGCGACACATCAAAATACTTTCATGTGAGTGACAAACTGCTATTTTCCACTCCATGCTTTTTCCGAAACTTTGTTCATAACAACTTTGGTTGGGCATCTATTCAAAATATATGCTGCCCAATTGATAGTTTTAGCCCAATACTCATTTGGCAAATGTTTTGCCTTCAACATACTTTTGACCATGTCCATGATGGTCCTATTCTTCCTTTCTGCAACATCGTTTTGTTGTGGTTTGTATCTTGTGGTAAACTGCTTGTGTATGTCATTCTCCCTACAAAACGTAGGAAATATTTGGAGATATATTCTCCCCTTGTGTCAGTCCTCATCACTTTGATGTAGTGCCCACTCTGCTTCTCAACAAGAGCTTTGAAGTGGTAGAACTGTTCAAACACTTCACTCTTCTGTTTTAAAAAATACACCCATGTCTTTCTGGTGTAAGCATCTATGAATGTCAAAACATAATGGCTGCCAGCTAATGATGGCGTTTGCATTGGTCCACACAAATTTGAGTGGACAATCTCTAAGGGTGCCTTTGCCTTTATACTCTTCCCTGTTGGGAATGCTTCTCTATGTTGTTTTCCCAAGATGCATCCTTCACATAGGCTGTCCAATTTTTCAATGAGTGGTATTACTTTTACCATCCATTTTCTATGCAGAAGGTTCAAACCTCAAAAATTGAGATGTCCAAATCTCAAATGCCATAGCCACTTTTCGTCTTTCACTTCTTCTTGAAAGACCTCTTGTGCGACTGCTACTACCACACCTCCTTCCTTCAAGTATGTTTTGAGCTTGAGAGGAAACATCCTATTCTTTGTCATGTGAACTTCTGCGATGACCCTTTTACTTGGAGGTATATCCATGATAGTACACACATCATTCTTAAAAAATACATTGTAGCCTTTGTTCATGAGTTGTCCAATGCTTAGAAGGTTACATTTTAGGCCAAGTACATAATATACATCTGGCACAAATTTCTTTTCTCCCTTCCTTGTCAATATTGACACTCTTCCTTTTCCCATGACAAAGACTTTGCTATCAGTCCCTGTTGTCATTTCAGACTTTACATTATCATCAAGATTGGAAAACATTGCTATGTTTCCAGTCATGTGGTTGCTACAACCTGAGTCTAAAAACCATACATCATCTTGTTTTTCTTGTGCTACATTACATGTTAGAAGCACGTTACTCTGGTTCTTATCTTCTTTTGAAAAATTTGCATTTTTCCTATTATTCATGTCATTTTGTTTCTTTCTACATTCATTGTTATAATGCCCATACTTTTTACAATAATGACATTGGACTTGGGATTTGTCATACCTTTTTCCATGTGCTTGACTCTGGCTTGAGCCTCTACTTTGATTTTGATTGCTACCCCTTCCACTTGTGCTTGCAGGGCTACTTCTTCCACCTCTATGTGGGCTTCTTCCTCTTCCTCGGTAGTTTGATCTTCCTCAACCTCTACCTTGACCAAAAGACATTTGTGTCTTTAATGCATGCTCCAATGAGGAGTTCACCGTTGTGTTCAGTCTATGTTCACGAGACATCAGGGATGCACAAAGCTCATCCACTGAAAATTGTGAGAGATCCTTTGTCTCTTCTATTGCCACTACTATGGCATCAAATATTGAGGGTAGAATTTTCAAGGTTTTCCCCACTATTCTTCTTTCCTCAAGTGTCTCTCCATGAGACTTTATTTGGGTAACCAACCCAATCACATGTGTGAAGAATAAGTCTATGTTATTAGACTCTTTCATACAGAGAGTTTCAAAGTCTCTCCTCAGCATTTTTATCTTTTCTTTCTTCACTTTCTCCATGCCTTGATAGGCTGTCTTGAGAATATCTCATGCCTCCTTCAACCTTTTTTTTGTTGCAATCCTTGGGAATATACTCTCATGCACTACTTGAAAAAGATAGAAGAGGGCTTTGATGTCATTCTTCTTGTTATCTCTCAACACATCTCTTTCTGATGCTGTCAAAGAAGCCAATGCTGCTACATCTGTTGGTTCTTGGAAACCTTGTTCCACCAGCTCCCATATATCTTGTGAAGCAAATAGGGCTCTCATTGTAATGGTCCAATAATCATAATTTTTTCCATTAATCTATGGTATTTGTGGATTAGTCAAGCTTGTGCTTGTTGTTTCCATTTTCACTGTGTAAACGAATTTGTTACTGCGCGAAAACTTTCTCATTGCCGTTCCACAAAAATTTACAGAACTCCTTTTGACTTCTTAGTAAAATACACTATATTTTATTGAGATTTTAAACCTGGTCCGATACCATGTTACAAATTTGAAAGACAGAGGGGAATAATGCTTTTCCCTCAACACACGGAGTTCACACAGAGTTGCGTAAATTACTTTAACCAAGACAACACATTTACTGAAGTTTACACAGAGTTGCGGAATTCACTCAATCCATACCATACAGTTGCATAAATCAAATCATATGAATCCTCTTTTCAATACAGAGTGGCAAAGATTAAAATCGCAACTATAGAGATGAGCAAATATAATCAACTAATTTTACTCATGGTGAAACAGAATAAAACAGAGTGTTGTAGTAAAACACATACGTGAAGATTCCAGAACTATATCACAACTAACCAAACTTTATATTAAAACTTCAACACATGAAACACATTAACATATGGAGGTTGTGGCTCCTTCACAAGTAAAACAAGACTTCTTACTTGTATGGGTTGCGGAGTAACACACAGTAAAAATTATTTTCACGCACCCACCAAAATTTGCTCCATGATTTTCTCCACTTGTCTTTCCAGACTTACATCCGCCACATTACACAACACTCTCTTTACCTTTTTTTACTTGCTCACTCTCTCTGACCTTACATGTAAAATCTAAACACATATATATCTAAGACATTTAATTCATGACAAACAAATTTAATACAAAGTATTAGCGGACATCATTTTCTGAACATTAGAGAACTTGTGTGAACTAAACAAAAGTTGCGGGTTAAATATTTTCCCATGCACATTTACTGACGATGCATTAAATTCCTATTTGACTTCAATTCTTTAATCTATTGCAGAATGGGTAATTGTATTTTCTCAGAACTTGTCCTTCTCTGCACACGCAATCTGTAGCCTGCAAAACTGCAAAACACTAACTGGGGTATGGTTGTTGCCAGTTCATTTACTATGGTGGTTGAGATTAATTTCTAACAATTAAGTCGTCCAAATAGGAGTGCTCAAATCTAGTATTTAAGGGAGCTCATTCATTTGGGTGAAAAAATATTGTTTTTAAGGGAGTTCATTTTTATGCAGTACCCTGTATCAGAGGTGTGGGTAAGAAATATTGACATCACCATTATAGGTGTGAGGATATGTTCTCTGAGTTGGGGGAGGTGATTGTGATTTTATGGTTAATTGTTGTAGCCATCATCATTTTACAGGCATGATAAAAACAAACTATAAGCCAAATGTTAAACCGCGGAAGTAGAATCCCCCCTCAGGAGTCATTCTCTGATTCAGATTCCCTATCCTCACAACAACAGTTCAATTGGTATTATCTATGGCGTAAGTGGGTTGAATCTTTCATCATATCCAGACCCTGGAAGGATTTTGGAATACAACTATGTTCCATATGGTGGTGTTGTCCTGCATGTTTCTACTGTTGTTTCTCTCATGTATGATAGCTATGTAGTAAGGGTTCGACTGGTTATTCCGGCGTGAAAATTACACCTCCTTTTTTTTCGATCCTCCAACGACTGCCGGTAAACGATCTCGATCTCCCTCTCTGATCGCCTGATATTGGCGGTGATCATTGCACTGACGAAATCTTGTCAATGTCAGGAATTTCAAATTTATATGGTTAAGTGGACTGTAAACAGTTGGGAATTGCTGACAGATTGAGTACATATAGGCTCCATTTGGTCTAGATTTTGACTATCCAGGTTGTAGTTTATGTGGGTGATGACCCCCATTTAAGGGAGTAATAAGGACACTGACATTTCCTCAATTGAAAACCATTTTCCACACTATCCAATAATAATTGGGTAGATGGGCTGACAAAGTTCTCTCGATGTAGTGTATGGTTGGGATCCCCAATACAGGACTGGAACATTCTTTATGTTTGTCCTAACTTACCATTTATGAACGACAACATACCTTCTCGACACTCTATCAACTTGGTGTGATATGACACACACCTAACCTGACCACCTCACTTATTAGCCCTAAGATACGTCAACAACAAATTTAATCTGATGGTCGAGGTTAATGACATCTTTTCGTCTGACACATCCGCTCATGAAGCTTTGATAGCTGCCACGATTGAAGCGGAACAAAGACGTCTGAAGGATTTGGAAGTGGACGCTAGTTTGATTGCTCAGTCCATTGTCAAGCCCACAGGTTTCATCGATGGTTTGCATTGATGTTGAGCTGAGGGTAATTTGAAAACTAGTAACAAGGATGCATTTCGACGTCGAGGCTGTGGACAAAAACTAAATGTCTACTACAAATCAGCCATGGATGTGAAAGAAGTAATGTTGTAGTCTGATGATTTGTGGAGGCGGGTGGACAGCGTTCAAAAGGGGGTGCTAATAGGCCACTGGATGTTTGTTGATGGGGGTGAAGTGGATATGATGGACTCGGCGAAGAAATTTTGAAACCCCATCATTAGATACACCTCGAAGGTGATTTTTTTGCTAAAAAAATGGTTTAGCATTCATTTTATGCATGAAAATGATGTGGTGAATATTCTATAGAAGACTTGGGCTCGGGGTAAAAGTTTCATGCAATTTTTACCCTAGTTTCTTGGCTTTAATCCTGTTATGGAGGTGCCCAAAATCAAGGTCTTCTGGGTAAATTTTCTTGGACTCCTGCTCGAATTCTAGACATTGAAGGCTTTAAGAGCCATTGGAAACTCCATAGGCTGTACTAACTATATTGACCCCATCATACTTGGATCCAGTGACAAAAGAATCTCTTGGTTATTCGTGGAATTTTGTCTCTAGGGCAGTCTTCCTAGGGATTTTGATTTGGTCTAGAGGGGAAAAGGTGGCATAAGAAAAGAGTTGATTACTGGGGCGTACCATTCAGATGTCTAATATGTCATTGCACAGGGCACTTGAAGGGAAGCTACCCTGTGAGGTTTAGAAATGCTCACCGTGGAAAGTTGAGTATTGATGGCTCTTGGAAGGACAAAGCTGCACTGGGAACTCATGATGATCTCCCATTGGGTAAGTCTCTTCCACCATCTTCTGATGATGAGATCTATGCTTCAGCTAGTGCACTTAGTGATAAATCCTCTCCGCCTATCAATGAAGTTGCACCATATAGTGACCCTAAATCCTCTGCAGAGAATAATATAGAGGTGGTTGATATCTGTTCTAATCATAGGGATGAAATGCTTGACCGGAAAAATTCCCTAGTATACGAATCCTTTGATGGACCACTGCAATCTATCACCCTAGCCGCACCTTTCGATGTCTCCCCCTCTATGCCACCTCTTGAATGGGCTTCACCAAAATCCTCATAGCATAATGAACCCTTGGACATATCGGATTCGCCAAGGAACATTGTGGGTAGTGACCTAGACTCCCTCCTAGGTAATCTGAACCTTGATCTTGCAACCCTAAACATATTTGATAGGGTACCATAGGTGCCCGACATTCTCATTTCTCCTGTCTCTGTAATCAACATCACTATGTGTAAAAATTGAAAATCTAGGTCAAGGCATTTCAGGGGTAGATTAAAAACCAAATCTCTTTTCTAGGATGACTTCCTAGACTTAATGGATGTTCCCATCTCTGCTTCCGATGATCTCAAGGTGCTGAGAGAAAGCAACCCTTATGGGGTTACCAAATGACCTCCATCTTATCTCTGAACATGAGGGGTATGGGCAACTCCTCCAAACATTTATGCCTAAAAGAATTGCTTATTGAAGCGAACCCATTTATTTCTCTCTTTCAGGAGACTCTATGTAATAGATTGAAAGCTATTAGTACATTATTAACTATTAGACCAGGATGGCATGCGGCGGCCATTGATGCAGTTGGCCATGCAGGAGGTTTAATTTCTATATGGGATCCATCGTATGCAAAATTCCAGGCATAAATATTTTTCAAAGGCATTGTTATGTTTGGGGGTATACAGGGATTTCCTGGTATTTTCAATATTTTAAATTTATATGCACCCTATCAAAATTGAACATCCTTCTAGGCCCAATTGTATAAATCTGGAATCTTAAAAATTGATAATCTTAATGTTATCGGGGACTTCAACTCAACTCTCCATTCTGATGAATCTTGGGGACCCAAAGCCAGACTTGATCCACTGGCAGATCACATTGGGAGGATATTTGATAAGTTCCACCTTAAAGATATTCGACCCTTTCCTATACTCCCAACATGGACTAATCGAAGATCAGCTGGGGATTATATCGGGAAGAGGCTTGACACGAGTATGGTGGGCGAAACTCTGTTTGGTCACTTGGGACATCTAAAATCTAGGGTGATGGTATCGAACCTATCGGACCATATGACCATTATTCTTTACTGGCGCACAGAGGGTAAGCAGTCTGGGGTGCCTTTCAAATTCAACCACGCATGGATGGAAGATTTTGAATATAACCTGCTAGTGAAGGAGTGCTAGAGAAACAATATACCATATGAGGGTATATTTGGTTGGGAAGGATTACATACAAAACTCTAAAGGCTTAAATGCATCACAAAGGAATGGGAAATAAAGAAAAAGTAACTACTCCGGGCATAAATGAAGGAAATATCAAACAATCTTAGCAGACTACATGCTGATTTAGTAATCAAGCCTCCAGATCAAGAGGTATACAACTTGATCGACAAGCTGCAGATAAGGAAGATGGAGATTCTAAAGATTGAAGAGCTCACTTGGAAGCTAAAAAGCAGGATAAGTTGGCTTAGGGAAGGAGACTTAAATACTAAATTCTTCCATGAAAGTGCTAACAAAAGGAAAAACAAAAATGCCATTTGAAACATTCAAAGGATAGATGGGAGTAGAGCCATCTCTACGACTGAGATATAGGCTAAGTGGGTGGGATTTATATCTGGTTTTTCCTTCTCAAACACTATAAGTACTCCCAGTTGATTTTTGTTGATGATCTTCTGATATTTTGTTGGCTCATCAGGAATCACTAGTTTTACATTCATTACTTGCTTATTCACTTTGGCATGGCCTATGGACTATGCATCAACAAGGAGAAATCTTTCCTCCTATTTGAATATGGAGATGTTGGCGAGATAAATTTCATTGCTGGTTTTCTTGGAATATAGACCAAGAATGCAAAAGAAGGATTCTTGTATTTGGGATACAGAATTAAGCCATGTGGATACAAGGTGAGGGATTGGAAGTGGCTGGTGGAGAAGTTCAAATTCAAAATCGCCAAATGGACTCATAAATAGTTGAGTCTGGGAGGCAGATACATAATGATCCAAGCGGTTCTCTCCCAATTTATTGTATACTAGGGACATCTCTTTTTTATTCCAGAGCAAACTGTATCTCAAATCAATGAAATTTTTTCTTAGTTCCTATGGGGCGGTGCTTCTATGGGGAAGAGACATCATCTATGCAAGCTTGATATATTACCTTGTCCAAAGCAACAAGGGGGTGGGGCATATTAAATACAAGGGCATTCAATTATGCTCTTCTCATTAAATGCCTGTGGAGGGCCATCAATGGTAATGGAATATGGCCCGAGATCATTAGATGCAAATATTTAACTGGGGACTCTTTACACAAAATATACTGTGATCAATTATCCTTTCCAAGGTTAATATCTGCAATATGGTAGGGCTTCAGGAAAGTTATGCAACTATTTGTGGAAAGGATTTCATGGAGGTTTGGCAACGGACAGAGAATATTATTAAGCTATGATAAAATATATGGGATGGTAGGATAGCCACTACTGGAATAGCGCATTGTAGATTGAATTTATCACCGGGGAATTTTATATCTTTTTTAGGTTATACATTATTGGGCACATGGGGCTCATATTTGGAAGACTGTTGCACAAATTTTCCTTCTCAATTCAGATGTTTTAGAATGAAACAGGTTTTTGGAGAAAATTCACGTGGTTGGGTTGTGCTTCATGGCTAGGAGTGATAGGACTGCATGGGAAGGGGAAATGAAGGGGGACTCTTTGGTGGTGAGGGATATATATCCCTACATCACTCTACAATCCTTGCATGACAATACATCCTCTGAATACTGAAACTTTTGGCATAGAAGAATTCCCACCAATATTATCCTATTTGGATGGCTTGTATGGTGGAAGAAATTTCTTATGTGGGATTCGCTCATTAAAAGGGGTCATTCTGGTCTGGGAAGATATGCCCTTTTCCTCCTTCATTGATTAGGTGATCATGTCCAATTGGAAAAAAATGCTCAAAAATGGAACTGCTCAGAATTGGTTGCAACCTGAACGACTGGAAAAGCCTCTTCGTTGTGATTCTGGCACCGTGAATGGCACTCAAATCCTATGTTGTATGTGAAATTTACTGAAGTTTGAAATCGCCCAATGAACTTCAAAACATGACTTTTGAACAAAACAAATTTTTCATTTTTCAAGAAATTAGATGGCAATTTTTTTTTTTTTTTAATAAGGTTTTGAGAGCCTATTACAGGGTGCCACATGGCCTGCCTGCAGGCTGCCAAGTGGCCCCAGGCCTATGGTTCAAATTCATGCTAAAAATGAATTTTGTGGGCTAACCCGACCCGACCTGAATGGAGTCGGGTCACGCTGAACACGTTTGGGTCTTCAAAAGTCGGGGCAGCAACTGAACGCATTCGGGTTGGGCATGTCGTTGCATGCACGACTAGTCAGGTCATTTGTTTCGAATGACAGAGTTTTAAAAAGATAAGCCCTTGGGGCTTGAAACTGCAGGTTCCACAACTAGGTTCCAGGACCAAGGGCTAAGCTCCGTTGAACCAGCAGAAAAAGTGATAAGCGCTCGGGTGTTAGCCCCTCACCACAGGACCTCTGCACATGACCATGGGCGGGGGCTAAACCCTTATCCGCCAGCAGAAACCATCCATTTATTTCAGCATGTGAACACGTTTGTTCAAACTGACAGTTACATTTAATGCAACCCCTAAATTGGTGGAGCGGTTCCGCTGTTCTGACCTGCCCGACTATTCTAGTGGGACTAACTGGAGTTCCTCTAGTTTTGGAGGAGATTTTTTAGTGCCACTGGGAAAAATCTTGTTTGGGTCATAACTTTCTCAATTTTCGACCAAACAAGACAAAAGTTTAGTCAATTTTGGCTATTTTGATCATTCTTAAGTGTTTGGGGCAGGTTTTAGAGTGAACAGAGGTGTTCTTCAGCCATTTTTTCTTTAGGGAAGCTTGGAGAGCCACCAGGGCCATTAGGGAAATGGAGTTGTATTGGGTTGTACTTCATTGGTTGAGGTGAAACAAAAGCCATTTTTAGCTTATTTCTGTCTTTTGAATTCAATTTCATATCTGGTTTTTCCTGTTTAGGCATATTTTTCACTGTATAACCAATTTGAGAAACTTAATAGAGCAAGGACATGTCCATTGGGAGCCTTGGACTTGACAGATGTAGCCCAGGAGGGATGAACTGCCTCATCATGTTGTTGTGTTATGTTATGGTGAAGTTTATCTGCTGTGTATTTCTAATTTAAGATGTTAAACAGTAATTTTAATTAACATTCCCTCACACATAAACTTAGAAACAGTTACCAAAAACACTTTGTTTAAATTGCAAGACATGGTGAACACTTTGCACACTTAATTAAATTAAAATGGATACTTTGCATAGTAGATAAAAATAGTTTCATTTTCATATCAGTTGGTGTCAGAGCTAGAGTTTTACTCTGCATTTGTTCTAGTGCAAAGATATAGTTGATTGTTTGAAAATTTTGATGCTTACGAGGCTTAAACTCAAGAGAGGTGAAGGACACTTGGTTAGTGCACAAAGTAATCCTCAACCAAGAAGGGCCAGAGAACCACCTCCAAGAGCCATAGTAGCAGCTTCAAGCATGTCTTCAAGAGAAGGAGAAGCTCCTGAATACATTGATCCCAAGGAATAAAAACGGGTATTCTGAAAATATTTTTTGGACATGACTGAGATGGTGAGGATACTCTTCCAAGAAAGGAAGGATAGGCTTGTTGGAGAAGGGTCTAAAAACCAAAAAGAAGGAGAGGGTTCTTCAAGAGGAAAGAAAAGTGATGACAAGTCAAAGAAAGGACACTGAGGAAATGGTGATCCACCATCCCCATGTTCATCCTCTTCCTCTACATCATCATCATCTACTTCAGTGAATCAATCTCACAAGTCTAAAACCACTGGTAAAAGTCCATTTTTAAAGCTTGATGTCAAATTTGAATTGCCTATGTTTAACGGTGAAGTCAATGTAGATAAAATTGACAATTGGATAATATAGTTGGAAGTTTACTTGAGGATACAGAACCTTCATGATGACGACACCAAGATATAGTTAGCCTATTTGAGAATGGATGGAGCAACATTGGTATGGTGGGAAGCCAAGACCAAGGATGAAATTAAAAACATGGTAATATCACTTTATCATGGGATGAATTTATTACTGCAATTAAAAATCAATTTTATTCATTAGCTCATTTACAAAAAGCTATCATGAATTGGAAAAACTTGAGACAACTTAAGGGACAAAATATACAAGACTACACCCAAGAGTTTAGGAGAAGAGCACTCTTATTAGGGGTAGACTTACAAAGTCAAGATACTTTGTTGAAATATATAGGTGGTTTGCACAACTACCTTAGACATACTATCCTTATGTTCAATCCTACTAGTCTAGATGAAGTTTGTGTACAAGCTACGCATTTAGAGGCTAGAGGGAAAAACAATTTTGATCAGGGTAGAAATAAGCCTTTTAAGGGGAAAAACAAAGATAAAACCTCTAAGGGAAAAGGCAAAAAGAATGCATCTGTCAAACAAGAGGGTGAGAAAGTGATATGTAAACACTGTTCAAGAGAAGGCCATGAAGAGAAAAACTATTGGAAACTACATCTTGAGAAAAGAACTCAGTTTAACAAAAACAAAGGAAAGAAGAAAACAACATCTACTACAACTACACCACAAGACTTAGGTGATGATTTAGGTGACGAAACTAAAATTACAGCCATGGGTTTGAAGAGTATGAAGGGAAAGGAAACTGAAACTAAGGCAAGCACTAGTACTTCAAACTATCATGTACAAATTCCAAATGAGGAAGAAAGAATTGAATTGTTCCATGTGAGGGTAGTCTCAAAACATACAAAAATTGACACACTATTTGATAGTGGGTCACAAGCAAATCTCATATCAAAAGACTTGGTCAAACGGCTTAAAATTGAGACCATTCCACATCCCAAGCCATATCTACTTGGATGGATATGCAAGGATGCAAACCTATAAGTCTCAAGAAAGTGCATATTGCGTTTTGTGATTACTGCACACTTTATTGACACAGTTGAACTTGATGTAGTGCCGCTTGATATATCAGGAATTGTTTTGGGAAGTCCTTACTTATTTGACAAGAAAGAAATCTTCGATCACCATGAAAATAAGTATCATCTCTTTAAATATGGCAAGGAGTTTATTGTCAGAGCACATCGCAAGAAGAAAAATATAGCGATGGTAAATGCGGGACAGGTAAAAAGACTAGTGAATTATAGTAAGAGTTTTGTACTTCTTATGGTTAAGCCCAAGGTTGATGTGAATCATGAGTCATTTGAAAATTGTGATTCCAAGCTTAAATTAGATTTATATGATTTAGTTTATCAACATCATGAGATGTTTCAGGAACCCACAGTTTTGCCTCCTAAAAGGGAGATTCAACATGAAATCCAGTTACATCAAGATTGTCCTCTTCCTAACATAGGCATGTACCGCATGTTTATCATGGAGAATGCTAAAATAAAGAGGCAAATTAAGGACTTGTTGGACAAAGGGTTCGTAAGACCAAGCACTTTTCCATGTGGGTCACCGATAGTGTTGATTCCAAAGAAAGATGTAACTTGGCGCATGTGTGTGGACTTCAGGGCATTGAACAAGATAACAATAAAGAATCGTTACCCACTCCCAGGGATAGAATATTTGTTAGATCAGTTGAAAGATGCTAAATATTTCACTAAGTTAGACTTGCGTAGTGGTTATCATCAAGTTAGAATTGCATAAAGTGACATTTGGAAGACAACATTTAAAACCAAATAGGGACTCTTTGAGTGGCTTGTTATGTCGTTTGGTTTATGCAATGCACCTGCAACTTTCATGCAGGTAATGGATGATGTCTTACGTCCTTTTCTTGATGATTTCGTTATTATCTACTTAGATGAAATCTTAATTTTCAGCAAGACTAGAGAAGATAATGTCATGCATGTTAAGAAAGTAATTGATGTTTTGAAGAAAAATCAGTTGTTTCTTAAAATGTCAAAGTGTAAATTTGGAAATACTTCCTTGGTTTATTTGGGACATATAGTAGGAGGAGGTGCTTTGATAATTGATCCTTCTAAGGTATAAGCCATTTTGAATTGGCCTACTCCCAAATCCATTACAAAGGTAAGAAGTTTTTTGGGTGTAGCTCAGTATTGGAGGAAGTTTATTTCTAACTTCTCTACCATAGCAGCTGCTATGCATGCAGTGACAAGTGTGAAGCGTGCTTTCCAATGGGGAGGCAAGAAATAGAAAGCTTTTGAGTCTTTGAAAGAGAATATAAGTTCAGCTCCAGTCCTTGCATTACCAGAATTGAGACAGCCATTCGAGATTTAGACTGATGCTAGTGATTACGCCATGGGTGCAGTTCTCCTACAACATGATAAGCCTATCACATTTCATTTTGATACATTTAATGGTGTTGTTGTGAATTATCCTACATATGATAAGGATTTGTATGCGTTGGTACAAAGCATCAAAAAGTGGAAACACTATTTGATGGGCAAAGAAACAATTGTTCATACTGACCATCATCCTTTACAGTACTTGCAGTCGCAAAGTAAATTATAGCAATCACAACATTTCAGATGGATGGGTTTCCTACAACAATTTCACTTGGTAATAAGGTACAAGAAATGTATTCTCAACAAAGTTGTTGATATGCTTTCAAGGCCTATTATTAGTGCTACTACTTTACTTAATAATGATTCTATTGTACATGAGAGCTACATAGAACAGTATGCATCAGATGTTGATTTTAAGGATGTGTATGCTAACTTGAGTGAAGGGAATCATGTTGAGGAGAATGATTATCATTTGCATAATAATTTGCTATTTCATATCGATAAGTTATGTATACCACAGGGGGAGAGAATAAGCATCATGAGAGAAGCTCATTCTTCTCTTATTGCTGGACATTTCAAGGTAAGCAAAACAGTGGCACATTTACAGAGGTATTGTTATTGGCCTCACATGGTAGATAGTGTTTCACGTTTCATTAGAGGTTGTTCATTATGTGCTACAAGCAAGCCTAGCAATAGGAAGCTTGGTTTACATACGCCATTTCCGGTACCTTCTAGACCATGGGAAAGTGTTTATATGGATTTTGTTGGAGGTCTACCATTATCTAGAAAGCAACATGATTATATTTATGTAGTAGTCAATAGATTCAACAAGATGTGTATTCTTATGCCATGTAAGAAATATATAACTACTGAACAAACTAATGATTTATATGTTCAACATGTATGGGTTCATTATGGCTTGCCTACTTCTATTGTTAGTGACAGGGATTCCAGATTTGTTGGGAATTTTTGGTCCAATTTATGGAAGATGATGGACACCAAGTTGAAGAAGAGTACTGCTTTCCATTCACAAATAGATGGCCAAAAAGAGGTAGTGCACAGAACCATTGTACATATTTTGAGAGGTTATTGTAGCAAGCATCCCAAGCTTTGGGATGAGCATTTGCATTACATTTTTCATGCTTACAACCGGGCCAAGCACTCTTCTACAAATACTTCACCTTTTGAAGCTTGCTTTGGGTATTTTCCTAAGTCACCTTTAGATTTCATTCTTGAGAAGGATGTTGCCATTGATGGGCATAGTGACATTGACAAAGCTCACATGTTCATTGAAATAATTCAGCTCATACATTAGCAGGTTCAAGAACAGCTTGAAAAAACTCAAGGCAAGTACAAGGAGAGGCATGATAAACACAGAATTGATCATAAGTTTCAAGAAGGAGATGAGGTATGGTTGCATATTAGTAAGGAAAGAATATAAGGAGAAGGTAAAAAGCTGAAGCCTATTCGTTATGGTCCATTCAAGATCCTTAAACAAGTTGGAAATAATTCTTTTCAACTAGATTTGCCTTCATATATGCAAATGTATTCTGTTGTGAATGTGGAAAATTTACGTTTGTATGAACCTCCTTTAATTGTTGATTATGAAAGTGACATTTAGCTGCCGTGCATAGAGGATTTCTTGCCATAATTTTTGGATGAGAAGAAAGAGGATGCTATCCTTGACAGAAGGACACACATTTCGAGGAGGGGAAATGTTGATTATGTTCGGGTTGGTCTAAAAGGAAATAATCCGAGCAAGGAAAAATGGATGGAGGTGGAAAAGGTGAGGGATTTGTACCCTCATCTTCTTAACAAGTAATTGAATGCTTTTGGGGTCCAAAAGCTTCCCAATGGGGAGGTGTGATTAGGTGATCATGTCTAAGTGGAAAAAAACTCTCAAAAATGAAACTGCTCAGAATTGGTTGCAACATGAACGACCGGAAAGGCCTCATCGCTGCAATTATAGCGCCGTGAACGGCACTCAAATTCAATGTCGTATGTGAAAGTTACTGAAGTTTGAAATCACCCAATGACCTTCAAAACATGACTTTTGAACAAAACAAATTTGTCATTTTTCAAAAAATTTGATGGAATTTTTTTTTTTTAATAATTTTTTGAGGGCCTATGATAGGGTGCCACGTGGCCTGCCCAAAGGCTTCCACATGGCCCCAGGCCTATGGTTCAAATTCATGTTAAAAATGAATTTTGTGGGCTGACCCGACCCGACGTGAACGGAGTTGGGTCGCGCTAAATGCGTTTGGGTCTTCAAAAGGCAAGAAAAAACTGAACGTATTTGGGTCAGGAGTGCATGTCTAGTTGGGTCGTTTGTTTCAAATGGCTGAGTTTTAAAAAGATAAGCCCTCAGGGCTTGAAACTGCAGGTTCCACGACCAAATGCCAGGACCAAGGGCTAAGTCCTGTTGAACTGACGAAAAAAGTGATAAGCGCTCGGGTGTTAGCCCCTCACCACAGGACCTCCGCTCGTGACCATGGGCGGGGGCTAAACCCTTATCCGCCAGTGGAAACTGTCCATTTATTTTGGCATGTGAACACATTTGTTCAAACTGACAGTTACATTTAATGCAACCCCTAAATTGGTGGAGTGGTTTCGCCATTCTAACCTGTCCTAATATTCTGGTGGGACTAACTAGAGTTCCTCTAGTTTTGGAGGAGATTTTTTAGTGCCACTAGGAAAAATCTTGTTTGGGTCATAACTTTCTCGATTTTCGACCAAACAAGACAAAAGTTTAGTAAATTTTGGCTATTATGAGCATTATGGAGTGTTTGGGACAGGTTGCAGAGTGAAAATAGGTGTTCTTCAGCCATTTTTGCTTCAGGGAAGCTTGGAGAGCCACTAGGGCCATCAGGAAATGGAGTTGTATTGAGCTATACTTCACTGTTTAAGGTGAAACAAAAGCCATTTTTAGCTTATTTTTGTCTTCTGAATTCAATTTCACAGTTTTTTTTGCCTGTTTAGGCATATTTCTCACTGTGTAACCAATTTTAGAAACTCAATAGAGCAAGGACATGCCCATTGGGAGCCTTGGATCCGACAGATGTAGCCCAGGAGGACTGAACTACCTCATCATGTTGTTGTGTTATGTTATGGTGAAGTTTATCTACTGTTTATTTCTAATTTTAGATGTTAAATATTAATTTTAATTAACATTCCCTCACACATAAACTCAGAAACAGTTACCAAAAACACTTTGTTTAAATTGCAAGACATGTTGAACACTTTGCACACTTAATTAAATGAAAATGGATACTTTGCACAACAGATACAAATAGTTTCATTTTCAGATCATTCATGAGGAAATAGTGGACCACCTATTCTTCTTCTGCCCTATTGTAATTCTTATATGGAAACTTTTCAGCCCTTATCTTATGGATCCTACGTGGACATCAGTGGAATTCATAGATATTGTACACAGATGGGACAAGATCTCGAGCAAATTCCAATACCTACCTTTTTTCCTCATCTAGGAAGTATGGTTAGCTAGGAAAAAGAATATATTTGAAGGTAAGTGGATATCCATCCCTCACATACATGTTTCAATCATGAATTTGATCAATGATCAGGAACTTGCTAAGGAAAAAATAAATGATTTCTCTCGTCGGATTCGGCCTCACCCCATCTCTCTCCTGACGATATTTTTCGATGGAGAAAGTCAGGATGGTATGATGGGGTGCGAGGCTTGGATAAAAATCTCACATATAGAAAGAATACATATATGCTGGAATGGTGGGAAAGGAGCTAATAATAAGGCAGAGCTGATGGCACTATGGAGTGGATTGTTGGTAGTTAACAACCTGGGGCTGAGTGAGGTTCATATATATGGGGAATCTAGAATCATAATTGATGCCATATCTATAAAATCAGTATTATCCTCTCCGAGATGTGAGGGATGGATCATGAGAACCAAGCAATTATGGATTAAGATGAAGGAGCCTCCCCTGAAACACATATATAGAGAGAATAATACCAGGGCGGATGGGCTTTCTAAAAAGGGTATCAGTATTAGTTTTGGTTTCATGCAGGTTTCTCACTACAGAGATGGAAAACAATTTTGGACCTCCAATATTCCCGTTCCATGAGAACTGTGGGCGACTACTAACGAGACGGATCAAGCGAGCCTAAAATTCCATTGCATACATCCAAGCTAGTTGATGTTCTATGAATACAATTTCATTCATATGACGTTGTGATTGCTCCAAGCGAGCCTGCTATACTCTTGAATAGGAGGGTATGTGATCTGATTGAGCATATATTTCCAGGTTCATAATGGCTGAATAGACAATTCATATGTCCATTCGAAATTTTGAAAAGCTTAAATTGTATTTCCTTTCTGTTATGATGCCCAGGTGAGTGAACTTTGACATGGTGAACTATGGAGTTTTGAATGATGTAAACTTTTGTATTTGCTAAATTCCGTCTATGGATGGATGTATGCTATGCAGATACACCTCATTTCTATGGTGTATTCTGCCATATCTCGTATGATGCTTGAAAATGAACTATTTAAATATATAATAGACAACGTTTTTTTTTTCTTTTTGAAAAAAAAAATGTATAATGACTGTGATACCGCAGAAAGAAAGCATTTATTGAATAATAAACCAACATATATAAATTAAATAGTTGTTGCTTTGCAAACATTATGCTTATGGAAGTTTCTCGTGATATTCGAACTGGTAGGCTCTTTGTCAAGGATTGTAATTAATATGGGATGTAGGTCGCTATAACATTGTTGGAATTAGATCAATGCAAACAATGGTGTGGATCTTCCATATTTGACATTATTTTCATCAAAATGTATGTATGTATGTGTTCAGTCATCAAAATGGAGTGGATTATCCTTTGACTTGTTCTAGAAGTCGAGAAAAGCTGGTTTGCTTTGGATGGTTTGTGTCGATGGTCAATAGGTACAAAGTTAATGCACAGTCTAACCGAAGAAGTAGTAGTTGTTAATTGGAGTCAAATTGTGATTTTTTTATTGTTTAAAATGTTTTTATGAATATATAAATGGAGTCAGTGCATAAAATAATATTAAATAACTTAGATTTATAAATCTGTGTCAGAAATATTGACAAGTAAAAAAACATTCTAACCAAACAATATTAAATAACTTAGATTTATAAATCTGTGTCACAAATATTGACAAGTAAAAAACCATTCTAATTAAATTATATTTAAAGTTAATATAAAACATGATATAAAGTCAACAACAGATTGTTTTCTCTAGAAAGTCAAACTAGTTTTTGTTCGGTCAAAGTCTGGTGCTCCCAATTCTAATGAGAACCATTGGGAATCCGCACCTGATAGATTTGGCATTGAAGTTCAATAAGTGGCAGTCATATTGTCCCATTTTTATTCAAAAAAAATAACACGAAACTGGATAGATTTGGCATTGTAGTTCGATAAGTGGCAGTCATATTGCACATTTTATTCAAAAAAATAAAAATAAATAAAATACCCAGTAACCCGCATCATCGAATTTTCAAAAGAACGAAGTAGAAAAATATAATTTTGACTCAACCACCAAAATCACATTCACCATAAATGGGGTTATTTGACTGCTACATATACACCATATCTACGATATATTATACTAGCAACTTCACCCACTATATATTATACTAGCAATTGCACTTAGAGGTGTAAAGGAAAGCTCGAAGTTTAAGTGTCAGTGGTGGCCACAACACATAATGCCAATCCAATTAACCTAATATTAAATTTCATATTGTGTCAAGTGAGTCTCTTATGTGTTTAATCATTGATATTCTAACTTGAAGTGATTTTATACAAATATATTTTAATAGATGTTCATTATAAGTCAGACTAGAATTATAGCGCCGAGAAAAAGATAGATGGAGGCTAAAAAGGTTATGGCCTAGAAAGAAATTGTTAGTCGATAGACCATTAGTTAGTAGACCTAAAACTTGTCTTTGAGACTCTTATCACTCTTGTTATCCCATCTTTAGAAAATTATCTGAAAAAAATAAAGCAAATCCAAAAACATTTTATAGCTTATAATCTCAAAATTAAGGGTAATACGCCCTATCCTATCCTCATAGAATTGAGTCTTTCCCCATCTTGAAAGCATGACTATGACTAGGTTCTCAATACACAAGAACAAGATAAATGATATGGAAGACAAAATGCTTCCTAATATTGTTTCAAAATGTAGTGAAACCCACATGTATCTCAAACAAGGGTGGGATAAAAGATGCAAGTCTTGGCTAAATCATTGGGGAATAAAGTAAGAGATTATAATGCAAAATAATGATAATATTGAAAATCTCATTACATCCAAATTTAAGGAAAAATTATGGTGTAATAAATAATTAAAACATAAAATAATAGTAAGATAATGTAAGGAAGTGATAAACCCCACTCTACATTGACTAAAATAAGAAAATTAACATTACTAAAATAAGCACAAACTCTTACAAACTCCATAATGAAATGGGCTTTGGACATTTTTTAAAATGGCATGGGCATCAATTTTGTAACACTAAGAGGGTTGAAGAGGGTTGACAATGAAAACACCTTCTCTTAAAATATTGTGAAAAACACCCACATTGAATCACAATTTTAAAATATTTGTTATAATACCAACTTCTTAATATTTTAACCCATTTGAAAAATTTTCTACTAAAAATTTGTAAATATATATTTAGGGGTTTTCACACTGCATTGTATTACACATCATTTTTTTGGATTCAACTACGTTAAGTAAGTAATTCATCTATGACCATTTTCCATGAGAGGTAGTCGTAATTGACTAATTTCTAATTATTTTGTAATATTCCACTTAGCACTCATTGCATCATCTATGACCATTTTCCATGAGAGGTAGTCGTAACTGACTAATTTCTCATGATTTTTTAATAGTCCACCTAACACTCATTTCATCGGGTGATGCTTAGAGGGATGAAGAAGTGAGATTAAAACTAGTGTAATGAATCACATAGCATCAATCATCACTTCTGGGGCTTGCACCCAGTAACAAGGACTTCCCAGGAGGTCACCCATCTCAGATCGCCTTTGGCTCAAGCATGCTAAACTATGGTGTTTTCCCCACAATAAAGCTCACTTAGCTTGCTACCCCACTTAGCTTGTGAATGGGGTAGCAAGCTAAGTGGGCTTGATTATGGGGAAAAATTCACAGTTAAGCATGCTTGAGCGAGAGGAAATCTGCGATGGGTGACCTCCTGGGAAGTCCTCTTTACTGGGTGTAAGCCCCAGAAGTGATGATTGACACTATGTGATTCATTACACTAGTTACTCTCATGGAAAATTGTCATAAATGAATGACTTACGTAACGCAGTTGAATCCCTAAAAGTGATATCTAATACTTCGTAAACATAAAAATAAAATTTTAAAATAAAAAATAAAATTAATTTCAATAATTTAACCACCACCACCATTCCTAAATTAAATATGAACTAATTAAATTAATCCCTCACATTATTATTAGTCCCTGCCAGCAAGCAAGGGACTATAGTAATCGATATTTATTAGTAGCATTAGTTCGCTCGATTTTTTTTTATTAAACCCAAAGTTTTCTACGAGATTTTCCTTTCTAGTTTTTCAATATCCTATCAATTATTGGCATGGTTATTTCGAGCCAATGAGTGTTTTTGTGGTATTCTTGGCCTCTTCTCGAGGTTGAGAGCCGAATAGAAATTAAATTTCTTAGGTTAAAAAGAAATAAGGACTAAAAATAAATTCATGGTTGACTAATGCTAGCATTAATCCACCAGCATTAGATGTTTTTATGTTTTTGTCAATATGTTTTTTTGTGTTTTTCATGCAAAGAGGCTGGTGGTGCACTATCGTGCAGACACTTGTAGGTTCCCATAAACTTGTAGGTTCCTCGCCAACGCAGAGTTCCCATTGCCCAACTTCCTTAGTCTTAAGCTTTGCTTGCTGGTTTCCCCATAATTTATCCAAATATTCTGCTTCTCTGGTTTACCTTAATGGGGTCCTTCAGCCTCCTTTGTTCCTTCGGCATCATATTCTCCAATTCAGTTTCTCTGTCTCGATGCCCTTGACATCATCAACATTGGCCATAATCATGCATTCATCTATAGCTGTTTCGACAATTTCTACAGTCACGACTTCCGAACCTCTTTCTACCTATTATTCCACTGGAAAAAAAAAACCAAAAAGACAGAAGAAGAGCAGCGAAGTGCAGCATCGGAAAAAGACAGAACTAAAAGATAGAAGAAGAGCAGCAAAGAACCAAAAATATAGAAGAAGATCAGCAAAGAGCAGCATCCCGAGAAGGAGCAGATCATTTGAGCATTTCATGTAGTTGTGTCAGCTACAGAGCATGATGAAGACGATGGCGAGCCTCCATCCCCCCATGGATTGATACAAGAACTCGCCGAAAAAGAAAATAGAAACCACCCAACACCAGAACCTGCTGACAAAGAAAACATAAACTGCCCAACAAAGGAAAGTAGGAAACTTGATAGCAGGGACCATGATGGTACTACTAATTCTTCCAGCCTGTTAACAATTTTTGGCTTCCAGATTGGTCTCAATCATCATTGTCGTACTTTGATGATTGTTGCTCGTTTGTAGACTGGGATTCGCCGTTGTTTGTCTCACCCTGCTGTTGGTTATCAATCCTTCCTCACTCTACTCCAGTGCCTTATCTCCCTTTTTCCTTTCGGTAGGTTGATAATGGATGCAAGTTCAAATTTGGCCGTTTAAAATAGAGAATTGTTTCAGCCTCATAATTGTTGCAGGTTCAAATTTGGTAGGTTAGCTGACCTATTAGCATGATACAATGTTAGGTGGCCTTGTTTATTGCCCTGCATTCATGCTATTTTATGGAGAAGGAGGTGAGGCACATTTCCATCATGGGAGGGACCACATGGTCATCCAAGTTTTTTTAAATTTTTTTAAATCACTAAAATGACTTTCAATTTTTTTAAATCACTTTAAAGACTTTCAGCTAGCATGGCGAACCTAAGTGTAGTTGTGATGGGCCATGGTGCTGCCTATTATTGTAGGTTTCGGGCTCGATAGACTTGAAAGGGTTCTGTCTTCATTCTCAAGATTCCCCTCCCCCCAAAGCCCAAAGCATGACTTGAGGAATAGATTCATTACCATTTGGGTTATGGGGCTTTACTGGATTAACAATTGGAAAATTGTCATTCGTATTAGCTTATAAACTCACTTATGTTGTTATTTCTAGAACCAACCCTTTTTATGCGAGAATATTTGATCTTTCAATGGTGCAGAAAATGTGGTTACAATCACTTTGTTCTCACCGGGTGGACCTACTGGCTAAAACTTTCTCCAGATCTCGCAACAGGGTAAATGATTATGCTTAGCCATTTCTGTTAAACATGTCATTTCTCTATCTTTCTTTCCTATTATGTTAAAATAGTATAGCTATTATTCCTCTTTATTTCATTTCGTATTATATTCAAGATGAGACTCAATTAATCTTTAGCTTGCTGAAAAAATTATTATGGGAAAATGAATTTTTCCTTGATGTTTATCAGGTAAATAATTGTAATTGGTTTCTCTGATGTTATCAAGTAAATATTAGTTTCCTGGAAATGATGGGACTGTGCAAAAGAGGAAGATAACTGGTTTTAAATACACATGCCTCTTGAACAATCATTACAGAAACAAACATTCATCCTTTCCATGCGTACAAACATTGTTCAGCAAGGTGTCGAGCCTATATGGCCTTGGTTGTAGGCTAAAATTGGGGATGTCGGTTACACAAAAAATATATTAACTATGTAATTACTTAAAACTAGTAATTCAATCTACAAGCTCAGATAAAAAAATGTCTCTATATCTCCAGATTATACATAGTAAAAACAAGTTAAGCAGGTCCATATATACATATAAGATTCCATGAGTAAAGCTCAATTGCTATGTTTTGTAGTTATTATAAGTATTACGTAATAAATCAGTGCCATGAACAGTGTTGAAAGGGTATCGTTGACTACCGGCTATGATCGACTATTGGCGGACTTACAATGATTGTTTCCAGTTCCGTCGGGGATCCAGCATAGTCCTGATCAGGTCTTCTTTCAAACAAGAAATTTAAATTGTTGTTGACACCTCACTATTTAGTGTAAATATTAAAATTACCTTGCATACTTTCGCTTCGATCCCAATGTTAGATCCCAAAAACATAACTAATTGTTGGCTATGGTCTGTATCAGACATGAGGTTTGGTAAGCTCGACCAACAAATAACCCACAAGCATCGACATATTCAATATTCCATAGGATGAAAATAAGGTCTCACCTAAGACACGCGTAGGGATTACAAGGACTATCACATAGGGTGCGCAGGGAATATGGGGGAATGCATGCATTCTAACTTATTCCCTTATTCATACATTTTATATTGAGTCTCTTGTAGAAATACTAAAACCTTATCAAAAAGTCCATAATCCATAGACACATAGGGAAAAGAAACATATTTTATTATATAGATATCATGCAGTAAAAGACACATACAAAATGGGCACTATGCTTCTCAACAGTGTAAACATTCATGCTCTATAGAAGCTCTCTTTAAAATTCTCAGAAATAATGTTTAAAGTGCATTTTGTTTGGGATAGTGAGTAGTTGTGCCACCTGCTTGTCACTCAAAATGAAATGGTTGAATCTTGCCCCTGCATGTTAGTGTATCTAGGGTGTCATGTGTTTTTTTTAGGGGTTTTAAAGTGGAAAACATACTTGTTCTATTGGCCTTAACACATTAAATAAAACTTCCATTTAGAGTAAATATAATTTACGAACTTTCAAATGCCATCTGGAAACTTTTGGCAATTTTATGTTTCTACTCATACTTGAAAGTGAGATCAAGAGTTTGTTCATGCATCCAAGCTATCTTCAGAGCTAGTTTAACCGAAACTAGTTGATCTGCCTAAAACACTCGTAGCAATGGTTTACTCAGAACCTATTGATCCACTAGTTGAAGTTGATGACCATGAATGGACCTTCATTCACGCCCAACTCAAATTGAGGGTTCTGGCAACAACTCTACTTTGGTAAGGTCTAATCTAAGGTCAACCCATATCAAAGGAACTCATGCTCTTACCACATAGAGTAGTTATCAAGGGATAACCTGCTTGTTGCAGTCTTGAGCTTGCTATGTTTTCGTTTGAGACCTTAGCTCTTATAGGTCAACCCTTCGAATCATAGCTAAGAATAATTTATTTTAACTTTCTTCCATTGTAATGAGTATAATTTATTTTAACAAAACAGTGGCCACACTGTATGATGAAGAATTAAAAACATAAATGTTTCTAGGCAATCATAGCATGTAATCCACAGATAATCGCAAACCATCCAAAGTAATGTAGTATGCTTAGTCTTGGTTTAGTAAACTCTACCTTGTATGCTTGGTCTTGGTTTAGTAAACTCTGGCTCAAGGCAGGGACTAGCTTCCTTGCAGCCATCCTTGTTATACTACTTAAATATACAGTTATAACCTCAGCTTAATTTAAAGAAATTAGTGTTGATAAAAAAGGGAAAAACAATCATGGGATCTTATACCACCGTCGTAAGAAAAATAAGAATCAAGGGTAATGCCATAAGTTCTAATTCCTTGAACTTCAAACAGTTGCAACTTCAAGAAATCACACGAATATATATAACATTAAGGGAATAATAAAAATTCAATTATCGTGGGTTTAGGGGTTAGGATTTCTTGTCTTCAAGAAGCTACAAAACAATGTAAATTGAGTAGAAAAGTTTTTTTGTGATCAGTTACCTGTATTTCTACTTCCCGCTCATGAGGTCCTCACAGATTAAATGAACAATTTATAAACATTACAATTTCTTAGATGATTTAATAATAGTGATATATACATGGTTGCAGATTGCCTATAATTTATTTTTCATTACAGAATCCAAAGAATTTCACTCAAGACTAATGTTTTCACTATAAAGAAGTTGCAAAAACTTGGAGGCTAGGGCAACAAACCACACAAATTAGTTACGACATTGTTCTCCTTCAATAAGGAAATTCGAGTTTAAATTTTCAAAAGAGAGATCCTTGATTTAACCTTCACATGCCCATTTACTAAACCATCAATCCAATAATTTAAAGCATTACCTTCTCAATCAAATGGTGCCTCGTAAGGGTAAATTGTTACATTTTGTTTTCTCCCATGATAACCAGGTTCAATTTGTTCTTCTCGCATATTTAAATACACTGAAATATGTCAAATACCAATAATGAACATAAAGTGTAGACTTCTGCAAGGAAGCCTTCAAAAATTTTAATTAATCAGTGGTTCAGGACATAATGCACACAAGGAAAAGTCTTCTAGGTGGGATTTTGATGAGCCTTAAGTTCAAATGGAGAAAATGTTTATCAATCTCCAGCTATCTTTTTCAGTTAGAAATCAAAGATCTACAACCTTTTTTTGATAAAACTCTCAAAACATTCTAATGCACCAAAAACCTTCTAAACCACAAACATCACTCCTTCAGTTTAAACTACCGAATTGGCATAACTCCCTAAACTATACAAAGTTGAACCTAAATGCAGTAGTCTTTGAATCAAAGAGAGAAAAGATGAAATGGGAGAAATGTTGGAAATAATCAACAAACAATACATAAAGCAATGCGTTCCCCCAACAACACATAGAATGCAAAATCACTGCGAAAATTAAAATTTATAGGCAGACAGAGCGCAAGAGCAACAAGAGTGAAATTCCTTTTTCTATTCAACTCAAAAAACATATGGAAATTACATAGTTTATACAAAATTGTTCGGAGCCTGAACATTCAAAGAAGCTCAATACGGGAATCGAATGTTCAACAGCAAAATTGTCCTCTACTTTGATCTATTGTTTCTACACAAAACACTGTACAAACACACATAACACCGAACCTGAAATGTTATTGGTTCTGCTTGTGAAAAATACGTCGTGTCTGGCACTTCATCGCAGATCGGCGATCTTAACTTTTAATATTTGCGCTTATAGGAAAAAAATTAAGTTTTGTGATATGTGATGTGACGTGGCACATCGCATCACATCCAAAACATAATAACATGCGGGTGCTTAATCCACTAAATCCTAAGCTTTGCGGGCACCGATATGTGCTATCCTGCTGAGCTTGACACGTTCCCCCTTTGCAATCACATCGAAAATAACATAAAACATCTTGTGGGTGCTTAAACAAGTAATTTATAAACATTTTGAAGTGTGGGCTGCAGGCGACGGAAAAAGGTTAAAACAAAAAACTTGTGAAGTGCGGGCTGCGGGTGCTAAAGTGGTGGTAAGTGCGATAAAGGTTTAAGGTGGGTGCCGCCGGATTGCATCGACAAAGATTTAAGATTTGGTGAGGGCTTAAGGTTAAATATTAAAACTTGTGAAATGAGGGTGGCGATGCGAAAAGGTGCGCTAAGTGCGAAATCCATAAAATAAAAGAAATGGAGGAATATAAAGGATTTCACGGGTTTTGCAAATGTTGTGGAGATAAGTATGGGTCTCAATAATATCACATCAATGAGGAAATAACATTTAGCCAAAAGGCTTAAGGGGTAAACAAAAAAAGTTGCGAGCTGCACCTGCGGGAAAATGGTAAGTCAACGTGGAAAGGAAATTAAATGCAGGGAATGGGCCAGGTACTCTGTTTTGATCTTTTGTGTGAAACACCTCCCATTTCAAATCCTATTGCTTGTCCATCCTGCATAAATAATTAAATTTAGTGTGGGTTGCTGCCACTTCTTATTCATGGCGGTGGTTGGGAGTAATTCCAACACTCCCCCTTAATCACAACTGCCGCTATCAATCATTCCTAGACAATGTCTGAGATAAACAAAACTCTTCTATCCCAATGGCTTTGTGAGGATATCAGCAAATTGTTCCTCTAACCTGCAATGTTATAAAACAAATTCACCATTGTTAACTAGTTCTCTTATAAAATGGTACTTTGCACAATATGCTTTGTTCTCTTGTGGAAAAAATAATTCTTTGACAATGAAATTGCTGAGTTTTTATCACAATAAATTGTGGTTCCTCTGTCTTTCTCATGAAATAAATATCTCAGCATCCTTCTCATCCATACTACTTGGCATGTTGTTGTTGTTGTTGCTACATATTCAACTTCTGTTGTTGATAATGAAACTATTGGCTGCTTCTTGGAATCCAATGAAATGGCTCCCGATCTCAAATGAAAGACATACCCTGATGTGCTCTTTCTGTCATCTACACTTTCAGCCCAATCACTATCAGTTTATCCAATCAACTTAAAGTTATCAGATGTTGAGTATAGAACACCATACTCCTTTGTTCCATTCACATACCTCAATAGTATCTTGCATGCTCACCAATTTGTCTCCTTGGGTGTCTCCACGAATCTGGATATCATATTTACTGCATACATTATATCAAGCCTAGTTGTAGTCAAATACATTAGACTGCCAACCATGCTCTTGTACAATGTCGAATCGACATTCTTGCTGCAATATTCCTTGTTCAACTTCAACCCCATTATAGTTGGAGTTTTTGATGCTTTGTTGTTCTGCATATTGAACCTCTTTAAAACTTCTTCAACATACTTTTCTTGGGAAATAAAAATTCCCTTTTCATTTTTATTTACTTCTATGCCCAAAAAATATCTCAATAAACCCAAGTCAGTCATTTCAAATTCACTCTTCAAGATTGCTTTAAAATCAACAATGAGAGAAACATCATTGCCTGTGAAAATCAAATCATCTACATATAAAACAACAATAATAATTTTACCGTCATTTTCTTTGATGTAGAGTGTGGGTTTACCATCACACTTGTCAAACCCATTGTCTATCACGTAAGCATCAATCCTGTTGTGCCATGCTCTTGGTGCTTGCTTCAGCCCATAAATAAATTTATTCAACTTATACACTTTGTGTTATTGGTCTTCTATATCATAGCCAGGAGGTTTTTCAACATATACCTCCTCTTTCAACACTCCATTAAAAAATGTTGATTTCACATCCATTTGATAAACTTTCCATTTTTAATGTGCTGTTATTGACAACACTGTTTGTATTGTCTCCATCCTTGCAACCGGTGCAAATTTTTCCTCATAGTCTCTACTTTTCTGTTGCTTGTAGCCTTTGACAACTAGCCTTGCTTTGTGCCTTTCTATCTTGCCTTCAATGTTTCTCTTGGTCTTATAGACCCATTTCACTCTAATAACTTATTTTTCTTGTGGGAGGTCCACTAACTCCCATCTTTCATTCTTTTCTATTGCTCATATCTCTTCATTCATTGCTTCAATCCACTTCTCTTCTTTGATTGCATATTCAAAATGCATTGGGTCATCAAGATGAAAAAATAAAGCAAATAAAGAATTCAGACCGACATTACTATTTACTTCTTCTTGCTCATAAATTTCACTTAAATTTCTGATTTTTGGTCTTGTATTTGTTGAATATGTACTTGGAGTTGCACTTGAACTCGAGGGAGTTGCTCATCCCCGTGGTGTGCTTAGAGAAGCACTTCCTTGGTTCTGCACTGTTGTTCTATTGCTTGCTTGTTGTGTGCTTTGTTGAGTTTGTGTAGGCGTAGGAGGATCCACCGCTGATGAATTATTTTATGCAATCAATTCCTCTTTTTATTCATGTGAAATACATGTCTTCACATTTACAGTCTTCTCTAAATCTCCATCCCAAGCTTCTTCTTCAATGAATTAAACATCTTTGTTAATTATTACCTTCTTGGTTAATGGATTATAGAGCTTATAGGCTTTGGATTCATCACCGTATCCAATAAATATATACTTCTCCCCCTTGTTGTCCAACTTCTTCCTTAACTGATCCGGGACATGTGCATATGCCACACATCCAAACACCCTCATGTGAGTGAAAAACTGCTTTGTTCCACTCCATGCTTCTTCTGGAACTCTGCTCATAACAACTTTGGTTGGACTATTTAAAATGTAAGCTACACAATTGACATATTTTTCCCAATACTCATTTCGAAAATGCTTTGCCTTCAACATACTTCTTACCATGTCCATGATGGTCCTATTCTTTCTTTTCACTACACCATTTTGCTAAGGTGTATACCTTGTGATAAATTGCTTGTGTACTCCATGCTCCCTGCAGAAACGTAGGAAGTCTTTGGAGATATATTCTCCACCTCTCTCAGTTCTCAACACTTTTATGTGGTGTCCACTTTTCTTCTCAACAAGATCTTTGAAGTGGTAGAATTGTTAAAACACTTCACTTTTCTGTTTTAGAAAATAGATCCATGTCTTCCTTGTGTAATCATCTATAAATGTCAAAACATAATGACTGTCAGCGAATAATGGTGTTTTCATTGGTCCACATAAATCTGAGTGGACAATCTCCAAGGGTGCCTTTGCTCTTATGCTCTTTCCTGCTGGAAATGATACTCTGTGTTGTTTTCCCAAGATGCAGCCTTCACATAGGCTGTCTGGTTTCTCTATGAGAGGTAATCCTTTTACCATGCCTTTTCTATGCAACAAATTCAAACCTCCAAAATTTAGATATCCAAATCTCAAATTCCATAATTAGTTCTCATCTTTCACTTCTTCTTGAAATACCTCTTGTGTGACTACTGCTACAACACATCCTTCCTTCAAGTATGCTATGATATTGAGAGGAAACATCCTATTGCTTGTCATATGCACTTTTGCAATGGCATGTCTACTTAGAGGTATATCCATGATTGTGCACACATCATTCTTAAAAAACACATTGTATCCCTTATTCACGAGCTGTCCAATGCTTAGAAGGTTACATTTAAGGCCAGGTACATAATAAACATTTGGCACAAACTTCTTCTCTCCCTTCTTTGTTAGTGTTTTTACTCTTCCTTTCCCCATGATAGATACTTTGCTCATTAGAGGAATTTTGAGGTCTAAAATGGGCCTCCTAAGAAAATTATAAAATAATAGTGGAAATAATAAAATAAGATTTGATTACATCATCAAATTTTAGAAGGAAAAAAGACAAAACTACTTTTTCAACTCGTATTTTCAGCTTATCTCCCAAAGTTTTTACTCAAATTTTGAGCAGAAGTACTCGTTGGATGAAAAAATAATTCTTCATGCAAGGAGTGCCCATGTTGCATACTTTTGATGGACCCTGCTACATGAAAAATGAGAACTACATGAAAAACATGATTGCAATCATGCTTTTTAAATGTATTTGTTATTTTTCATGTATAAGGGTCCATCGAAAGTATGCAACATGCATACTCTTTGGATGAGGAATTAGATTTTGCATCCAACGAGTACTCCCACTCTATATTTGTGTAAAAAATTTGGGAGATAAGTTGAAAATACGAGTTGAAAAAGTAGTTTTATTATTTTATTATTTTTTAATCTTTTTACCCTTTTACTTAAAAAATAGTGAATCATCCCCCATGGTTGACATCATCATCTTGAATCCTATTGGTTCTTAAAAAAATTATTTTGGATGTACATTTTTCTTAGGAGGCCCATTTTAGACCTCAAAATTCCCCTAATGTATCAGTCCTCGTTGTCACTTCAGATTTTATACTCTCATCTAGATTCGTAAACATTTCTATGTTTCTAGTCATATGGTTACTACAACCTGAATCTAAGAACCATACATCTTCTTGTTTTTCTTGTGCTACATTACAAGTTAAAAGCACATTACCATGGTTATGATTTTCTTTTGTAAAATTTACACTAAGTTTATTACCCATGTCATTTTGCTTCTTTCTACATTCATTGGCATAATTCCCATACTTTATGTAATAATGACATTGGAATGGAGATTTATCACACCTCTATCCCTGTGCTTGATTTTGGCTTGAGGCTTCACTTGGATTGTAGTTGCTACACCTTCCACTTGTGCTTGCAGGGCTGCTTCTTCCACCTCTGTGTGGGCTTCTTCCTCTTCCTCAGTAGTTTGATCTTCCTCGACCTCTAACTCGATCAAAAGAAATTTGTGTCTTGAATGCATGCTCCATTGAGGATTTTGTTTCTTTGTTCAGTCTATGCTCATGAGACATCAGTGATTCATGAAGCTCATCCATTGAAAATTGTGAGAGATCCTTTGTCTCTTCTATGGCCACTACTATGGCATCAAACCTTGATGGTAGGCTTCTTAAGATTTTCTCCGCTATTCTCCTTTCCTCAAATGTCTCTCAATGAGACCTAATTTGGGTAACCAACCCAATCATATGTGTGAAGAATGATTCTATGTTATCATACTCTTTCATACAGAGAGTTTCAAAATCTCTCCTCAGAATTTGAAGTTTTGTTGTTTTCACCTTTGCCATACCTTGGTAGGCTCTCTGGGGAGTATCCCTTGCGTCAGAATTTTTTGCTACTACAATCCTTGAGAAAATACTCTCATGTACTTATTGAAAGAGATAGAAGAGGGAATTGGAGTCCTTCTTCCTATTTTCTCTCAATAAATCTCTTTGTGCTTGTGTCAAATCGTTAAGTGTTGTTGCATCTATTGGTTCTTGGAAACCATTATCCACTAGCTCCCAAATATCTTGTGAAGCAAACAGGATCTTCATTGTAATGGCTCAATAATCATAATTCTTCCCATTAAACTGTGGTAGTTGGGGATTTTTTAGGCTTGTGCCTGTTGCTGCCATATTGACTGTGTAACAAAAAATTTCTTACTATTGTAAAATTTTTCTCTCTGCTGGAGACTTCCACTGACAACAACAATTACAAAAATACTTTTAATTTATTTGAAAACCTCAATTGTGATTAACCCTCTTGGAGTCAATTACCATATGAATGTTGTTAACCCACAACATGATTCAGGGGAATATCCTAGAATGATAATTTCATAAGCATGGGAAAGTAAAGATGTTCCACAGACTATGCCACATAATCACAATATAGAGACACAAAATGAATACCAACCAGAGAATATACACCAACAAGTGCTAAATTGCAGAGCAAGGATAATTTAGACATCATGTTTAGTTCACTTTTGACTATTTACACTAAAATTTGATAATAGCTGCTAGCAAAATTACAGAGCAAGGATAATTTAGACATCATGTTTAATCCACTTTTGACTATTTACGCTAAAATTTGATAATAGCTGCTAGATTGATTGTCAATATACTTCACAACAAACATACTAATAATCACAATGCACTACATACGATAACAACTAGGTAAAAATAGATTATGATTGGTAGGATAATTGTGACCCAAAAATAATTGGATGTGACCAATTATTGGAATGTGATTGATCCTTCCACGTTTTAGTTTGTGTGCAGAGCTACTCTAGTTGAAAGTTGTAAGCTTAATCTCCCAATTGATTCGACCTTTCTTAAAATATGGGAAAATAATCCAAATCAAGAAACTTGAATGGTGGCGGCTTCTTTGAAATTCTATTCCCAAATATTGGGTATATGCTACCCTTCAATTCATGGAATATATTGAGATTATCCACCAATTTATGGAAAACATCTCATCCTGCACATTGCATATAAAAGACAAGTCGTAGAGACCTTCACACTCTATTTTCACCAATAGGTTAAATTTTGACAAAATTCCAAAACTCGGATGTACTAACAAGAATTAATCATAAATCCTAATATATATATATACTCATTTGAATTTTACTGCAAAAAATATAACCAACTATAAGAAATTTGAATATGCATGGCAAGTTCTATATTTCAGGAAAATGAAGTATTCCCTTATCTACATTTTTTTTACTTTACATCTTATGACATGAACTATGGGAAATATTTTATGCTTAACACATTCTTTGTAGCAATTTAATTAAGCATACCCCTTTCGATTGAGAATTTCCTCAAATGAATCCATTTATAAATGTGCAAATTAAAAAAAATAATCAGAGGTCATCTATTTGCGAGAGAGCAACCATTACAAAACATACAGTCAATATTTGAAATGGTCCTTACTTGAACAAAAATAGTTCCATCAGTGTAGATATGTGGATTGATTGAAAGAGTTGTACATTTCCCACAAACAACACAATTGAATGCAACTCTCATATGTCGACTCGAAGATTTAGTAAATAGAGATCAAGGATAAATAGAATTCTCAGCCACTTCATTGTTTTCATCAACACCTGCTGATACAACAAGACCTTCCATTTCAGATCCTGTGGTATAAGATTGCAACGATGAACTTTTCTGAGCAGCTGGGAGGCAAGGACTTCAGTTCCGTTTCAAAGCGACTATAAGAGAGGGCTCCCTGGTGGCGGTTAAGAAGTTGGATAGTGTGAGCCAAGGAGAGAAATAATTCAGCACAAAAGTGAGCACCATCGAAATCACACAACATCTCACTTTGGTCGCTCGTGGAATTTTGTGTGAAGGGTCGCAAAATATTGTTGGTTTATGAATATATTCCTAACCGTTCTCTCAACTCCTCCTTATTCCACAAAAATCGAGCAATGATGATCATATTCAGAGGAAGTTGTTGATGAACTAGAAAACTTATTTAGCACTATAGCCTCGTATTTCCCGTGAAACCAATTACTTCGTATGAGAAGAGCAAGAATTGCATCATCCATCGCAACATGAAGCCAGAAACATCATTTTTGGAATTGATTCAAAATCTCTGGCCTCCAAGTTGGCTGATTTCAAGCTGGTGAAGCTCCTCGATAGAGAGTACGTGAAGGTCCTTGGCGACCATGAGAGGAACCAAGGCACCTCGGCTTCGTAATGGCTCTCCTGCTTCCCATCACGTCAACATACCAAAATCTTGGCATGACATTGATCGAGATCATTGCAAGAAGGAGAAACGTGTCTCGGGTCTTGTAATCTAGCGAGCTCTTCTCCCCATGTCTCGGGGTTGTAATGTAGATCAATAGGGGAAACACCATGGAGGTACGTCGGACAAGAAGTTGATGAAGATGCGCACGGATTAGGTGGAGCGAGAAGAAGGTGGATAGAAAAAGGGGAAATTAAAACCAATAATGTGTTAAATTCTGGATAGGTGCAAGGAGGAAAAATGTATGCACTCCGATTTGTGTTGTACTTCGAACAATTTCGAACGACAAAAAATTATGTTTTGCAAACACAGATGATGTGATGAGAGATATGGTAAAACTCTCTTTCTATTAATACTTGAACTCGTTATTAAAAAAAATTTCCTTCGAAATGCAAAGGGTCCGGATTCTAATGCAAATATGCTTCGCCGCTACAAACACACCGCACACACCATCTTTTTTGTTCGCGTCTTTTTCACATAGTCATAACATTGTTTTTTTTTTTTTATTGCTCTTTGTCTTTTTCACTTTTCAACACAAGCCACATTTTTTGCCTTGGAGATTTTCATATTACAATCCACATTCAACACTCTGTCTTTATATATATTATAAATATTATGATGTTTATAATATATATTATAAAAAAAAACTTATATAATATATATAACCCCAATGTTTTAAAATAAAACTCTCATGGCATTTTTTAAAACAAAATAAAAGCATTAAAACTTTAAGAAAAAGGTTTTAAACCTTATGTCATCGTGGATTTTAAACCATAAAATAAAAAATGTTTGATAAAAACATCGCATCCAATTTTCCCTTTGCTGACTGGGTTTCAAAATGTACGATACAGCTACTATTGGTTGAGCCATGACATGGTGGCAGATTTCAAAGGATCAATTCAAAATGGTTCAATCTTTTATCGCATCTATTTTTGGGCATGTTGACTGTGCTTCAGAATTTGTGATCGGTGCGCTATTGGTTGGAATTTGTTGACTTGGCAGAGGTGGGTTCCACTACTATGACATGGTTTATTCAAACAAAATCAACGCGTGGGGTTTTAATGGTTGGTGAGATTTTAAATGCAGGTTGGTGCAGGAGTTTTATGAATTGGGATGTTTGCATGGTAAAACCACGGTTCGTCATTACTAACACAGGCTATGGCCTTAACCTAAAAATTGAACTTGCAGGTTTACCTCAGAATTTGAATGTGTGGCTTGAGTGAGGATCAAGCCAAAATAAGAATTTCTTCTGCTGTATCCTTTGAATTTCAATCAAAATAAATTTATGTCCTCCTTCTGTCTATTCGCGGTTGGAGTTAATATTTCCAACACTCCCCCTTAATTTCAACCGCTACATTCTCTTGCATACCTAGACATTTCCTTAGGTAATTAAAACTTTTCTACCCCAATTATTTTGTCAATATATCAACAAACTACTCCTCAGTTCTGCAATGTTGCAAAACAATTTCCCCATTGTTCACTAGCTCTCTAATGTAGTGATACTTAGCATCAATGAAACACTAAATTCTTTGATAAATCTATAGCCGAGCTATTATCACAATAAATTGTTGTGCCTTTTACCTTTTCATGTCAAAAACTTCTTAACATTCTCCTCATCCAAATTTCTTGACATGATGTTGTTGTAGCTACCACATAATCTGCCTCTGTTGTGGATAAAGCCACAATTGGTTGTTTCTTAGAAGCCCATGAAATGGCTCCTGATCCCATATGAAAAACATAACTAGAGGTTCTTTTCCTGTCATCTATACTTCCAGCCCAATCACTGTCAGTATATCCAATCAATTCAAAATTTTCTGAAGTTTTATGTAAAATACCATACCTCTTTGTTCCTTTCACATACAATAGAATTCTTTTTTGCTGCTTGCCAATGTGCCTCCTCTGGCCTTTCCATAAATCTGTAAATTAAATGCACAACATGCATAATATTAGGCCTAGTTACAGTCAAGTACATGAGGTTGCCAACTATGCTTTTATATAAACTTGGATCAAAATCCTTCCTGTTGTCTTCTTTTCTCAATTTCAATCCCATCACTGTAGGAGTAATTGCTGCCTTGCAATCCTGCATGTTAAATCTTTCCAAAACTTATTTAACATACTTTTCTTAAGAAATAAAAATCTTATTTTCATTTTTCTCTACTTCTATTCCTAAGAAGTATTTCATCAATCCCATGTTAGTCATTTCAAATTCATCCTTCATGACTGTTTTAAAATTCTCAATGAGGTAAGCATCATTACCTATGAATATAACATCATCAACATACAAAACAACAATGAGCATCAAACCATATTTCTCTTTTAAGTATAATGTAGGTTCTCCTTCACATTTTTCAAACCCATTTTCCAGTAGATATGCATCTATCCTACTGTACCATGCTCTTGGTGATTGTTTCAGCCCATACAGAGCTTTCTTCAATTTGCATACCTTGTGCTCTTGGCCTTCTTTCTCATATTCAAGAGGTTGTTCAAAATATACTTCTTCCATAAATAATCCATTTAGGAATGCTGATTTCACATCCATTTGGTAAACTTTCCATTTGTATTGTGCTACTATGGACAACACTGCTCTTACTATTTCCATTCTTGCAACTGGTGTAAAAGTTTCCTCATAGTATCTTCCTTGTTGGTACTTGTAGCCTTTGACAACAATTCTGGCCTTGTGCCTTTCAATCTTACCTTCAGCATTGCTTTTGGTTTTATAAACCCATTTCACTCCAATTACTTCTTTTCCTTTTGGGAGATCAACTAATTCACATGTCTTATTCTTGTCTATGGCATTTATCTCTTCATCCATAGCATCTATCCATTTTTTCTCTTTTACATCTTCTTAAAAATGAATAGGATCTTCTACATGACAATATAATGCAAATAAAGAGTTCATACCTTCATTTGTTGCCTCTTTCTCAAAAATTCATTTAGACTTCTAAATCTGGCTCCTCTTTCACTTGTTGCACTTGTGCTTATAGAAGCACTCAAATTTGCTCCTTATGATGTGCTTGGAGAAGCACTATCATCACTTCTCAAGGGTGTTCTCATACCTGCTTGTGGTGTCCCTTACTGTCCTTGTGTTGGTGGAGGTGGTGTTGCTAATGAGGGATGTCTTTCAGCCATTTCTTCCTCATCTTCATCATGAGGCAAACAACCTTTTACATTCACTATTTTCTCAATGCTTCCATCCCAAGCTTCTTCCTCAATAAATTGTACATCTCTGCTTATCATAAACTTCTTGTTGAATGGGTTATACAATCTGTATTCCTTGGATTCTTCACTGTATCCAAAAAATATGCACTTCTCCCCCTTACTGTCCAACTTCTTCTTTAGTTGATATGGAATGTGCGCATAAGCTAGACAACCAAAAACTCTCATGTGAGTGACAAACTGTTTTATGCCACTCCATGCTTCTTCTGAAACTTTGTTCATAACACTCTTTTTTGGGCATCTATTCAGCACATATGCTGCACAATGTACAGCTTCAGTGCAATATTCATTTGGAAAATATTTTTCCTTCAGCATACTTCTTACCATATCCATGATGGTTCTATCTTTTCTTTCCACAACTCCATTTTTCTGTGGTGTATACCTTGTTGTAAATTGTTTGTGTATCCCATTTTCTCTACAAAAATGCAGAAATTTTTTTGAGATATATTATCCTCCTCTGTCTGTTCTTAAGACCTTAATATGTCGCCCACTTTGGTTATCAACTAGAGCTTTAAAGTGGCAGAATTTCTCAAACACTTCACTCTTCAACTTCAAGAAATAAACCCAAGTTTTTCTTGTGTAATCATCAATAAAGGTCAACATATAGTGGTTGTCTTTTAATGATGGTGTTTACATTGGTCCACACAAATCTGAATGGACAATTTCTAAGGGCGCCTTTGCCCTTATGCTCTTTCCTAATGGAAAGCTTTCTCTGTGTTGTTTGCCCAAGTTGCAGCCTTCACATTGGTTGTCTGGCTTTTCAATCAATGGTAATCCCTTTACCATTCCTTTCCTATGCAACAAATTCAAACCTCTAAAGTTGAGATGTCCAAATCTCAAGTGCCATAACCATTTTTCATCTTTTTCTTCTCTTTGGAATGTCTCTTGTGTCACTGGTGCCATTTTATCTCCTTTCTTCAAATCTGCTCTCATCTTGAGAGGAAACATCATGTTTCTTGTCATCTTCACTTGTGCAAGGCATTGCTTTCTTGGTGGTTTATCCATGATGGTGCATACATCATCTTCAAAAAAACATTTTAGCCTTTCTGAATGAGTTTTCCAATGCTCAAAAGGTTACACTTCATACCAGGCACATAGTAAACATCTGATATGGTTTTTCTTTCTCCTTTCTTTGTCAAAACACTCACTTTGCCTTTTCCGATGACATAGACTTTACTGTCTGACCCAATTTTACTTGAGAGTTTCATTTTCATCAATCATGGAAAATATAGAAATGTTTCCAGTCATATGGTTGCTACATCCTGAGTCTAGAAACCATATATCTTCATTTTTCTCTTCAGCCATATTACATGCTAAAAACAAATTCTCTTGACTGATATTTTCCTTAGTGAAATTAGCACTGGGTCTACTACCCATGTCACTCTATTTCTTCCTACATTCATCGGTATAATGGCCATTCTTATTACAATAATGACATTTGACTTGTGATTTATCATACCTTTTCCCATGTGCTTTATTTTTTCCACCATTTTGGCTACTGCCTTGGCCTTGGTTCTAATTTTTATTGTTGCCCCTTCCACTAGTATTTGCAGGGTTATTTCTCCCTCCTTTGTTTTGGCTTCTGCCTCTTCCTTCTCCTTTGTAATTTCCTTTGCCTTGACCTCTTCCTCTTCCACAGGACATTTGGGTCTTGAAGGCATGCTCCAAAGATGAATTTGTTGTTCTACCCAATCTTTGTTCATGTGTCATCAATGATGCATGAAGCTCATCAACAGCAAATTTTGAGAGATCCTTTGTCTCTTCAATGGTTGTGACTATCACATCAAATCTTGAGGGTAAGCTCCTCAATACTTTCTCCACTATTCTTATTTCTTCTACTGTCTCTCCATGAGATCTCATTTGGGCAACCAACCCAATCAAAAAAGTGAAGAATGAGTCTATTGTATCAGACTCCTTCATGCAAATGACTTCAAAATATCTTCTCATTAATTGAAGATTTGTTGTCTTTACTTTCTCCATACCTTGGTAGGCTATCTGGAGGGTATCCCATGCATCCTTGGATCTCTTAGCTACTGCAATCCTTGGAAATACACTTTCATGCACTATCTGATATAGATAGAAGAGGGATTTTGAGTCCTTCTTCCTATTACTCTTCAGGAAATCCTTCTCTGCCTGTGTTAAGGCATTAAATTATTTTCCATCTGTTGGTTCTTCTAAACCATCTTCAACTAGCTCCCATAAATCTTGAGAGGCAAACAAGGCTCTCATTGTGATTTCGAAATAGTCATATTTCTTCCCATTGAACTATGGGAGTTGAGTATTTCCCATACTCGTGCTTGTGCTGGCTCCTGTCATAGCTAGCTTACTAAACTATGCTTTAAAAAAAAACTTGATTGTGTTTCTCAAATAAACCTTCTCACTGCTGAGAGATAAACTCTACCTTTTAAAGACTTCTATGGATTGCACTCTTTGAAAAAAACTCAAGACTATGTTTTGGTAAATACCTTTTTTTGCTGAGCCTTCACACTGCTGGTCAAAAGCTTCAACAAACTTCTTCTGCCTTCCTTCAGCTTCTTTAGCAAATGTAAAGAGCCTGGAATAGCTCTGATACCATGTTGTAATTTCTGAACAATTTCAAACAACAAAAAAAATTATGTTTTGCAAACACAGAGATGATGTGGATAGAGAGATATGGTGTAAAAATCTTTCTATTAAAACTTGAACTGTTACAAAAAAAAAATCCTTCAGAAATTCAGTGTTCTGGATTCTTATGCAAATATGCTTGGCTGCTAAAAATGCAGTGCACACACTATCTTCAGCTCTCTGTCTTTTTCACACTGTCATAACACTGTTTTTTTTTACTGCTCTCTGTCTTTTTCACCTTTTAACGTAGTCACATTTATTTTTGCCTTCGAGCTTTTCATATTACAATCCACATTCAACACTCTGTCTTTATATATATTATAAAAAAAATTATATATAATATATATAACCCCAATGTTTTAAAATAAAACTCTCACAACGTTTTTTAAAACAAAATAAAAACATTAAAACTTTAATCAAAAGGTTTTAAACCTTATTTCATCGCAGACTTTAAACCATAAAATAAAACCTATTTGATAAAAACATCACATCCAATTTTCCCTTTGCTGACTGGTTTTCAAAAATTGGGATACGGCTGCTATTAGTTGAGCCATGACAAGGTGGCGGATTTCAAAGGATTAATTCAAAATGGTTCAATCTTTTATCGCATCCATTTTTGGGCATGCTAACTATGCTTCAGAATTTGCGATCGGTGCGCTATTGGTTGGTGGTTGTTGACTTGGCGGAGGTGGGTTCCACTAATATGACGTGGTGTATTCAAACGAAATCAACGTGCGGGGTTTTAATGTTTGGTGAGGTTTTAAATGCAGGTTGGTGTGGGATTTTTATGAAGTGGGAGGTTTGCGTGGTCAAACCATGATTCGTCATTACAAACACTAGCTATGGCCTTAACCATAAAATTGAACTTGCAGGTTTAACTCAGAATTTGAATGCGTGGCTTGAGTGAGGATCAAGCCAGAATAAGAATTTCTTTTGCTGGGTCCTTTTAATTTCAATCAAAATAATTTTTTGTCCTCCTTCTTTCTGTTCGCAATTGGAGTTAATATTTCCAACAATTTGCTGTAGTGAAAAATGTTTGAAAATCAATAGCCCATAGAATTCCATTAAATGAAGTAGTGCACTAACAATATTAGACTCCTTAAAACATAACATAATGTTCATTCCCATTCCAAGTAGAGAAATAATTTAATTCCACTTGCTTCATCGACTCTTCTTTCTAAAAATTAATTTCTTGTGCCATGGATGCCCTCCTCAACATCTTGCTCACAGGAGGACCATGGTTTCATGTTGAAGGATTAGTGTTTTCGATATCCAGTGCACTGCTAAATTTGAGTGATCGTCGTTCATTACAAGATGGGTTAAAGATTGAGAGAACAACCAACATTGTAGAGGATTTGGGTAAAATTGGTTTTGCGTTATTGGGTATTGTTTTGCATTGCATATTATACAGGGATATGCTAATTAGGTTAATTTTCTCAATGCTTGTGTTCAGAATTATGTCACTAAAAGCACTCAATACAATTCTACCCAATATGCGTTGTTTAAAGAAAACGAGGAAAAAATCAATAGCAAGAGGAAAAGCTTCATTCACTTATTCAGAGTGGATAGTGTTGATTCCAATCCTCATTCTGGTTCTTCTACCAGGTTTCCAACAATTTTAGTCTGCTAATATCTAGACCCTGCTGAGAATCTAGAAGCTCATGGAGTACTCGAGTGCATTAAAAGGCTGGAACAAGAATACATTTTTTTGCAACCTTAGTCCTTCTTCATCTTTCACCATGGTATGCTACGAGGGCACAATGACACAATTGAAAGTTGTGGGTGACAAGGGCTCTCCTCAAAAGGGAAATAGTATGTTTTTTTTTGTTTCAACCTAGACTCTCTCATCATCTTTTCAACATATTCATTTTTAACTACCATCTACAAGCTTTCAAGTCTTAATGTGCACTCTCTAGCATCTCTAGGAATCCGGGGTCCTATACTAGCAAACATAGGTCACTTATCCTCCCTTGGTATACTAAATATCACTTCAATGTTTTTCTATGTAAACTTTCCATAGTAGCTTTATCTTTAGAGGAATCTCCAAACCCTAATACTAGACAATAATATGTTGAATGGAACATGGCCTGACTGGATAAGTGCCCTTCCTATTTTAACTTCTCTGAGTTTGAAGAACAACTTATTAAGTGGTCCTCTTTTGATCTTTCCAAGTACATAACAAAACCTCAGAGTATTACAACTTTCAAAAATCAATTGTCTAGGGATTTTCCAGCCTCAACAGCTTGACAAAATTTTAAGAACTTGATTTGCAGGGAAATGGTCTTAGACCTGTGTTCCAAATTCTAGGAAACAAACAAGTTTTCAAGCTTGTATTTAGCAAAAGCAATTTCATGTTTCATGTTCTAGATATTAGTTCATTTGACTAATTATAGAGGCTTGACCTATCTTGGAATGACCTTGTTGGGTCACCTCTGCCTTCATTGTTCTCGTTGAATGGAGATCGAAATCAATACGAATTATTTAATGATCTCGAGCCTCTCCTTTTTCCCTTTCTATAAAAATATTAACAAGAAGGATAGAGTTGTTATTTTTTGAGTTTCTGGTCTTATTCTTACAAGATTTCTAGGTTTTATACTAGCAAGATTCAAAAAACAGATTTTTCTTACTGTTTATACTTGTTTCAACTATCCACCTAGACCAAAGATGCTTTAGATATTGCTTATTATATATAATGTTAACAAGAGTTTTGGTTCAGTGGACAGATGGACAATTTAGCTGTGGACAATTTTTAAAACACTAGTTATTTTGCTATAACTCGCATATTCTGTGCTTTAGGTTTACAAAATACAACTTTTAGTTATTTTTCCACCTGAAGAGTATTCAATTTCTTTCTATTCTCCATTGCATTTTTCTTCTTTGGAAAACTTAGTACTTTCCTCTGTTATCATTATCATGATCCTGAACCATTATTTATCCATTAGGCTATGTCACAAATGCACCTAGGTCAAGGTCACTAAATGAATATGGCGAAAACGCCAAGCACTCGGGCATATGAAGCACATCCATCAAGGTTTAAAATTATAATTCTAAGCACCCAAACATATAGAGCATGCCCGCCAGGATTTGAAATTGGGTCATTGCAATGACAGTAGCTCAAGTTGTTGCTTGACCATAGCTCCCCTTCATTCCATTTACACCGTCACTAGAACTATGTTACCAGAAACTAGAAATAGGAAATGAAATGAGAAACGACAACATGATGAGAAATGAAGTTCATAGGTTTCACATTCAAGAAACGAGAAGAGAGAAAAAAAATTTATTAAATACTTAAAATAAAACAAAAAATTAATCATCTAGACACATTACAAGCTTGTTTGTGTGAGTAAAAATTACAATGCAATGTCACAAATTGAATTATAATAATGCAAAATATGATCAAATAGCACATTACAAGTTTGTTTGTGGGATCACAAAAATCACACTGCAATGTGACAAATTGAATTATAATAATAAAAATTATGATAAAAAGTGTCTCCCCATGTGTTATTCTTTATATAAAGTATTAAAAACAAATGATGAAACATACACAAAGTCATTTGACATGTATCAATCAATAATTTATATATCTGAGTTGGTCAAGATATTGACTTAAACCTTGATTTCCACTTCTCTTCATGATATGATGAGAATCGCAAGACACATGAGAACCCCATGAGAAACAAAACAGATGATGACATTTGCTACAAAATAACTATTCTTGATCACTGGCCTGAAAACTTGATGGCTTCATAGTCTAATAAGTTTTTCAATGATTGTTGTAGATTCCAGCACCAAAATTGGAACGAAGAGTAGAAATTTGCTTCAAAACTATTGCTCTTGATCACTGGACCAAAAACTTGATGGCTTTGTGTAGAGCTACTGTACAGGGCAGATTCGGATAGTAGCTATGCACTAAGCCATCAATTTTCTTGGCTAGTGATCAAGAGAATTAATTTCGCAAAAAAGTGTGCCAACTTTAGAGATAAAAATGTTCAGGTTCCAATGGGTAGTATTAACAAATATTCTTCTTGAAATGCACAAAAAGAGTCAGGTTCTACAAATATATCACTTATAAACCTCATAAAATTGAAGCATTAAAATAATGCAAACTCTAAAACAGAAACCATAAACCCTGCTAGAGTCCAAAACTCTTCAACAAAATATCATGTTTGTAATGGATTGAAAGTAATAATATTCGGTATCGTGGAAAATCCACATACAAATGGAGAAAATTGTGGGCAAGAGTGTGGATATATCTTGTGATAAAATATCAGCAATTCATTATGAAAACCAAATGGGTGTCAGCCATTGGCATCACGATTTTAAATGTAAGTTACATTTAAAATATATGCACTTATTCACATTTAGAAACAACTCAAGAAAAAAATTAAAAAAATCACGAGCCTTTTAACTATCTTACCAAATATTTACGAAGCTAATTGATTGCTCCTTGGCATACACACTTCGTCCTCTCCTATGCTCGGATCTTATTTGTCTCGTCTCCTCTGCTCTACTTGCCTCTTCTCAAATCCGATCCATGCCTCACTGTTGCATCTCCGAATTTTCTCTCCTTTTTGCAGCTTAAATCTACCTGAAAACTTGCTTTACCAAATGAAACTAGTTTGCATGTAGTTTGTTTTTGGAACAATAGTTAACCAGAATTTGCATGAGTATGGATAGGAAACCACGAAACGATGGAGAAACTAAGGAGAAACCAAATCGTTGCAGGTAAATCCAAATAATTTTTTGCATAATCCCACTGTAAGAAACAAATTGTTTATGAAAAACCAGTTTCTCGTCGATGAAAACGAGAACGGCCATAGAAAATGACATTTTTGGTGTCATTGTTTTTCTATTGTGTTTTTTAACGAGAACGGTGGCTACCGTCCCATTTCTAGTAACAGAGGAGAAGAATATAGTTTATTCCAATTTATTATATTTACATGTTTTATTTGTAACCGACTGACACAAACCCTGATCCAAGCCATGGAGAGAACATCACTACCTAATAAACTTAAACATGACTCTATGTTTGAACCCTTAGATTTTCCATCCCAAAAATCGAAATAAAAAATATTGCTCATTAGTGTTTTAATAACATAGAAACTAAAGGTGCAATTTGACTCAAATTTTACCCTTTCCTAGTTTGGATTAGGATTAAATTTTACTCTTCCCTAGTTTGGAGTGGAGATTATGTCTTTTGGGTGCCTAGAGTAGTTCCTTTTAGACTTCTCTAACTTAAAATATTTGAGACTTCAAGGAATTTTATTGACACAAACCATGTTCTGTTAATCTTTTCAACTTGATTTTGGTGTTGTATGGATTATTCATTTTGATTGGTTGCTTTTGGAGATGGTTGATATTCCTTATGTAGAAAGTGAATGTGAGGTTGAAAGGATTTTACGTACTATTGCAGATGGTTGATATGGCTTATGTAGAAAGTGAATGTAAGGTCAAAAGGATTTTTTGTACTATCATTAACAGAGCTCGGAAATTAAGGATGATTTCCACCACTGCTCAATTTTTGGTGGGCTAAGGTGTAGTGTAAGGAGGAGCATAGTTGTGGTGTTACTCCACAATAAGATTATTTTTTGTTTCCTTTTGGGCCTACTGCTGCTATTGCAACTTCATGGAATGTGAAACATGTAAGTGATCAATGGTTGTTGGTTTTACTTTTTTACTTATAATTGAATTGTTTCATCATTGCTATAGTCACCTTGTTTGAAAAGAGTTGTGTGCTTATGGGGTCAGTGAGGCCTAAAATGTTTTCAATTATCTTTATGCCAAAAAAATTTTCCTTGCTCAAGGGAACTCAAAATATAAGGCTATACACATACCTTGAAGGTTCCTAGAATCATGCTTCTATTGTCATTGAAATTTTGGTTTTTACTATGAAAAATGTTTTCGACCTTATTTCATCTAGGTGTCAAAAGGCTTTAATACATTTTTTGCAGTAAAAACTAGAAATCAATGATGAGATGTTTCTCTTCACATTTATATCTTGTGTCTATGGTTTTATATTATATGTTAATGCTTGTTACTATTGTTTATTGGTATATTAGGTATAACACCTTTGACTGAACGACTTGGTTTTTCGATAGAGTAAGTGTTGGTGACCATATCCTTATAATATAAGCATTATATTATGTTAACTATGGTTCTAAATTATTTATGATTTTTACAACATACCAATATTGGTGATAACATTGCCTTATATACTTTATAATATTTGTGTCATACAAACAACTAGCATTTTACACTAGCCCAACATGTGTGTTCCTCTTTGGGTTTCTTGTTTCATTGTTTGATATATGGAAAAGAAGTATGTTTGGTTTGAATTTTATGCTTATGATTATGTTTGATGTTATAGCTGAATGACTCTAATTGATTAAAATTAATATCAATTCCTATTTCCCATCCACTGTAACTAGACTAACACACTGACACAACATATGGTGTAAATCCTTACTGAACTAACACACTAACACAACATATGGTGCAAATCCTTCAACAATTTTGTGCATAGGCCTTTGAATAAATTTAGTGCCTATTTCCTTGAAGAATGTATGTCACATTACCTTGAATCATGATTCTCCATATCTTCTTAAAATAATACTATTCACCCTCATCTAATTCACATTGTTCTTCGATACCTCTATTTTGAAGGGATTTTGTCCATCATGTTTGCTAGAGATATTTTATAATTTTTCTCTTTGTATTTGGAGGTCTTTTAAAAGCTAATTTTGGTAATTCCATTGAGAGTATAATTTCAATTTATTCCCTAAGGAATGGGATGATTCGTTTTGTACAAAAATCATTGTTGGGTTCCATACTGTAAAATATGGTGCTTGTGCTCGGAACAACATTTTCAACTGGTGGTATCGTACACAATAAGAAAGAACACACTTTTAACAAGGTAGATTGAAGTCTTGGGTGCTCATCATTGCTAGACCTACATGAATGTTGGATTTCTAAATATTTTGCAATCCATATGACATGCAATCAAATAACATGAGAATGGTTGATATGTTTTCTACGAGAAACTATTGTTGTTAATTTGGGATTATTATTGATGGTTGTTATTATACTAGTCAATTACAGTTAGCTCTTTCAATATTTACAAGTTGTGTAATACTTGTAGCATATGCATCTTACATTGTCTTCCAATAGAAGAGTCATCCAGATATTTATGGTTGTGGTACTGAGGTTTGCGATTTCCCTTTATTCTTTTTTACCTAGTTGCAGTGATTTTGTCATTGTTTCACAACATGCATGTATCTGGAAATGCATAGTCTGATCTGTTCTTTTAGATCTTTCCATTTCCAGTATCTAGATACAATTAAGTCCAGTAATTCAGTATATCATGGATTCAAAGTACAATAACTTATAAGTTGTCTTCCTATGTTAGCAAGGAAAGATAGCATTTTCACTTTAGTTCCAATCTCAATAGAATCTTCATCTCATCTAGAGATGTTGATCCTAGTAGAAATATATGTATCCAACTACGATTAAACATTGTAATTTGGACCAAATGAAACATATTAGCCAATGCATGAAAGGTTGCATGACACCATTGTTTATATAAAAACAAAAAAATAATGCAGATTATTATGCTCACTTGTCTAACAATCTGTTTGTCTCAAAAAATTATCTCTTTTAAAACAATAGAGGCAACAACCCATGCCCAAAGGCTTTAGCAACTTTGCAAGTCCACATTTATGTGCTCAACATTTCATCTTTGCGACAAACCAACTAGACACTATCTAAAAGACTAAAGCAATGTCATCAATCATTAACTGTGAAATTTACATGGAGGACTAACCACACGAGTACTACACTTATACCGATATGCATATTTTTATCTCCGGTTTAGCATGGAATAATCACATGTTTAATGAAATATCATACACCAACAGATCTAATTGCTTCAATTGTTGTCTAAAGTGAAGAAATGGCCATATATAAGTTGTTCCTCTTAGTTTTCTTATGAAATTGATAGTTATGATTTTACACTATTACTAACATGGTAATGGTATAACTAATTGAATACATGTTAATTTTTTAGCCTAAAATTTTCTCTTCAATATCTTGAGAAATCTTCCGAGTTGTTTTCTATTTGATTTATGGGGAAATCTTCCTGTATGTTTTCTCTATTGGACTTCTTTCAGGATTTGAGCACATGCATTCTCTAGAATCCTCTTTGATTGGGGAAGCTCTTGTAGCACCTTTATTAGTAAAAAAATTTACTTATCAACACTTATCAAATACATTTGTTGTTTTTATGGTCATAAAAGTGTTGTGGGACTTTCAGATACCTTGAAATTGACACCTTTGAAGCCATCCCGATTCCTCGTCTTGAATGGTTTGTTTCCTACTAAAAAAATGACCGAGAGGATAACTTGGTCAGAGTTTCCAATATGTCTCCTTTTTGGTAATCCATGAAGGACTTTCCATAGGTCCACTTCCATTCCTTCCAAATGGGGTCACAATCATCCAAATTTAACATAAAAAAATTGTTAGTCGCAATTATAATGGAAAGTGTATAAGCTTGTGTAGGGCCCATATATTTTGACTAAAGTTGAGAGTTTTCTAACATATATCTTCTCTTGTGTAAAAGCCTTTCTTCTTCATCCTTTTTCTTGCAAGGGTTTCCACACTTCAATAATCTACCAAAATTCCAATCCAATAATTTTTTGAAAATTAACTACCATATTTGCCAAATTCTCTTAAGAACACCTGAGCCGATGATTTTGGAAGTGTTGGTTGCACCAACTATGCCACATAGGGGTCTACTATGCGATTTAAATTAACATGAGTATCACTTTGTAGAAGATGGTGGGTTAGGATCTGCCAAGATGCATTCATGCCCACAACCTAGACAACCCATTTAACTACTAGACCTATGCCTTGAGTGCAAATAATATGTCCAATGTGTCATTGGAAATAATAAAATAATATCAATGGAAATATAATATATAGTTAAATAATTGAAAATAAAATAATTTTAAGATATGAATAATGTTTTAAAATAATATCAATGGAAATATAAAATATAGTTAAACACTTAGAAAATGATTATCTGTATAACTAATAATTTTTTTTTTTTTTTTGGGTAAGTTACACTTGTGTTTGTCTAAACAAAAGTTACAATTTTAACTATCATATGATCATTTATTTTGATTAGATGACCTCTCTTTCTCCTTTAGATGTGCCTGTAGTTACTTATTGTTTAAACTACCTTTAATTGTTTAAACTAACTTTAATTGAAGATAAAAGTTATTTATCTGAAAATATTTTATTTTAAAAATTATTTTTAATATATATATATATATATATATATATATATATATATATATATATATATATATATATATATATATATAAATTTTTTAAATTTTTTTATAAAATTATATTTTAAATAAATAAATAAATAAAAATATATAAATAAAGAATATTGAAAACAAATAAAAAAACATATACTTATATATTACTTCTAATATATTAATAAATAGATTCAAAATAAATTGATAAAAAAGATCAATCAAATCTATATATATATATATATATATATAAACATACACTTATTCAGATTTGTTCTAATTTTATTTTTAGAAAATAATAATATTGATTGTTAATATTGAGATTTTGTTTAACTTCATTTTTAGAAAATCATATTATTCGTTGTTAAAAGCATTGACATTGCTACCACGCGGATCTTGTCATAAGTAGGAATAAATTTTCATATATATAAAATTTATTGTGAATTAGTCATAAGTAGGAATAAATTTTCATATATATAAAATTTATTGTGAATTAGTCATAAGTTGGAATAAGTTGGAGTAATTTGTATCATACTTAAGATTGAGGGTGTTTACCCTTCAAGCCTTATTTGTAACAGCTAGATCTGTTTCCAAAACTATTTATGTTTTTTTTGTTAAAAGAGGATTATGTATTTGAATTTTTTTAATGAGATTAACACTTAAAAAGTTAATATAAAAAATGAACATTGTTTATTATTGTTTTGAATAAAGAAATTAATTATGTAATGTTTTCCATAAAGATTGATGATAAAGTATTCCAAGATTCCAGAGTAGTTAGGAAACAACAGTTAAGGAGAGTTACCTTTTCCTCTAAGGATAAAAGGAAAATCGCAGTGAGGAAAACGGGTTATGTGACATTGGAGGAAAAGCTAGAAGGCTTCAGGATGAGGGTAATTCCAGATTTGGTTGAACTAGTGGAAACTCAACAATCCTAAATCTAGAAAGGAAGACTGGATTGGAGGTCTTGATGTCTCAACTAGAACTACTGCTAGATAAGCCCTACTCTGGTGCGGAGCACAGGGGGAGACAATAGCCTCTCTCAAGGTTGAGAGGATCATCATCTTCATCTTTAGAAGTTCTAAGTGAGATAAGTAACTAGTCTGAGTGAAAAGAAAGATTAAGAAAAATGACTGTGCAATTTATTTACTTAGACAGATGCTTCTGTAAAATTGATGTATATGCATACAAATGTAGTAAATTACCTTTTTATGCCTCTTATTAAAGTTATTTATTTACAGGTTTATCAGAAAAATAGTGACTATGTGAATATACCAAGATATGAAATAATAAGGTAATAATATGCTAATACAGTCCTAACTCTGTAAAAATATTATGCTTATCAAAAGAGTAAAACTCTATTATGTAGGGTAAACAATTTAAGGAAATAAATAGGAAGAATATATGTGAAATTATAGATACGTAAGGTAGAAGGGATTGTCGATTTAGTCCATAGTAGACACTCTGGATAGAACCTGTTGTCTCTTCTTTCTGTCCATCCTATACTCGGACTAGGGATACCATGGGTATCCATGAACCTTGATGGTCCAAACATCGACCCTAGAAGCAATAGAAATTTATGATACACTACTCAGAAAGTAACATAATATTTTGGTTGCATAATTCCCATAAGATTTCTTTCTAGGAGAAGTGTTATTAGCATAATTATGTAACTAGGAGAACACTCAAACTGCATTAACAATAAAGAATAAAATCCTGTAGAATGAAAGATACAGGTATTCATCTACAATTCCTTTCCTTATTCCACAAGTCAAGAATTTGTTTAATTATACTAGCATATAAAACATAATTTACATTTGGAATTGGAAAACACAAAGAAAATAAATTCCAATACAAGAATTAAAGGCTACATAATGAGGAAGTAAGATCTGCATAGAGTAGTTGTGCTATGAAGCCAGATATATTCTAATTTCAAATACCAAAGAAGTTTTAAATAAGACATATAAATGAAATACAATCATGGAATTATATAATAAATATCAGTCTTAACATATATTCGTGTTGAGAGGCCTTCTTGATCACAAAACAACTGTATAGCTAGAAAACACAATCAAGCCAAAATAAGATCTGACTATAATTGTTAAGAAGTCCAAGTCAACACAGAGTATTAATGCATGTAAGAAATATATATACATATATACATATATATATATATATATATATATATATATATGAAAATTTGAACAAACTCATTAAATTATTCCATTTCCCAATATTTGATAGCTATTACACCGAAATTCCAAAAGTAAAGAGACGGAGCCATAAGGCCTCCATAACAAGAACAAGCTATAGCTACTCATGGTTTCAAACCCAGAATTTCCCGAAAGTTTTAACATCTATTTCAAATAATAAACCCAGGGACCGCGGTACCTATGCATCAAGGAATGCGGGTCATTAGAAAGAGAGAGTTGGCACTAAGAGAACAATGTGTTTCATAATGGAGATAAGAAAACGAGGTCATAGTTACCTGCAACACCAACAACCAGAGATTAACATTCGCAGACTAATAAAAGACATGACCACATCTAATAAAATAAATTATGATACCCTGTGAGGAGGGTGATGTTATCTGGGTGAAAGACCGAAGAAACACAGTAACAGTAACCTAAAACACCAAGTGAAGCCACATCAAATAGGGTTAAACCTTATGCGGGGGATTGATAACCTTGGAAATGAAGCAAAGGAGAACATATTAAACCCGAGAGTTTACATATGCGAAAGGGTTGAGTCTTCCAAGCTTGAACCCTTAGTGACATGATGGTCTTGCTTCGACTGAAGCCTGCATAGAAAGATTGAAGAGTTTACATCTAGCAGAGTGTAATCAATAATGAAGCTCAGCTGTGTGACAAGAAGGCTAGGCAAAGTAGAAAAAACTGTGAAGACAAATAGAAGCCCCATAACATATCAACAGAAGCATATGCAGGAATAAATGAAAGACCAGCAACCATTAAACCCATAGCAAAGCACTGCTGAAGGAAATCACGACCACCAAAGATTGCATGTTGCAGAGATGAGGTGTCAAATCATAGTTCTAGCCGAAACAAGCTGGTAAGTCGGTGAAAATGGAGCGTCGATGAGCTCGAAGCCACAGAGCGACAAAGCAATACACCACAACATGCAAAGAAAATGATAAAACACAGTTAGGGTTGTGGGTAGGTGGATTACCCTAACCACAGGATAGACACATGACAACCGTCGATCATTACAGAGATCTAACGGTGACAAATCCCGCAGGTGTCAACACAATCTCAAAAAAGTGGCACGGAGATCGAAGGGAAATTAAACACCTGTACGCTCGAATTAAATGCATATATCATCTAACTACCATGGAAAATCATCTTAAAAATGGAGTCTGTCGTATTAATTTATAAAGTAGGGATAAACCATAGGTTATATGGTAGAGAATCAACCGAAATATGGAACTGTCAGATTTGACACCCAAAACTACTTTAATCATAAATCTGAATGTGTAAATATATGCACAGAATCATATAAATAGATTGTTATAATGCTTAGTTTGATTAACATATGATTGCGTAAATCCATATGTGGCTATAAAGTTTTGAATATGAAATGTGTTAATGAATTTAAGCTGACTAAGATCTTGATTAAATATATTTACATAATATAACACAAGGTTAGTGTAGTGTTAAATTATTATTTCATGTATTTTAAAAGAAATGATAAGGTTATATTTCTCTAGGCACAAAGAGATGTATATATATTGGATGTTACAAGTGGTATCAGATACCACTTACATGGTACATGGTGGGAGGAAGTAAAAAATGTCCAAAGTATTGAAGACCAGAATGTGATATGGGATAGATGACAATGGATGAACTCATAACTAAGTTCACATCATCGTTAAGATATGTGCTTTATCTGAGAGATGAGAAGGCTAAGGTTCAACAATTTTTGAGCAGTTTACCTGCTCACATGAAAGAAATAATCGAATTTGTAAACCTGAAGGCTATGGATGAGGCAATTCAAAAAACATGAATGTGTTATCAACAATCCAAAGCAAAAGGAGAAACTGGAAAAAACTGGCTGCCAAAGAAAGGACAGAAAAGTAATTCAAATTTTAAAAACTCTAGGTCTTATAATTTTAAAAATTTTGCAAGAACTTCAGTAAGTAAGAAGTTCGAGAGAAATCACCAAAGAACAAAATGGCCAACAGAGGAATGACCCATAGAAGCCTCCAGTAAACCAGAACATGAACAAACCCAGAAACCTCCCTACAATGTTTGGGATGTGGTGAGACACATTACTACAAGAATTGCCCACATCTTGGATGAGGAGAAAAAACATCTAACCTGCAAGAGGCTTCTACGGTAGGGGATGTGGCTCGAAATATACCCAGAATTAATGCAGCTCTAGAAGACCTACAAGCAGATTACAAGTCGACAATGACAAAACTTGAAGGTAAGTTATTTTCACAAACTGTTTCTATTTTGGTTGACCCTGGTGCCAGTTTAAGTTACGTAAACCCCCGAATAGTAGAAAATTGTAACTTACAAAGCCATAAATTTAAAAACCGCTGGTTGGTACAGCTAGCTACTGGGACAAAGAGAAGGGGTAGTGCCAAGGTTCCAAACTATTCTTTGGAAATTGGAAACCAAGAGTTAAGCATAGAACTGAATATTTTACCTTTGGCTTCCTATGACATTTTACTAGGTATAGATTGGTTGGAAAAGATTGGTCTCTGGTAGACTGTAAGGATAAGATTACCTACTTCAGATCTGAATATGGGACATGCCAAGAATTGGATGGAATTAAGAAACCTCTACAATTATGCCCCATCACAACATCTCGATTGGGTAAATGCATCAGAAAAGGATGCCAGATTTATGCCATCCAAGTGGGATTTGATAAATCTAAGGAGAAGAAACCTATGCTGTAAAATATACTACTAGTACAAGATTTCATGGATGTGTTTCCAGAAAATATACTAGGATTACCTCCAAAAAGAGATATCGATTTCATTATCGAATTAATGTTCAACACAACACTAGTGTCAAGAGCACCATATCGGATCAGCGTACCCGAGTTAACATAATTGAAAATGCAACTACAAGAACTGTTGGATAAGGGGTACATTCGAGCAAGTGTATCCCCTTGAGGAGCATCGGTGTTGTTCGTAAAGAAGAAGGATGGAACCATGCAAATGTGCATGGATCACAGGTAGCTCAATAAGTTGACCGTCAAGAATAAATACCCGCTACCACGTAACGATCATCAATTCAACCAAGTGAAGGGACCGACTGTATTTTTAAAGATAGACTTAAGTTCTGGATATCACCACATCTAAATTAAAGATGAAGACATTTACAAAACAACCTTTCGCACCTGATACAGGAATTATGAGTTCGTGGTATTACCGTTTGGTTTAACCAATGCACCAGCAGCATTCATGAGTCTGATGCATGGCATATTTCACTCCTTTATGGACAAGTTCGTTCTTGTATTTATTGACGACATATTGATTTATTCACGAACCATGGAAGATCACAAGGAACACTTGGAACAAGTGTTGTAGATGTTGAGGAAACATAATTTGTATGCAAAGTTTAGCAAATGTGACTTTTTCAAAGAGAAAATATAGTATTTAGGCCATGTCATTTTCGTTGATGGCACAACAGTAGATCCCGAGAAAATAAAGACCATCATGGAATGGAGAGCGTCCAAGAATGTGGCAGATATACGTTCCTTTATGGGATTGGTTGGATATTATAGGCGTTTCATTGAAGTATTTTTGAAAATTGCCTTCCTATACATCTCTGCAACAAAAGGGGAAGGTGTTTAAATGGACCAACGAATGTCACACTACTTTTGAATTGTTGAAATACTTGCTGAATACTGCCCCTGTGTTGAGGGTAGCTGACCCCAACAAAGAATTTTAAGTATGCACCAACGCATGTAAGGAAGGAGTAGCAGCTATATTAGGTCAAGAAGGAAGGGTTGTTGCCTATGAGTCAAGAAAACTAAAAGATCATGAACAACGATATTCCACTTATGATTTGGAGCTGACATTAGTAGTGCACACACTCAAGGTGTGGAGAGACTACTTATTGGGAAAAAGGTTTGTGCTGAAGACGGATCACAACAGTTTAACTAACTATTTTAAACAAGCTGATTTAAATGCTCGCCAAGCAAGGTGGAATGTGTTTTTAAGTGAATTTGATTTTGACATTCAACATGTTAAAGGCAAGGAAAATTGTGTAGTTGATGCCTTGAGCAGAAAACTACACTGAGTGTATGAACTCTACTTTAATTAGGTAAAATTCAAATTTTAGGATCAGGTAAAAGAAGAAGCTGAGAAAGATCTTGAATACCAATTCCTATGGCAACAAGCAAAGGAAGCAGAAAAACAATAAAAACCATCAGATTATGGGATTAACAGAGATAAAATTTTAACTTTCAAAGGAAAGTTAAATATATTTTGAATTAGATAAGTTTGAAAGAGTTGATCTTGGATGAATACCACCGCAGTAATTATTATGGACACCCAGGATAACAGAAAATGCTGATAGCAATCAGGAAATTTTATTTTTGGCTCGGTATGTGGAAGAATATTACTAAATATTTAAAAAAAGTGTCTGGAATGTCAACAGGTTAAGGTGGAGCATCAAAATCCAGCATTATTGTTGCAGCCTATACCTCTACCTGAATGGAAATGGGAGGTAATATCATTAGATTTTATTACTAGTCTACCAATATCAAAAAGACATAATGATTCCATAATGGTAGTGGTTGATAGACTGAGCAAGGTAGCACTCTTTATACCTATTCAGTTCACTTACAAAACAGTGCAGATTGCAAATATTTTCATGAGAGAAATATCTAGGTTACATGGCATCCCAAAAACAGTCATCTCGGATAGAGATGTAAATTTCACTTCAGCCTTTTGGAAGGCACTTTTTACCAGATTGGGTACAAAAGTTAACCTCAATACTGATAATTATCATCCACAAACGGATGGACAAACAGAGTGAGTGAATGAAATCTTGGGAGACATGTTGTGTATGTATGTAATGCAACAACCCACAAAGTGGGAGGATTATCTGCATCTGGTGGAATTCACGTACAATAATGGTTACCAAGAATATCTTAAAATGAGTCCATTTGAAGCCTTATATGGGAGACAGTGTCGAACTCCCATTAACTGGAGTAGTTTGAAAACCAAACTACTCCTTGGCCAGGATATGTTGGTTGAGATGGAACTGGAATTAAATTAGACAGAAACTAAAGGTTTCTCAAGGTTGGAATAAGGTTTATGCTGACAAAAAGATAACCTATCAGGAATTTGAAGTAGGTGACCATGTTTATGTGAGAATAAAACGCAAGAAATGCACCCTAAGGTGCACTTTGTGTGCCAAGTTGGCTCCCAGGTTCCATGGACCATTCCCAATCTTGGAAAGAGTAGGACCTATGGCCTATCGATTGGCATTACCCAGTCACATACGGGTGCACAATGTGTTTCATGTATCAATACTAAAATGATATGTGCATGATCTGAGGCATGTAATACATTGGCAAAACATTTAGGTAGGAATAAGATTGTGTACCAGATCTCTAAAAGGAATGAATTTTATGATTATTAACTTGAGTCCTTGCTGAATGCAGGTCGAACTGGATGGAAAATTTTCGGTAGAACCTCAATATTTTCTCTATTAGAGAGAAATCATGCTCTGGAGGTGAGCCATCACCCAAGTTAAAGTGCAATGGAAGCACTTTGGCCCAGAGGAGGCTACACGAGAAGACGAAGGATTTGTGTGTGAGGCATACCCAGAACTATTTGTTTATCTGGCATAGAACACCGAGGATGTTGTTTACTTCCAAGGGGGGGAGATGCAACAACTGGATTTGTTTCCAGAACTATTTCTGTTTATTTTTTTTTAAAGAGGATTATGCATTTAACTTTTTTTCAAATATTAACATGTAGAATTTAATCAGAAAAATTAACATCGTTTATTTCTATTTTGAATAAAGAAATTAATTATGGAATTTTTTCCATAAAGACTGATGATAAAGTATTCCAAGATTCCAGAGTAGTCAGGAAAAAGCAGTTAAGGACAGTTACCTTTTCCTCTGAGGATAAAAGGAAATTCCTAGTGAGGAAAAGGGGTTCTGTGGCTTGGAAGAAAAGCTAGAAGGCTTGAGGATGAGAGTAATTCTAGAGCTGGTTGAACCAATGGAAACTCAACAATCCTGAATCTGGAAAGGAAGACTGGACTGGAGGTCTTGAGGTCTGAACCAGAAATACTGCTAGATAATCCCTACTCTGATGCGAGCACGGGGGGAGACAAGGATGTAATAGCCTCTCTCAAGATTGGGAGGATCGTCATGTTCATCATCAGAAGTTCTAAGTGAGATAAGTAACATGTTTGAGTGCAAAGAAATATTAAAAAAACTGACTGTGCAATTTATTTACTTAGACAAATGTTTATATAAATTTGATGCATATTCATACAAAAGTAGTAAATGACCTTTATATGCCTATTATTAAAGATGTGTATTTACATGTATTATCATAAAAATAGTGACTATCTGAATATACCTAGATATGTAATAATATGGTAGCAATCTGCTAATACAATCCTAACTCTATACAAATATTATGCTTATCGAAAGAGTAAAACTCTATTGTGTAGGGTAAACAGTTTAAGGAAATAAATAGGAAGAATATATGTGAAATTATAGATATGTAAGGTATAAGGGACTGTTGGTTTAGTCCAGAGTAGACACTCTAGACATAACCTATTGTCTCTTATTTCTGTTCATCTTATACTCGGACTAGGGATATCGTGGGTATCCCTGAACCTTGATGGTCCGAACATTGCCCTAGAAGCAGTAGAAATTTATGATACACTACTCAGAAAGTAACATAATATTCCGGTTGCATAATTCCCATAAGATTTGCTTCTGGCAGAAGTGCTATTAGCATAATTATGTAACTAGGAGAACATTCAAACTGCATTAACAGTAAAGAAAAAAATCCTATAGAATGAAAGATATAGGTATTGATCTATAATTCCTTTCCTTATTCCACAAGTCAAATATATGTTTAATTAAACCAACATACAAAATAGAATGTAAAGTCAAAATTGGAAAACATTGAGAAAATAAAATTCCAGTACAAGAATTAAAGACTACATAATGATGAAGTAAGATCTACACAGAGTAGTTTTGCTATGAAGCCATATATCTTCTAATTTAAAATACCAAATAAGTCTGAAATAAGACATATAAATGAAAGGCAACAATGGAATTATATAATAAATATTAGTCTTAACATCTATTCATGCTGAGAGACCTTCTCGGTCACAAAACAACTATATAGCTAGGAAACACAATCAAGCCGAAACAGGATCTGACTATAACTATGAAGAAGTCCAAGTCGACATGGAGTAGTCATGCATCTACCGCTGCATCTACTGCAGATAATGTGGCTCGCATCTACCACCGCATCTACCGCAGATAATATGGTTCGCATCTACCGCAGATAATAGAGTCTGCAGCTCTTCGTTAGTGTCTACAGCTCTGCGGTTCTTCGGAAAATCCTCTCCGAATTGAATATTTTGTGGCTCTGTGGTTCTTTCGTTATTTATATCCTATGATTGAATATTCGTAGTGTCTACAGCGTGTCTACGGCTTTGTGATTCTTCGTTAGTGTCTGCAGCTCCGCGGTTCTTCTAAATTTCACATGTTATTTATATCCTATGATTGAATATTCGTAGTGTATACAGCGTGTCTACGGCTCCACGATTCTTCACTAGTGTCTCCGGCTCTGCGATTCATCGTTAGTCTGCGGATTTGTGGTTCTTCGATAAGAATTTTTTTGTGCGATTATGGCTCCTAGCTTCGCGAAGATAATTGCTGACCCAATTCTGTCCGCCTCTGAGAGTCAAGCTCCTACCCATATTGTCAATGAAGCCCCATCTCCCACTGTTCAGGTGGTCAAGGCCTCACTAGATGAAGCCTTGAAGTTCTCTGAAAGTGCCTTAATCTGTCGGTTTAATGGCTTTTAGCCGTGGCTGACAACTATCCACACTTAGATCTCGGAGGTATGGAAGTCTCTCATTTCTGATGACATTAATATCTACCCCTGTGCTAAGGGTTTCTTTATAGTAGATTTTGAAAACTCTAAATGCAAAAAATGCATTTTAGATTCTGGCCCTTGTTTTTGGGAAAACTCGGGCCCATTCATGAAGCCATAGAACCCATCATTCGATCCCTCAATAACAGTGATAACCTTAGCACCAGTTTGGGTCAGATTTCCAAACCTACCTTTGCATTTCTGGAATCTCTCCTCGCTAAAAGCCATTGGAAATGCAATTGGGAAATTTTACTACAGGTGCCCAGAAACAAAGGAATATGTCAAAACCACCTATGCACCCATCTGTTAGAAATGGACTTTAGCATCGGATTCCCAGCTAAAATAATCCTAACAAGAAAATAATATGTATGGAACCAGAAACTCAACTATGAAAGTGTTCTCTTCAAATGTCGATCCTACTTTGAGACAGGTCATCTAGCCAAAAATTTCCCAAAATTATCCCAGAAAAATTCTACTAGAAAGAATTACCATAGATCTACATGGTGGGAAGGAGCACAAAAGGAAAATTACACTGTCATCAAGAAAGAATACTCTCCAGAAAACTCTGAATCACAAGAAATTAGGCAAGAAAGAAATAACCCTCAAGACAATCAGGGGGAAAGCCTCGCCCAACAACAAAAAAATGAACTTGACAACCCCTCAAGCATCAACAATTATGAGGATTCGAATACCGAGAAAAAGAAATCTTCATTTGGCAGAAAAGTAGATCTCCCAGATCCCAAAGATAAGACACTAGTGTCCCAAGAATCAGAAGAGATGAAGGAGGGGTAAGATAGAGGAGGTTGGAAGACCGTAGAGAAGAAAAAGAAAGCTACAATACCAATCTCCCCAAGAAAGACGAGAATCCAGACAATTAAGAACTAAGAAAATTATAGGTCCGATAGACCAAATTTGGTCTCAGTGGACATTAACCATCATCATCATCATAAATATGAAAATTTGAACAAACTGATTAAATTATTCCATCTCCCAACGGTTGATAGATGTTACATTGAAATTCTGAAAATAAAGAGACAAAGCCATAAGGCCTCTGTAGCAAGAACAAGCTATAGCTACTCAGGGCTTCAAACCTAGAATTTCCTAAAAGTTTTAACATCTATTTCAAATAATAAACCCAGGGACCGTGGTACCTTTGCATCGAGAAATGCAGGTCATTACAAAGATAGAGCTGACACCGAGAGAACATTGTGTTGTAGAATGGAGATAAGAAAATGTGGTTGGTAGTTACCTGCAGCACCAACAGCCAAAGGTTAACATTGGCAGACTAATAAAATATGCGACCACATCTAATAAAAGAAATTATGATACCCTGTGAGGAGGGTGATGTTACCTGGGTGAAAGATCGAAGAAACACAGTAACCATAACTTGAAACACTAGGCGAAACAACAAAAAATAGGGTTAGACCTTATCCATGGGATTGATAACCTTGAAAATAAAGCAAAGGAGAACCTATTAAACCCGAGAGTTTACCTGTGCGAAGGTGTTGAGTATTCCGAGCTTGAACCCTCAGCGGCATGATGGTCTTGCTTTGGCTGAAGCTGGCACAACAAGAGTGACGAGTTTACATCTAGTAGAGTGTGATTAACAATGAAGCTCAGTTGTCCGACAAGAAGGCTAGACAAAGCAGAAAAACCTGTGAAGACAAATAGAAGCTCCATAACATATCAACAAAAGCTGATGCAGGAAGAAATGAAAGACCAGCAACTGTTAAACCCATAGAAAATCACTGCCGAAGGAAATCACGACCACCAGATATTACCTGTTACAGAGATGAGGTGTCGAAGCATAGTTCTAGCCGAAGCAAGTTGGTAAGGCGGTGAAAATGGAGTGTCGACAAGCTCGAAGCCGCAGAGTGACGGAGTAGCAGACCACAACACATAAATAAAATGAGAAAAAGAAGTTAGGTTTGTGGGTAGGTAGACTACCCTAACCCCAGGATAGGCACATGACCACCGTCAATCATTGCAGAGATCCAACGATGACAAATGCTGCAGATATCAACACAATCTCAGAATAGTGGCACAGAGATCGAAGGGCAATTAAACACTTGTACGCTCAAATTAAATGCATATATCATCTAAGTACCATGGAAAATCAACTTAACAATGGATTTATTCATATTCATTTATAAATTAGGGATAAACCATAGGTTATATGGTAGAGAATCAGCCGAAATTTGGAATTGTCAAATTTGACACCCAAAAGTACTTTAATCATAAATCTGAATGTGTAAATATATGTGCACAGTCATATCGATAGATTGTTATAATGCTTAGTTTGATTAATATGATTGCGTAAGTCCATATGTGGTTGGAAAGTTTTAAATATGAAATTTGTTAATGAATTCAAGCCAACTAAGGTCTTGATTAAATATATTGACATATAATATAATGCAAGGTTAGTGTAGTGTATAATTATTATGTCATGTAGTTTAAAAGCAAGGAAAAGGTTATATTTTTCTACGCACAAAGAGATGTATAAGGAGTATATATATATATATATATATATATATATATATAATCTAGGATGTTACATTATTATAAGGGGCTAAATATGTCTCTTGAAATTGAACCTTGGTAGATGAGAAAACAAACCATATTCCCTATCACTCAAGCTATCAACATGAGACAAAATGATATATATAATTAAAGTTTAGGGAACAGAAAAAGAGATTAAAAGCTTTAGCTTTCCAGAACAAGGAGAAAAAATGATCTACACCTCTAGTTTTAGAAAATAGGATGAGTTCATATGCAAAAATTGAAAGAAAGAATTATATTTCAATATTGATTTGTTAAATTAAACTCTTTTTTCATATGAAAGTAAAAATTAATTTAAAATGTTATATATTACTCACCCAAAATGTCTCTAAATGTATAAAGTTGTATAAACCTCAAACAAAGAATCTTGTCTTCAAACCATAAAGCTAGGTATACTTGCAAAAATACACATAGGTGCCACAAGTTTATTAGTGTTAATTGTCTATATAGTAGAAATCATATAGAAGGAATTTAATAGGATTATTTACTCTCTCATTCTCTAGAAATGATATTCCTCACATAAAACAAATCTCTATTTTTTTAAGGTAATTGGTCAAATCATTTAAATAATTGCAATGAGTTCTTAAAAGCAATGAAATATAGTATTGTTTTACAAATATAATTGCAAAGTACAATTCAATATCATTAAAAAAAACATAATTATTAAAACCTTCAACGACCCAATTTTCTTAAAAAAATATAATTTACAATAATATTTTTCCATAAAAATTATAAACTCAATAATTGATGCACATGTACAATATGATGAAAAAACCATCAACACAATAGACACAAAAAATAACATTATTATTTTTTTGTGAA
>JAXQQM020072087.1:0-88999 GCA_034641835.2 Pinus albicaulis
TTTGTTGGAAATATTGTCATTGATGGCAAAGGAGTGCGTCGCGTGCTGCAAATGTGCAAAGTACAACAGAACAATGACAATAAAAGAAAAGGTGGCAAAGGAGACAGTTAAGAACACCGCTAAAGTATAACAAATAATTACGCAGGTAATGCTGGAACGGTCGAGCAAAGGAGACAAGCAACGAATTGGAGGTAGCGAAACGGTCGAGCACTGGAGACAGAGGGCACGAATACAGACAAAGGAAGTGGTCGAGCTACAGAGGCGTTAGCACAAAGCAGAGGCACACACCCCGAGAATTGCTACCCCAACCTGATATATATATATATATATATATATATATATATATATATATATATATATATATATATATATAGATATAAACACAAATTCTGGGAATCGTATAACCCAGCAGCAGAATATACGTATAAATCTCATTCCAGGAATCGTTACCCACGCTGGAGTACATGCGCCGCATCATATAAACAAAGGTCAAAGCATAAATATATATAAGTGGAGCGCTTTATAAATAAATAACCAAAGTACAAAGTACCATAAGGTGGGACCAAATTGCATTGGAGAAAAACAAAGCAAATGGGAACATGCAAACAGGAAGCTGCGATTGCGATCAAGTCCTAATTCGACATTGGCTCATAAATGATGCTTTCAATATAAGCCTGAGTTCCGTCCAACGTACTCAGCAATACTTTCCTGAATGAATAGTGACCAATCGCAACGGAGTTAGCAGACTGGAACAGATTTCCAACAATACATGTTGCGATTGCGATTGAAGTCCGGACCCGATGGGTCTATAAGTTATGTTTTTATATGTTTGAATTCGCCTAATCGCATCAAGAAACGCAAAGGAATAAGATCAATCGCAATCGGAGCAGGAGTGGTCAATCACATCGGAGTATTCGAGTCGTGATTGCGATCAATCGCAATCGGAACAATCACAAAGGACCCAATCGCAATCGGAAGATTTCAATTGCGATTCATCGCATCAACATTTCAAAATGAACAGTGGTCAATCGCAATCGGAGCAGGAGCAATCAATCACAATCGGAGGAGCAATATATTGCATCGGGAAGCGTGGAAAGTGGGCCCAGAAGGAGTTTTTATATGTTTTAAACATGTTTTATTATATACGTCGAGATTTGATTTAAAGACATATTAAAAGGCAGTTAGTGTAATGAAAGTTTGGTTATATATATATAAAAGAGTTGTCATAAATATAAAACGATGGTTGCAATGGTATTAAAATATGCCACGTGGTCTGTGGACCCACAGGCATCGGCTCAAGGTGGAGGGCGATTCTTTATATAAAACAATTGCGATGTATGTATGTTCCGCTTGCGGAACTCGCCACATCAACAAGACACTTGCTGTGTGTAAAGGGCTGGAATTTGCCCAGACTTAACGCCAGCTGTTACATATTTATATAAAATAAAAATGCAGGAGCTACGCAAAGAACCTATAAACAGAAGGCACACAGAGAGAGAAAGGGACAAACAAAGTCAAAGAAAATACAAATGCACGCCGATCCAAAAGGCCGTATGAGTGAGTCGATCTCTCTCAATCGTAATTAAATGTAATATTTTAATTGGTTTATATTGTTTCGTAGATGCACGGGCAAGTTCCTCGTGAGAAAACAAAGCTCCCATTGTAATATTGCATGTTGTTATATCGTAATGAGCGAGTGAAAGCATCAAAAAGCAAGGCAGCGAAGAGGTATGCTTCTCGTCCATTCCAAATTCTTTCAAGAATGCTAACAAATACAAGAAGGCAAGTAGTATAGAAGTGTAAGGCAAGAGAAGATTAAGAAAAGAAGAGCAGATCAAGAAGCTGCTGCATCGTAGCTGTCTGCCGAGGTGTAAATCAACAAACCTTCGCCTTGATAAATTGGAGGAAGTCGTTTCCCCTATCAAGTCGTTAAATGTACTGATAGATGTCAGTTGTAGCTGACTGAGGTTGGAGCCTCCTATAGGTTGGTGCCTACAAAAAATTGAAGGGATTTGGTGCTTCCTTGCAAGTTGTAGCTTACAGAATTGAGGTAGGAGCCTCCTGTAGGTTGGTGCCTGTAGAAAAATAGTGGTGAGAGGGAGTTGGAGCTTGCCTTTGCATCGCAACAATAATAAGATGTGGTTTTCTCCCTTTATGGGTTTCCACTTATATCTGGTGTCTCTGTGCATGATGTTTATGTGTTGATCTGATTTATATCATCTGCTTAATACCTGCTTCTCTCATATTAAGTCTGCTATTATATTATATTAATACTTGCTGCTCACATTCTAATATTACTCACATATTAAGCTGGACATGGAATGAAGGTGTAAATAAGGTTTATTAAAAAGAAAAAAAGACTATGAATGTGTTAAACTGATTCACCCCCCCCCCCTCTCAGTTTAACTAAGAGTTCAACAATTGGTATCAGAGCAAGTTCCTTTGTACAAGTCTAACAACTGAAAGGAGATCCTAAGTTCCCAAGATGGCTAGTAAAGAAGGATGCTCAACCAATAAATCCCCTTTCTTCACTGGTGAAAATTGTGCTTTCTGGAAAATCAGAATGAGGACATACATAATGTCTCTAGGAATATAAGTTTGGGCTGTTGTGGAATTAGGATATGCCCCGAAGGCAACTGACACAGAGAGAGAAACAAAACAAGATTTTTTGGCTAACGCAAAAGCCATGAATGCCATCCTGAATGGATTGTGTGAAGTAGAGTTTATTAAAGTAATGCACAAAGACACTACCAAAGAAATATGGGATACTCTTGAAAACATACATGAGGGAGACAAGAAAGTAAAGACTACCAAACTTCAAGTCTATAGAGCCCAGTTTGAAAACTTAAAAATGAATGATGATGAAGACATTGCCAGTTTCTTCCTAAAAGCTGCAGAAATTATTAACAATATGAAAGCTCTTGGAGAAAAAATGCCAGAAAGTATAATTGTGCAAAAGATTCTAAGATCTCTTCCATCTAGGTTTAATCCAAAGGTGTCTGCAATAGAAGAAACAGCTGATTGGGAGACCTTGACCATGAACCAGCTACTTGGAAATCTAACAACCTATGAAATGAGGCTCCCACAGAAGAAGCCAAGTACGAGGGAAGCAACCTTTAAAACAGAAAAGAAGAAAGAAGAAGAGGGAGACATATGCTCTTGCTCGGATGAAGAAGAGGAAAATTTTGTCAAGAAATTGGATAGAGGCTCAGGTAAATACAAAGGTAAACTCCCCTTCAAATGCTTTAACTGTGGAAGAGTGGGACACTATGTTGCTAAGTGTCCTCACAAGAAAGTAAGGAATCAGGCTCAAGAGTCAGAGAAAAATAAATCAAAGAACTGGCAGAAAGGAAAGAAGTTCAGCAGAAAATCCTTCTATGCTCAACAAGACAGCAGTACATCTGAAGATTCAGATGAATCCTCAAGTGAAGAAGGAACCTCTGAATTCCTATTGATGGCCATAGAAGAACTTGAAGGTCTCCTGCTAGAATATGAAGAAGAAGAAGGTGAAGTCGACCTTCAGGGGGAGCTAAGAAGTGCTCTAGAAGAGATTGATAGACTCAAACTGAAATACAGAAAACAAAAGGATATTCTCCTCAAATATGTACGAGAAGAACAGAATTCAGAAGTCCTTAAGCAGCTAAAAATAGAGCTTGAAGAAGCCAAGAAGATAGAGGACATGTTACTTAAGCAAATCAAAGAAAAAACTCAAGAACAAGAAAAGTTAGAAGAAGAAGTAGTATGTCTCAGAAAGAAATTAGAAAATGCTCAAAAGAAAGTGTATATAAACTCTTCTCAAACAACAAGCTCTGGTAAGTTGGATGAAATTTTGGTTGCTCAAATATCCCCTATGATAAAGACTGGAATAGGCTATGAAGGAGAATCAAGTAAAGGAAAAGAAAAGGTTGACAGAGAGATTATTTTTTTAAAAGAAAAGAAGAATGATGAAGTAGTTCAAACAATTCCTACAAAAGAAGAAAAATGCAATAAGGAAGACAGAGATCAGAAGAAATCACTAGTAACAAAGAATGTAATAAATACTAAGACCCCTGAATATGTAAATTTTGGAAACCATCAAAGAAGATTCTTCCCTCCAATGAAGAATGCCACCTGTTATGTCTGCCACAAGTTGGGACACATTGTTGCATATTGTCATGCAAGAAGGAGTAATTCAAACCAGCAAAAGATGCAAACATTGAAGAGACTGCCTCAAGCAAACAAATGGAAGAGACAACCTTACATCAGGTATGCAAATAGCTTCTATGGTTACTACTTTTATTGTAAGGAATTTGGTCATAAAATCATTGAGTGTAGAAAGTATGGACAAAGATTGATGTTTAACACCTCAAGAAGGTTTATGAATCAAATAAATTCTGTTCATACTCATAATTCTACAAAAATTATGATCAAATGTTGTGTATGCAATCAAGTTGGACATATACCTTCCAAATGTCCTCTAAGAAGATGGAGGTCATCACCTCACAAAAGATACAAAACAAAAGTGTGCCTCCAGTGGATAAAGAAGGTGAATAAGTGTGACCTGGCTCTAACTGCTCAAGATCTGAAAATTCAATGGTATTTGGACAGTGGCTGCTCTAAACACATGACAGGAGACAAAAGTAAGTTTATAACTCTTGATGAAAAGAAATCTGGCAATGTCACTTTTGGCAATGACAAATCAGGTAAGATCAAGGGAAAAGGCTCAGTCAACATAGACAATGGCAGAGGAAAGGCCCAAGATGTACTATTTGTAGATGGGTTGAAAGAAAATTTACTGAGTGTCAGTCAGATGTGTGACAAAGGTTGCGAAGTTCTATTTAGAGCACAACACTGTGAAGTCAGATTAAGCACCACAGGAAAGACTCTGCTCAAAGGTGTTCGAACAGAGAGCAATTTTTACATTGTGAAAGAGGAAGATGAAGCATGCCATCTTAGCAAACTTGAGGATTCATGGTTATGGCATAAAAGATTGGGACATCTCAGCTTCGATCACATCATTAGACTTAGCAAGAAGAAAGCTGTCAGAGACATGCCAGAAATAAAGAGGCCTTCTAATACCATATGCAAATCTTGTCAATTGGGTAAACAGACCCGCACATCCTTTAAGGCTAAAGAGGAGTTATCAACAAGAAGACCACTCCAGCTTGTGCACATGGATCTGTGTGGACCTGCAAGAACTAAAACACCAAGTGGAGAATCCTACTTCATGCTGATAATAGATGATTTCTCCAGAATGACATGGGTTTCTTTTCTCAAGAATAAATCGGAAGCTCTGGAAAAATTCAAAATATTTAAGGCATTAGCAGAAAATCAGATAGGATGCAAGCTGAAATGCATCAGATCAGACAGAGGAGGTGAATTCACTGATTATGAATTTGCTGACCTATGCAATGAACATGGCATAAAACAACAATTCACTATTGCAGGAACACCTCAGCAGAATGGAGTAGCAGAAAGACAAAACATATCTGTTCAACAAATTTCCAGAGCCATGATGCAAGAGAATAATATTGCTCAAACCTTCTGGGCAGAAGCAGTGCACACAACAGTACATATCCTTAATAAAGCTCACTTAAGGCCAAGCAGTGACAAGACTCCCTACGAACTGTGGCATGGAAAGCCATCTTCAATCAAACATTTCAGAATCTTTGGTAGCAAGTGTTACATAAAGAATAATGATGAAAATCTTGGAAAATTTGATGCAAGAGTAGATGAAGGAATATTTCTAGGATATGCATCCAAAAGCAAAGGGTACAGGTGCTACAACAAGACTCTTCGGAAAATAGTAGAAAGCATTGATGTGAGATTTGATGAAGTAATTCAAAACAATACAAGAGATATTGATTGCTGCAGTCCATCGGATAACCATGAAGAAGAAGACCAGAATGATGATGAAACAAGCAAGACTACAAAAGATGAAGAGCTGAGCTCGAAAGCCCCCTCAGGATACACTCAGAAGAATCATCCTGAAGATCAAATCATAGGAGATAAGAAAGCAGGGGTCCATACAAGAAGGCAGCTAACAGAACAAACTGAAGAGGTATACATATCCATGCTGTCACAAATATAGCCAAATAAATTTGAAGAAGCCAGCAAGGACAAGTCTTGGGTAAAAGCAATGAATGAGGAATTGGACCAAATTGAAAAGAACAATACCTGGGAACTAGTTCCTAGACCAATTGAGAAAAATATCATTGGTTCAAAATGGGTATTCAAAAACAAAATGAATGAGCAAGGACAAGTAATTAGGAATAAAGCCAGACTGGTCTGCAAAGGATATTCACAAGTCGAAGGACTTGATTACGATGAAACATTTGCCCCTGTAGCCAGAATGGAAGCTATCAGAATGTTCCTGGCATTTGCATGCTACCAGAATTTCAAAGTATATCAAATGGATGTAAAATCAGCATTTCTGAATGGAGACTTAGAAGAAGAAGTCTACATGGAACAACCAGAAGGCTTCTCATTGACAGACAAAGAAGATTATGTGTGCAGACTGAAGAAGGCCCTATATGGACTGAAACAGGCTCCTCGTGCTTGGTACTCAAGACTGGATAAGTATTTGCAAAAACAAGGCTTTAAGAGAGGGGGAGTAGACAACAATCTATACATAAAAGCCCATGAAAATGAACTCCTGATTGTTGTAGTATATGTTGATGACATTATGTTTGGAAGCAACAGAGAAGAACTAGCAAAAGGGTTTGTTGATGAGATGAAAATAGAGTTTGAGATGTCTATGATTGGAGAACTCACTTTCTATTTAGGACTTCAAATTCAGCAAAAGAACACAGGTACATTCATCTCACAAGAAAAATACTTAAAGGAAATGCTGAAAAAGTTCAAAATGGAGGACTGCAAACCTGTGTCAACTCCCATGACCACAGGTTGCAAGCTATGTGCTGATGATGGGTCTGCTGATATAGATCAAAAACTCTACAGATCCATGATTGGAAGTCTATTGTATCTTACTGCATCAAGACCAGACATCATGCTAGCAGTAGGACTAGTGGCAAGATATCAAGCAACACCTAAACAAAACCATCTTTTGGCAGTAAAAAGAATACTCAGATATCTGCAAGGAACAACACAATATGGACTTTGGTATCCTAAAGACAAAAGCTTCACCTTGACAGCATACACAGATGCAGAATGGGCCAGCTGTGTGGATGATAGAAAGAGTACAAGTGGAGGTGCATTCTATCTAGGAGAAAGTCTGGTGGCATGGTTAAGCAAGAAACAAACATCTATATCCCTGTCTATAGCTGAAGCAGAATATATAGCAGCAGCAGCATGTTGTACACAAGTCATGTGGATGAAGCAAACTCTTCAAGACATGAAGGTAAGCATTGATGAACCTATCTCAATTAAATGTGATAATACAAGTGCTATAAGTATATCTAAAAATCCTGTGCTTCACTCAAAAACTAAACATATTCCAATCAAGTATCATTTTCTCCGAGAAAAAGTGGCTCAGAAGATAGTAAAACTGGAGTATGTACCAACAAAAGAACAGACAACAGATATATTTACCCAACCACTTGCTAGAGAGCCATTTGAATATTTGAGAGACAGATTAGGGGTAGTATTTGTAGATGTTGTTCTCTAATATGAAGAGAAAGCACAGCTTCAGGGGGAGAAAAGAAACGAAAATATCATTCCCAGGGAAAGATCTGCAAGCAAGAGAAGCATGAAACAGGTCCTCAGGATAAAATAAAAAATAAAAAATTATGGCAAGAATACTTTCAGCATAAAAGAATCAATAAAAGGGAAAAAGGGTCAGTGGTGCAGCGAAAAGTGGTGAACTTGACATGAACCGTCAATCTCATCCAAAGGATTGAAGCAGCAGCATACAAAGACATCATATCTCAAATAAAAGAAATGAACGAAATATTGAAAAATAAAATTAATAAATAAAAACACAACATCAAAGAACAGAAGCAGCAGCGTATAACCAAAGAATTCAAACCCCTTGCCATTGATGTCAAAGGGGGAGGAAGAGCAAGCAATAGGAGGAAGAGCAGGCAAACAGAGGAAGTGTATTGCCATCAATGCCAAAGGGGGAGACTGTTGGAAATATTGTCATTGATGTATAAGATACAAAGATTGAAGTAGAAATGAAAAGCACAAATGCAGCAACGACAGCATGCCAAAGAAAGCAAGGTGGCAAATATAGACAGGAAAAAGAACACCGCTAAAGTATAACAAATAATACAGAGGCACAAGAAACGACCGAGAAGTGGGAGACAAGGAACGATGGAGGAAACAAACGATCGAGCGTAGAGACAAGATAAGGGTGAAGGAGTCCACGTAGGCGCACACAACAGAGGCACAGGCAAATTCCGAGAATCGCTACCTCATATATATATATATATATATATATCCAGAAACACAAATTCCCGGGAATAATGTAACCCACAGTAAAATATACGTATAACCTTCATTCCGGAATCATTACCCACGCTGGAGTACATATGCAGCACATCATATAAAAAAAGGTCAAAGCATAAATATATATAAGTGGAGCGTTGTATAAACAAATAACCAAAGTACAAAGTACCATAAGGTGGGACCAAATCACATTGGAGAAAAACAAAGCAGCGGAACATGCAAACAGGAAGTTGCGATTACAATTGAAGTTCAGACCCGATGGGTCTATAAATCATGTTTAATATGGGTTTGAGTTCTGGTTCCAATCGCATCGGCACATTTGAATGAACAGTGACCAATTGCAATCGGAGTTAAAGAGAGTATCGGAACAGGAAAATACATGTTGCGATTGCGATTGAAGTCCGGACCCGATGGGTCTATAAGTTATGTTTTTATAAGTTTGAATTATGGCCTAATTGCATCGGCAAAACACAGTGAACATTAATCAATCGCAATCAGAGAAGGGGTGGTCAATTGCATCAGAGTATTCGAGTCGCGATTGCGATCAATCGCAATCGGAACAATCGCAAAGGACCCAATCGCAATCGGAATATTTCAATTACGATTCATCGCATCGGCATATCAAAATGAACAGTGGTCAATCGTAATCAGAGCAGAAACAATCAATCGCAATCGGAGAAGAAATATATTGCATCAGGAAGCGTGGAAAGTGGGCCCAAAAGGAGTTTTTATATGTTTTAAATATGTTTTATTATATACGCCAAGAATTGATTTAAAGACATATTAAAAGGCAGTCAGTGTAATGAAAGTTGGGTTATATATATATAAAAGAGCTGTCATAAATATAAAACGATGGTTTCAATGGTATTAAAATATGCCACGTGGTCTGTGGACCCACGGGCCTCAGCTCAAGGTGGAGGGAGATTCTTTATATAAAACAATTGCGATGTATGTATGTTCCGCTTGCGGAACTTCCACATCAACAAGACACTTGCTGTGTGTAAAGGGTTGGAATTTTCCCAGAATTACAGTCAGCAGTTTCAAATATATATATATATATATATATAGTGCTGATATAAAAATAAAAAATGCAGGAGTTACGAAGCAGCCATAAACAGAAAGGCACACAGAGGAGAGAAAGGGACAAACACAGTCAAAGAAAAGACAAATGCGAAATGATCCAAAAGGCTGTATGAGTGAGCTAGAGCTCTCACTGTAATTAAATGTAATATTTTAATTGGTTTATATTGTTTGTGATGCATTGGAAAGTCTCCAGAGGAAAACAAAGCTCCCATTGTAATATTGCATGTTGTTATATTTTCTGAATGAGCGAGTGAAAGAAATGAAAAGGCAGGAAGTGAAGAGGTATGGCTGTCCATTCCAAATTCTTTGAAGAATGCTAATAGTCACAAGAAAATTCTTATAAATAATATCATCTGGATATGAAAAAATAAGTTAGAGAGAGCAAATATAGAGAAGGCAGAGTATAGAAGTGTAAGGCACAGAAGATTAAGAAAAGAAGAGTAGAAAGAGAAGCTACAGAACAGAGCTGATATCTGAGGTAAATCAACAAACCTTCAGTTTGATAAATTGAGGAAGTTGAAGCTTCCCTATCAAGTTGCAGCTTGATAGCTGTCAGCTGCAGCTGACTGAGGTTGGAGCCTCATGTAGGTTGGTGCCTTGTAGAAAAACAGTGGTGAGAGGGAGTTGGAGCTTGCCTTTTCATCACAACAATAATAAGATGTGGTTTTATCCCTTTATGGGTTTCCACCTATATCTAGTGTCTCTATGCATGATGTTTATGTGTTGATCTGATTTATATCATCTGCTTAATACGTGTTGCTCTCATATTAAGTCTGTTGTTATATTATATTAATACCGTCGCTTCTCATATTAACTTTGTTGTTATATTATATTAATACTTGTTGTTCACATTCTAAGATTACTCACATATTAAGTTAGACATGAAATGAAGGTGTAAATAAGGTTTAATAAAAGTTTAAAAGATTATGAATGTGTTAAACTGATTCAACCCCCCCCCCCCCTCTTAGTTTAACTAAGAGTTCAAAAATTTTGCCATGATATGTGGTGGAGGTGGATTTACAAGAGGTGGATTAACAATAGGGAAAGTGGGCTGAAGTGGAGTGATTTGAATAGTGGGTGTAGGGTGAGTAGAAGTGGATGGACCAGGAATAGACTGCTGAGTTGATCTTGGATGAGAGACACCTAAGTTGTGAAGAAAATGCAAATCAGGAGGTGTTGTTTCTCTGCTACCAAGAGGTTCACTTGTTTCCAGGGATGATAGTGAAGACTCAGAATCTAACTGATCTAAATCACCAAGAGACCTAGTTCTAAATGGATTTACTAAGTCAACTTGAGATTGTTGTAGAGCTGAAAGATTTTCAGGAACTGAATTAGCTCTCAAGGGTGATCTGAAAACAGTTGATAAATTAATCTTAGGAGACTTCCTAAGGATACTTTCTGGGTTATCAACTATCTCAGGTGGATCAGGGTCAGGATAGGCTCTAATATGAATCTTTCTAGAAGCCACTATGCTGTGTTTTTCAGACCCAAAATAAACAAGACAAGTTCAACCAGGTATGACAATCTTTTAAGAGGTTAACTAGTCTTTTTTGCAAGAAAATTTTAATCCTACAGTCTTGTGACTGAGTTTGAAAGATATTACAATGATAAAGGTTCTTCCCAGTGGAGTCTTAAGGTCTGTTCAGGATTGTGGAGTCGCCAAGTGGAAGTTTTCAGCTCTTTTCAGAGGTAAAAGGTGTTATGGTCCACCACCATGTTTATTGAATACCAATCTGAAATATTTTTAGGTTTTTCTGAGTTGTGTGGTTGTATGGAAAACTAAAGAGTCTATAAAAGCTGGCCAAGCAACTATGAACTCAAAATTTCCCCAGCAGAGTCGCCAGTATGTTAGCACCCTGTAATTAGCAAGATTGGAAAAAGTCCAACTGCAGGGAGAACATCAGACCACTTTGGGATTCAAGGATCTAGCCTTCCTGAATCCAGAGAGGGATCTCTTTATGAATGGGTTCAAAATATGTGATCTTTAATAGCTGAAATTGATATTAGGCTAGTTATGAAGAGCTTGGGTTTTGTTTTGTTTGTTTTGGTTGGGCAAAGACATGATGAAGGTGAAGGAAATTTCAAAAATGAAGGGTGAAGGTGTCTATAGGTGAAGGAATGATTTGGCTGACAGAAAGGAAAAGACAGTTTTAACCCATTGGGCTATGGAGTCATAGGAGGATTTTAATTGGACAGCAAGGTTCAAACATGATCCATGGGGCAAGTCACTTATGTCAAAGGATATCTTAAGGCGATTTTATGGAATGAAACAGATAGGAAATGAAGAACAAACAAATGAAAAAAAATAGTGAAACAACGTAAGATCAAGTAAGTTCTTTTAAACTATCTTGCTTCAGCATGTACTTAAAGAAAAACATAAGAGTATTTCTGAGATCAGGTTAGTACCTCTAAAATAGCCTGCATTGAAGTACTTTCAGTTAGAAAACATTGAAAAACAGTTTGAATAGCTTAAGATTAGGTAAGTGCCTTTAAACTACCCTGCTTTCAGCATATTCAAATAAGAAAAACATAAAAGTATTATGAGATTAGGTTAGTGCCTTCAAACCGGCCTGCATTGAAGTACTTTTAGTTAGAAAACATTAAAAAATAGTTTGAACAACTTAAGATCAAGTAAGTGCCTTTAAACTACCCTGCTTTCAGCGTATTCAAATAAGAAAACCACAGATAACAGTGACAAAGAGAAATTTAGATCAGGCAAGTGCCTTTAAACCTACCTGCATTGATGTACTCTTCAAAGAGAACTTTCAAATGAATAAAACACAGATAATAAAGCTTTCAGTAAGAGTAGGGTACTGTTGAAAGTAAATCCTAGCTCTATGTTTGCTACTCTTTATCAGAGAAAATGAAAAAAGTGAAAATATTAAGCAAAATAACAATTGACAGTGAGGAACACATCACCATTGACATAAATCAGGATCCCATAAATCAACATCTTGTATTTGATGTTTCAAACCAGTTACAATCATCAAGCCTAGTGGGTTTCTACAACTTCAAACTTCTCATATCAGCTTCTGTATCTTCAAGTGACAAACAGGAAATTAGGAGCTTCAGAGACTATTACATGCATTCAGATGTCTAGAGACCAACCTTTTTCTCATATTATACAGAAGTATTTATAGAATAATGAGGAGGTAGGATCTGGTAAAAGATATCCTGGGTCAATTAATACAGTTGGACAACTCTTCGGCCTTTCAAGGGCTTGATGAAGTAATTAACAAATAATCTGTCTGTATTAAATTGAGTTACATTTATGAATTGAGTTCGGTGGGAGCCTTTGTTGACTTTCGAGGCTCGGTGGCATGCTTGAAGTAACTCTGTTGCTGCTTCCCGAGGTCCAATGATAAAAAATATTAGCTTCCGGGCTGCTTTTAATCTTTAAAATAGTTTTGCCGACAATTAGAGATAAGATTCTTGAGTAATATTAATTGTTCGGCTATCTTTGGGCAAAACACCTCTTTTTTGTAATAATGACTAAGCCTTCTTTAATTACCATGAGGTTGCAGTTTCCCTCTGGGATCCGGAGAGGTTTATTTACTTCAGTTCAGTGTTTTCAATCTTCTGTTTTGGTAAAAACAGATACTCTTTAACTGTGATTTAAAAACACAGTGTCTTGTTGATGTGCAAGGCCATGCAGGGCCTTTATAGTATCAGTGCCCATGAAACGTTGATAATCGTAGAACGAAAACCTTCTTTAGTCGTTTTCCCTTTGATAACCAAAGGCTGAAAGATCGAGGGCTTTGGCTTTCTTTCATTTGTAATATGGACAGAACCTTCGGAACCTGCAAAACAAACAAAATGTTATGCAATCCTGCGAAAATAGGTTAAACTGCTTCGGAAGGCGGGGAAGGAGCGTAGCCATTGGTTCTGGACACGTGGACGGTCCAAATCTAATCGGGGGTTTTCAATCGGCGGGAGGAGTAAAGGAGTGCGATGAAAAAACTCCGATGCGATTGCATGATCGGAAGGGCCGAGGTGATTAAGCGATGGCCATCGATCTGAGGATCAGATCGACGGTGGGAAATGAATCGGGGGACTGGCCAATCGGAGGGACAAACAAAATGCATGCGATTGAAAATTGCGATGCGATTGAAATCGCCGATGCGACGGAGCGCTGGCCGTTTGATCGACTTTCGATCAACGACGAGGATTATTTTTTAGAATGAAAGGCGGAAACCCTTATAATACACGAAAACCCAAAGTTTTTTTAATATAAAAAAAAAGGTTTAATGGATCGGGGCGGAAATAAATATAAAAAAAATATAGGCGCCCGACTGCGGGGCCGCTGGATGTATGAAATTCAAAGGGCTCGGGGCTTTATAAAAAAGGTCCTATAGGAATCGGAAGACCGAGCCTGGTCTTTTTAATCTACCCATTTGAAATCTTGCGATGCGATTCAGCGCCTGGGGTCTTTAACACTTGGGCCCGGGGAAAGTCATATAAAACAGAGGCAAGGGGGCAGAGTTTATATACAAGACCCAATCGCATCGGAACTTTGATGCGGGTCTTTTCGATCAACCCATTTGAAACTTTCGATTGCGATTGCACGATCGGTCTTTCAATCTACCCATTTAAAATATTTCAACACGTGACTTGGGTTTTTAAGTTTAAAACTTTGGAAAAGTGGGTTTTAAGTTTTTACAAAGGAAAAGAACGATCAAAAATGAAAAATAGAAGGCATTAAGCGCCGTAGGTGGGCCCATAGGATATATATATAAAAAATGATGTGATCGGGAGTTTTTATAACACAAAGGATCAATCGCATCGGTGTTTTTCAATCCAAAGCATGATCGCAATCGGAACTTTTGAATAGATCACAAGTCTTGTGCATTTGGATATTTCCGATGCGATTAGCGCTTGGGGTAATAACTCTTGGTTTTTCAAAAGAAACACGAGATCTGGAGTTATATCAAAGGGATTCGATCGCGTCGGGGTTTTTGTGTAAGAAAACATATGCGCTCATCTGATTTATTCCGATGCAATAAGCGCCGATGGGACTAGCGCCTGGTTCCGGGGAAAGGGCATGTGGGGGAATTGTTTAGGACTTAGCCCAAGGGGCTTAAGTCCATCAGAATAAAACTTTGTTTTTTATGAAATTTTCAGAGTTTTCAATGGTTTTTAGAGGTTTCGGTAAAGCTAAAGAATGGGTCTTTGACTTTATAAAAGTGATTTTTATGAGGGAGAGAAAAGAAATCATGAAAACAAAGGGGTTTTTATGGAGAAGAAGGGGAGAAAATGAAGGTAAGTTTGGAAGAGGGGGAGAGGAAGAATGGTGGTTTTGCAGCAGTTTCTTCTCATGAAATTAGCAGAATTTTTGAGTTCTAGAGGGAATCAGTAGTGAAGAATTTTTACACATGAGCATGAGATCTTCCACAGGCTTCAAGAGATAACATTTTGGCCATGAAAGTGTTTCATGAAGACTGAACAATGTTTTCGCCACATTTTGATAGGACAAATTTTATAGGTGGCCAACACGGTCATCCTATCTTGACATCTTATGCTAGTGGAAGTGCTCCATCACAAATATCAACATGCCAAAAACATGCAATCATGCTCATAGAGAAAAAATATTTGTTTACAACTTTTAACTCAGACTCTAGGCTGTAGCAATAAACTCTGATTATCTCTGACTTAGGGTCACTTGGTAAATCTTCAAATCTGTAACAGACCATCAATTCCATCAATTCCCCCTTTGTGAGATACACGATGAGAATATTAATTTCTCTTCACTGCAAGGTTGGTCACTACCCTATGGTATGAATTGTAAATTTTCTTAGCAGTTTAAGACCAATCCCAAGAAGCAATCCATCCAAAATTAATTTTCTCTCTTGCAATAGTCTTATGCTTGAAACATTTATTTGAATGATGATTCTTCTTTCCACAATTTTCACAAGGATGAAGATCATAATAGTGATCTTTCTCATGTCCAATTTTGTCACAATATTGTCATCTAACGATTTTTTGTGGGACAACATCATATAAAAATCCAACACTACGAAAGTGTATAGGTTTTGAAAAATCAGGAACTTGAAAAGAAACATCTTTATTATATCCCACACTAGTTCTATTTTTGTTTTTCATGATTTTTTCCCAAGGTCTAATGAATGCCTTGGGAACTGTAGGTTTCACATAAAGAATTTTAGCTTAATCCAATTTTTCTCTTGAAATAGTATGATCCATATTTTACTGGTGATGGGAGTCATATTAAAACAATGAGTTATTCTGAGAAAAAGCTAGTTCAAAACCATAATTTTTCTTTTCAAGTTTGTCTTGCTATAACTACGAATCTAACTCCAAAAAATCAATTTTCCTTTGAGCATTTTTCAAACAATTTCGAATGTCAGACATGGTTTCTTTGCTGATTTGGACACTATTATGAATAGTAGATGACATTAGGCTTCTTAATAACTTTAAAAAATCATTGAATTTAGCCATTTTATTGAGCTTCATATCAAGGAAAACTTGCAATAAACTTTGAAAATAGTGTCATCTTCAACAAAAATTGCATGTGTTTACCATGTGATTTAATAAGTAAAATTTTGGCTTTCACCAACAACCTCAAAACCAAACAGTTGGAATTGTGTAGGGATTCTAACTGTTCATGCACAAAACATATGCATTACCTATGTGACACTTGTATATTATGTGTGTTGACCATATATATAATAATGGTGATGGGCATGCTATTTTGAAAAACAAGAGTCCAACATCGAAAAAATAATGAAAACATCCACAAAAAGTGGACCCAACCATATCAACCTGTGAAAATCATGTTATGAAAGTTATTTTTCAACTCAATAAGACAATTCCATACTTACTCAATTCTGCAATTTGATATTTGAGAGAAGTTTATAAAATTATTTGATATAAATAATTGGTCGTTTTGGAGGCTCTATCACACGTCTCTTAAATGCATCAAATCTGAGTCAAATCAACATAAATACTTTGATCCTTAACATTTTCCTTGGTTCCTGGCTCTTAGAATCATTGTATCATAACGAGTCTTTTTGCTGAGGTGTATAGGTAGAGACTCACGGTCAAAATCCAAGAAGAGTATAAAAAAAATGTGAGTTTGTCTCCCACTATGGTTACAAGATCATAATTTCACCACAAGATTGATTAAAATATAGGTACGATAATTATTACTGCAACAAAGTGGAATCCAACAAATAGATTTGAAACATTGGTTAAGGTTGGATGTAGTTTACAACAACTCAAATGCAATCACCCAACAAATATCAAAGAAAAAACATCTGACCTTGATAATTGATAAACCTACAGTGGCGGTCTTCAAGAGAACTAGGATACTTATATAGTTTTCATGAAATATCAGAAAGTGTTCCTTGAATAGGTAAACAACCTTGGGTTAAAAGTTGATGTAATAAAGTTAATAAAGGAAAACTAAGACCAAGGTCATAGGACATGTATTCTAAGATGAATGTTGGAAAGTGAATCCTAGCGGGTGTTCATTTTCATTTATTATGGCTATGGAAATTGCCAAAGGCTTTGAAAAGGTAAAAATGTATTTTTGGTATTTTATTTATGAAAATAAAATAAATTAGGAGAAAAGGAAGGTGAAAGGTCGTAGTTGTATGTGGGGAGTAAATTGAATGAAAATAGAGGGTAAATGAAGAAATTAGAGGCATCAATAATAAAATGGATTTAGAGCATCGATTTGGAGCCTTTTTTTAGTTTAGTTTTGGAATTGGTTTCAGAGAGGAGAAGAGCACCAAGAGGAGAAATAAATAAAGTGAGAAAATGAAGGACAAGGAAAGCAAAGGAAAGCAAAGATCAAGCAAGGAAAGGTTGGATCAAGTAGCTTCAACGAGAATACTTTCAGATAACAAGTTGCATGTATGATTTCCTAGCTAGTTTTGGCATGCATGGTATATGCATGTGTGTATTTGGTTCAATTGTTGTTAATGACATGATTTTTTCTTGGTTTGATAGTGATTTTAGCTTTTCATTTCCATTTCCAGATAACCATGGTGTGATGGAATTCATTCTTGATTGAGCTTTGGATTTCCAGAAGGTTTTTGGATTTGGGTGAAGTGGTCTCACGAAAATCCCAAGGGTTGGGAGTGGAGATGGTTTTCTCAGGGAAGCCCTCAATAGGTGGGTGATGTCAGGAAAATTACTCAAGTGATGGTGAAATAATTATGAGGCATCCAAGCTCGGTTTGGTTTTGTGATCTCAAGACTGCTTTAGTGGAGATCACAACAGTGTGAGGGTGGAGGCAGTTTAACCTATGGATTCCCATGGTTGTTTATGCATTGGTTTACCCCATGATATCTCACATTCATGCTTGGAATATGGCATGGGTTTGATTGGTTGAAAGAAAGATTTGGTTCATCTCAATCTATGGTCAGGTAGTACGTGGAAGTCCCTAACTTGGTTGGATTTTGATATGAATGATAATAGCTCTCTTCTCTTGTAATTCATGAGTAATTATACTTGTTATTATGTTTATTTAATGAATGTGTTATCGTTTTTATTTATTTGGTTATATTTTGGTTATAAGAATGGTTTTATGACAGATTCAAGTTATGGCTCTTAACATGTTTTTACTTGTAAAATACTAATTAATGAACGTATGACCTAATAGATTTTATTTCATCTATTGTGAGAGGGAATTACACATTGTTGATGTTTTCCATATAAGTTTTAGATATCTATGTTTATATATGCATTCATGACTAGTAGATTTCATGTTTATTATGTGTTTGACGGAATTATTGTTATGGTTAGACCGGGTTAGGTAAATTCCTTGATTAATTTTTTGTGTTAAAGGCTTTTTCCTTATGTGATTTATCATTTTTTAAAGTTGTGTCAAGTTCTATGCAGTGGTCTGGAGACTAGCCTTGAAAACATGGCTCAAATCTCGTGGTCACTAGCACAAAACTAGGTGAAAAAGACTACAGTCGCTCCCTTGCGTGCTTATGCATGTGACTAGAGGATTTCAGTTGCATGGATTCAGGGTTGTGCATGTGACTCGAAGTTCAAATCTGTGAAAAGGCAAGTTAACTTAGGGTTTAGGCACCTGGAAGGGTGGTTTAGCCCTTCGGGGTCCTGTAGCAGTTGAGGAAGGTCAATAAGGTCTTGTTTTGTCAACTCCATTTCCTTAAGTTTATCTATGAGGTTGAGTCATGCCATAGTAGCCTTCTACTCATGTTTACCCAGGAAGGCCGATGAAAGTGGCTAGATATGGGAGGTGGGTTACAAAATCCTTGAAGGAATTGACAATGTCATCAACAAATTTCTCAAAGTATCAAAGAATACTAAGAGAGGGACGTACAGATCATATGCTCAGATATTTTTTTACATGAATATCTCCTAGCCTCTTCCAGCCTCTATAGACATTTATTATCATGATAGTGTTTGGAAGCAGACTATAGATTACGAAAATGTCCCTTTTAGATGCATATGTTGTCATGAATATGGGCATCATATTAGGGCATATCCAATGAATAGCAAGGAATCACTTGAAGAACACCCTTCTTAGAAAGAGTACGATGATTTTGGAAAAGTCCCCCCAAATAAGAAGAAATTTGAGTCCTGGGGTACCACAAATCCTAACAAGATTCCTAAATATAGAAATAGGTTCGAGTCTCTCTCATCTTTGAAGGAGTTACTTTAGAAAGACAACATTAAATCAAGTATGCAATTAGGAGAAGGAAAGTCTCATAACCCTCTATTAAATCCTATAACGGTCGTGCAAAAGTCTCTTGAAAAGCACCAATGAAATCAATTACCACAAGAAATAGTTAACTTCCTTTCGGAAGATGCAGAAGCAAAAGCCCTACTAGAACATATGGATATGGATGACCCATGACTCATCACCCTTAAAAAATAATGACATGGGAAATATATGACGGAAATACTAGCTAATGAGGCTAGGATTTTGTACAACATCTATTTTTGAAGCAAGGAAAAAAACCAACTAGGATTGAATTTTTCAGAGTTTAGCCTTGGGGTTCGGGGAAGGATTTCAAGGTGGTCTCTAGGGAAGAAAAATAAGCCAACAAATTATTCCGCAAGAGAAATAAGGAATTGATCTAGGAAAATAATGAAAAATTAGTTAATTCAAGGAAAATCATGTTAATGTTAGAGGCATTTCCCCCTTGAAATATAAAATCTTCAAGGAGTTTTCTATGTAGTCATGATCATCGTAGTCAGTTTATGATTGTGTATTATTAGTAGGTAGCTTTCTAGTCTCAATAATATAAGTTCTCTTTTGGAAATTGAAACTATATGTAACTTCGTTTATTAATAAAAGACCCATTTACCAAAAAACAAAAAAAGGGAAAACAATAACCCATACACTTGATAGTAGGAAAATATACTCTAAATAAATTTAAACCCAAAAATACAACTATCAGACCCTTTTAACAAACTTCAAAATTTAATGTAGTCATAACCTAATTGAGTGTGTTTGTGTTTGAGTTTGGCCATGTTTAAGTTCAAAAAAATATTGACAGTTAAAATATCAAGGATAAAGTTCGACATATTAGAAATAGAAATAGAAATCTATATATATATATATATATATTATAATTTAGTATTTTCATCAATCATCAAACACGTGTGGCAGAAATATAATCAGCATTCCAAGTTTCCAGCACATAGCAACACCAAGCAATTTGTAGACGACGAGCCACATTGTGTGATTGTACAGGGTAAATTATATAGAGAGGCTATAACAATGAATGATGATGTTATGAAATACTGGTAGTGGTTGAGCCACATTGACATAATGTGATCTAGAGACTCAAAAGGTTATCCTTGCGCCTTCATTGTCAGGGATTGACTTGTGAGTTGTGGTAGTGTATGGTAGTGGCTAGTCTGCTACTCACTGTGTGTCAAGTTGAAGGTAATGACATGTAGAAGGGGCACATAGATATTAGGGCTTTAATTTACACACACATATATATTTAGAACCTTCCATAATTACCTACACACTGAGATGAATTCTAGGTAAACCTAACCAGATTTAAATCAAATTTCATGATATTGATCGATTTCACATTCAATTCATGTTTGAGCTAATGATTTTTGAACATGATTGAACAAGTTCAACTCACAATGAAATTTAGCGAAGTACGAACTTCATTGATTTTGTTTTTCGAACATGGTGACTCAGGTCATACCCTATCCAAAACTATGCAATATAAATGAAAGAAGATGAATGCATGGAAATTGTATGAATTTGTAGTAACGTTTAATCTTAGTAAATGTTTTAAAATTTGAATTAAATTTAAATTCCCATGTTATTTAATTTTTTAATAATATGCATAATATAAATTAGTGCAGTCATATAAATTAAATGACTAATAAATATTGATAGAGATCATATCACTTACCTAGTATTCACATTGTGGAGATTTTAAAAATCATACAAATTAAATAGATTATAATTTTATTTTAAATTATTATTAATAATAATATTTATAACGAAATAATATATGTGTTAAAAACAAACATATTTAGAAATGACATGTAAGAATATTTTTAATCATGAATATTCAAGTATAGATAATTTTAACACGCAAATTGTCTTTCTTACAATACCATAAGCCACTGTTATGATTTAACAATACCACATGTTCAAAAATCTATAACTCAGTTCATAGTAAAAATATTATATATATATCTATATATATATATATATATATATATATATATATATAGTAAAAAAAGAGAGAGGTTATAGCTACTTTTGAGATAAACTCTCTATCTTGACTATTACTAAAAATATTTCATAGAGGCTAAATCCCTATTATCCACCTATTAATTATTGATAATTAAATTATAAATTTAAAAATATTCTTCCAACATAAAAAAGTCTATAGACATGATTATTTAATGACTAATCATTTATTTTCCAAATTCCAATGATATAAATTGATGCTTAAGAGAAAATAGGTTAAATTAGGCAATTAATTCTAAATCACTTTATTAAAGATGAAATTTGATGAGAAAATTGAGTGTGATGGACAATTTACCTATTAAACACAATTACAAGTTCTTCCAAATGTTCCATTGGGGAAACCAAACACATGCACAAAATTTCAATTTCCACGGTAACCAAATAAGAATTTTCTTGCCAAAAACTGAAAAATTCTTGAGTTTGAGAGAGAAACTGACAATTTGTCTAAGATACATAACTTTTAGGGCCAATTATAAATTGAGAACTATATAATAAATTTATAACTATATAATATAGGACCTGAAAAAAAAACACTAGCAAAAAAACCATTAAGATTTTTCAGATTCTGAGCTTTCTCCTTCAACTTGATAAGATTCAAATGGATATTTGCTTCAACAACAAAAGGCTCCTTGTTAGCTCCTAGAGTAGAGGGTAGGCCGAGGTGGGTCTCAAGTCTACCAAGTATGTAGTCCATTGAGTGAATATGCATTTGAATATTTTCTGGTTGAAGGAGAATGTCTTCTTGGGATTTATTCATATTGAGTAGCAATATCTATAGTGTTCATGTAGTGGTTGAAGTGTCTGCTGGTTTCCCATGTTAAGGACCCATTCCACCACCTTTGTAAGCACCTTAGAGTCTATTAGGAAGCCTCCTTAATATGTGATATATCATTCTAATTCAATAATCTCCTCTTGAATCTATGGTGGAGCGAGTTATTGAAATCTAGAAATGGAGCTCTCAACTTGGTGTTGAAATCAGGAGCCTTTGCGCTAATGATAGTAGGTTTCTTCTCGTCAAATTCGGGCACACTAGTGGGGCATATTGAGAAGGGTCTTAACTAGGGAGGTAGGGTGTTGCAGAGCAGCAAATGACAAAAGGGAGATGAACAAGGATGGAAAAGACAGAGAGAATGAGTTGAAAATGAGAAGCAAAAGGAGAGACAATTATTTTGGGAGTTTGAAAAAGCCTGAAATTTGAGACAACCCAATGATAAATGCGCAATAGATGAATTTTTGAGGTGATAGGCAAGGGAAGAAGAGGAGTGTGACTTCACTAAGGAAACCTACGAATCAAAATTGAAACCATAGTGATGAAAACCTCACTGGGAGGTAGAGGCGGAGCCAGGTAATGAAAAAGAAACAATGAAAATCCATAATACTAGCCATAGAAATACCTAAGGCCTAGTGAGTGGAACAAGTCAAATCCTCATCATAATGAACCACAAAATGTGAAATGACATTGTCTTCTTTGCTTAATCAATGTTCCTCATGTGCAGGATGAAGCCATTGCACTTAAGGAAAAAATTTCACCTCTAGACATTGCCAAAGAGCACCATGAAGCTTAGCTATATTGATGTGTCTAATGGTTGAGGATGCCACCAAGAGATTTCCAATACTAATTTAAACCCGAAGGACAAGACTATCATCATTAAAGTTGTGTTAAAGTCCATGGAAACCAAAAATGATGTGATGGCCATATTGATTATCATGTGGGGAGGGAGGTGCTATCACGTCCATCCCTTTAATAATGGGTGGGATAGTGTCACTTCCTAGTGTTGAAAGAGAAATTTATCTATTAAATACACTTCAAAAATATTTTAATATATGTTAAAATTAAAAATTTTAAAATCAATAAATTAATATTTTAACAAAATTTAAAATTTTAAAATTTTTTAAAACCAATATCTAATAGATAATTTAGTTTTGAAATTCCTACCCTTATTTCACTCCTAAATAATTTAAAACTATAAAAATAAAATTAAAATCATAACTATTTAGAATTGAAAAATAATTTACATAATTTTGATTTATTATAAAACATAATATTTTAAAATTGTAAATAAAATATGTAATTATTCAAATTTAATTTTAACCTTTATTTTAATAAAGTTTATATAAATTAAAATTATTAGATAAATTATCTTGCTACCAAAATTTAACTAAATTTTAAATATTGATAATTATTTTTATTTGTTTAGGTGAGAATAAAGTGATATTCTACCAGTAGGATGAAAATGCTGCAATCTAATCATTAAGTCATGCTCACTACGTGGTGAGCATAACGAGTATAATTGCTAAGTTTCAGTGTTGTCTATAGAGGTGACAAATCTGATTTTTTTTTTTCCAGAAAAAGATCTAATAATTTTTATGATATAAAAAGATTTTAAAAAAGCAAGATACTCCGCTGGAAGTATCTAACTGACCGATGGATAAGTATCTCATTGATAACGTGCACGGACGCTGAGTCAGTAACCCGTGCGTTATTCCACTCGGGAGTCGGCTGCAATCATTCTGAAGAGGTAAAGGAGGACAAAGCTGGCGGGCACTGAATTCATGTCGTATTGGTGGACGTGTAACACTCTGGAATCTTGATTCGATCGTGTGAAACAAGGACGCCGACTGCCGTCCCTCTATTTTAAAAGAATTCTGCAATCCTTTCGGCGGAGGTGGAGACCATATGCAATTTCTCTTGCATAATCTCCACTTGTCGGCAGGTATATTTCTATAATGCCATTAATTACTAAACTTCTCTTAGAAGTTTAATGAAAAAATATATGTGATCATGAATCATTATTTAATGTCAAAGATCTATGGTTATGAACATAGCCCTTGTTTTTGTCCATCGGTTTTTAACTTCTTTATAAAAGTATACCCAAGATTCGCATAGCCACGTCTCTCAAGGATGATGTATGACTTTTTAACTTCTTTATAAAACTATACCCAAGATTCGCATAGCCACATCTCTCAAGGATGATGTATGATTGTCATTTTGTAAGAGATAGTTTGTCATAGGATGATGTATAATAATAATAATAATAATAATAATAATAATAATAATAATAATAATAATTATTATTATTATTATTATTATTGTTGTTATTATTAATAATTATTAATACTTATAATATTTGTTGTATTATTTTCTTCATCACAATACAAAATTATGTCTCATCATCCTTAATTGTTCATCCTAAAATTAAAACATTATCATCAAATATTTTAAATTTTAAATGAATGTTATAAATAATCTCTTATAAAAATAAATATATTATTATTATTAATTAATAATAATAATAATAAATATTTTTTATAATATATTGCTTGTTTATATTTTTCATTAATATTTGTAGATTTCTCTTCATGGTAGATTCTCAGAAAATTTTCTCCATAGTAAAATATGTTTATATTATTATTTTAATTAATATTAGTAATTATTTTATAACTAAATATAATAAATCCTTTTATATTAATTATTTTTGGCTATCTAATTGGTTCTTTTGCTTTTTTTGGGATCCATTTCAAATATATTCCCTTCGTTGAGAAGAAAATCTTATTATATATACTTATCTTCATCTTAACTATGAATCTTGTTATAAACAAACCTCAACACACACAAAAATAGCTATTGTGATTAATAATCCAAATATACAAAATCAAGATTCCCCGAACGTCACATGGAACGGATAAACCTACTTCATTCCTACACCAGTGGTATATTTATCTATAGTGTTTATTACTAAGTTTTATTTTTAAAACTATATTACTAATTTGAGTTTTATTTTAAAAAATATTTTACTAATTTGAAATTGTATGATGAATTGTTTGAAAGGAAATTTTTTAAAATATCTCTTTTTTAAGAATAATTTATTTATTAAAGATTTTGATCAATTATAAAATGAAAATTAATTATTTTTTAATAATGAAGAGGTATGTATTTTAGTTATTTATTATTTATTAAATTACAGTTTAATAGTGACATATTGTCAAAATAAAAATATGCTTTTTTGAAACTTTAAAATTTAAAACTTTACTTTGATATTTATTAACATTAATACATAGTAAGATTAAAGTATGCATATTATATGATATTTATTAATATTAATATATAGTAAAATTAAAGTATTTTAATTATATGGATATTTGTGTTTGGTTTCGAATAAAGTTTCTATAATTTTAATTTAATTATTAATAATTATTAGGTGGATAGTAGGAATTTAAGCTCTATAAAATATTATAGAATATCTTGAAAATAGTTACAAATAAAAGGTTGAAATTTATCTTAAAACTCATGTAATATTTTTGTCATTTAATTAAAATGATTTAAAAAAATGACTTATAAATATATGTCATATAAACACGAGTTATCATTTTTCGGGCATGTGATATTAGTAAGTTATGATATTGGTACACGGTACTATAACAAAACTTATTTACACATCAAAAACCTCCATAATACAGTCAGATGAATCTCCATGATGTAAAATCTTGTTACATATTTTTTTAAATATATATTTGTTTAAATAATAATAATAATAATAAAGTTTGATATAATTTAATTAGTTTTTTGATCATTATTTTGTTATGAATTATTATGTAAACTATGAAAATCAAGGTTCAAATTCCCTGAATCAAACCAATTTTTTTTAATTTTTAATTTTTATTTTTTATGATGTTTTAAAAGCTTACCAATATATATATTTTATATATAATTTAATTATTTTTTTTATGATTTTTTAAAATCTTATCCATATATATTTTATATATAATTTAATTATTTTTTATAATTTTTTTAAATTCTTAGACTATCAAAATGTAAACCTTAACCATTTTATAACTATCCTTTCCCTAACACACGATGAACAACAAAAATTACTAATAAAAAAAAAGTTTAAACCACAAAATTGTTAATAGAAAATTATGTAAAAGGATTCTTAACCCAACGTTAATAACTCTTCACTACTTCACGGAATTGGACTTCAGTACTCCTTCACGGGATTGGACTTAACTCTTCACTACTCACTACTCTTTCACGGGATTGGACTTCACTTAACTCTTCACTACTTCACGGGATTGGACTTCTTCACTACTTTTTCTTCAACTCGAGAAATCTCTTCACTATAGCTCTTCATTGCTCTTTCACGGGATGGGACTTCTTCGTCACTTTTTCTTCAACTCAAGTTCAAATAAAATGCTTCTTAACCTAACATTAATAACTTTTCACTACATTTTTTTCAACTCGAGAAGCCTTGCTAAAATAAAAGGCTCTTAACCCAATATTAATAATTTTTCATTGGATTGGACTACAAGACTTATGAAGACAAAAGATTATATTTTTGGGACTAATAACTCTTCACTACTTTATCCTCTTCACTACTTTATCAATATTATATTATTGTAATAAAAAGAAAGACTAAAATATAGAATGGTTGTTCAAAAGTAACATTAAATAAATACAAAGTAATAATAAAGAATAAATGTTAAGTAGTGTAACATGAAATAAATGCAAAGTAATAAAAGGAACAAATTTTGAATAGTGGTAGGGAATAGATGCAATTTACTCGCAAACAATTAATGTTAAGTTATAGTTGGTCAAATAATTATTGATGGTTTCCAACATGTAGAACTAGAAAGCTATAACGGATTTATGGCTTTATTACTCCTATTTATTGAGTGCCATGGTTGGAGAAAAACATATTGGGGCTTGTAACCAACTTTTATGATTTCAATTCTTTTTTGAGTTTCTTATGTTACTATTTCATGGTATTGTTGAGAGCATAAAGACTCTGCAATATATTTTAACCATTTTAGTTGTTGAAAAATACATTGAACATGATTTACAGTGTGGATTTTTCCTCCCCGTAGTAGTTTCTCTTGCAAATCATTTTCTAATGGTTGCATCTGCTATTTTTGCTTTTTCTACAACTATGTTTAGCTAATTTCTACACATTTTTCTCTCATTTATTAGTGCAATAATTACACACTCGTTCCTCCTTTGATATGGTCCTAGAGCCTAGTCACCTAGGATTCGAGGGGTTAGAGAGAATATTTTTTAATCTAATCTCAATTTTTGTGGGATCTTGTATAGAAAGAAATCTTGTTGTAAGGAAATGGAAAGCACGTCTAGATTAGAAATAGAGAAGCTTAATGGAACTAATTATGAGTTGTGGAAGCTCAAGACAAATGATATTCTCATACATCAAGATTTATGGGTTGCAATAATTGGAACCAAACCCGTTGGTATGGAAAATGAGGAGTGGGTGGTGTTGCAGAGAAATTTGAGAAGGTTTATGAAGCTTTCTTTGAATAATCAATAATATTGAATGTTTTTAAAGAAAAAATTGCAGTAACTCTGTAGAAGACATTGGGGGATTTGTATTAGGCTAAATCCTTGGTTAATAAGCCTTTTATTTGGGAACAATAGTTTTCCTTTAGAATTAGTGATGGTGATTCTACAATTGACCATGTAAATTCATTTAATACTATTATGACCCTATTGATATCAGTTAGAGTGAAGAAGGATACAGAGGATATTTGAATGACCCTTTTCTATCATTTTCCAGATTTATTAGATAAATTAGAAATGGCCATTGGAAACATTGTAACGAAATTTTTGTTTAATGAGGTCATGGCTACTTCACCCTTTTTGGAGGTGAAACAAAACATTTATTATTCCACTAATAAGACCTTGGATACTCATGGAATATTTAATAAGAAAGGAAAAAGAAGAGAAAAGTGGAGTTCCAAATCTTGTGGGAGATCATGGAAATTCCAAGGAAAATTGTTAGAGCTATGAAAAAGTTAGGAACTTTACATGAGAATACAAGGAAGAAAAAAAGAATAATGATAAGGAAAATAATTATTTTAATGACGAGGCTAATTAATATTCTCAAGAGGAAGGTGGAGATTCCTTTTTGTAGCTTCTTTTCATATGAATTCACATCAAAAATGGTTTTTAATTTGTGGAATATGATGGTGGAATGGTATATCTTGGTGAGGACCCTCCTCCTAGGATAGTTGGTCATGGTAGAGATGTGATCAGATTCCTTGATGGTATATTAAGGGTTTTGATGTACTTTTTCACATTTAGGGTCTAGTGAAAAACCCATTATTAGTATGGAAACTTAATGATGGGGGTGTGTAGGTTTGTTTCTCTTAAAAAGGGTGTCTGATGGCTTGAGGAGTTATGGTGCTCACTAAGGGTGTTTATGTGGGAAATTTATTCCAGCTTGATTCAGGCATTGTTCAATGTAGTAGTTCTTCATTTTCCTATAGTAGATAGATATATAAGATCTAGACCTTCAAAATCACAACTTTTATCTACTCTTGATTGTTATTATTTTTGGGTACCTTAACAAGATCTTTATTTAGAAAGAAAGTTACTTGTAGAGAAGACAAATTCTATGGCATTAAATATTGGCCCATATAGGCAAGAAGTGCGTATAGGGCTTGAAAAATAAACATCTTATTGATGGGCTGAATTATTGAGATACTAAATTTTATTTTGATTAGAAATGCAGATATGTAAAACAAAGAAATTTTCAGTTTTGTTCTAATTCTCACAAATCTTCTCGGTTTTTGTACTTAATTCATTTCTATGTAGTTGGCCTTATTAAAATTGTTTCATTTTATAACACTTTGTATTAAGTGTCATTCATTGATGATTATTTAAAAGGACATGGGTATGTTTTCTTAGAACTAATTCTATTTTTTTAAGTTGGTTTACATAGTTTAAAGATATGTTGGAAAATTAGACTAATAGAAAGATTGATAGATTGAAGATTTTTAATGATGATGAGTTTTGTTCTAAAATTTCGACATATATTGTAAGGATAATGAAATTGAAATACATAAGAGAAATACATATACCCCTCAATGAATGGAGTTATAGAATGGATGAATAGGATTTTGATGGAAAGAGCTCACAATATGCTTGGTGGAGCTTGCATAGAAAATAAGTTACATGCATAAGTAGTTGCTACTACATGTTACATGATTAATAAGACTCCCACAAAAAATATTTTGGATAATAACCTTATAGAGGTGTGGATGGGAAATAATCCCGCGCTTTAACATCTTCAAATTGTTTTTTGTGAGACATATGCTCATGCACCTAAGAATATATTGAGGTTGAATAACAAGGCTATGAAATGTATCATCATCAACTATGGCTTTGGTATGAAGGGTACAAGCTTTTCGAACCCATGGAAATAATTTTTTTGTATAATAGTAATCATTAGGAGAATTTTGAGGTAAAAAATGGGCCTCAAAGTGTAAATGTACTAAAAAAATTAACTTTAATATAACCAATAGGATTTAATATGATGCTGCCATTCCTAGGGGTAAATATTATTGGAGGGGAAATAAGAAAAATACTTTTTTCAATCACATCTTTGACTATCTCCTTATAGGTTTATTGAAATTTCAAGTGTGGGAACTAATTAGATGTGAAATTAGATTTTTCCTCCAATGAATACCATTATACATACTTTTGAGTAGAACTAATGAACACATTTTTGTCATGATTTTTTGTTTTTTTTATGCATTCGTTGGAGGTTAAATTTAATTTTTCATTCAATAAGTTCCCACACGTGAAATTTGTGTAAAAATATGAGGAGATAATTAAAAATTACAATAAAAAAATACTTCTCTTTATTTTCCTTTAATTTATTATTTTCATTTGGAGACTCATTTCAAACCTTAAAATTCCCCTAATGGTTACTTTCAAAGAAGATTAACCTTCTCTGATAGTGTTGTAACTATAGGAGGGATGAGAAGAAGTATATGGTTCAATTACCATCCAAGACTGAGAAAGTTGAACCAAAAAATGAACAATAACTTAATGGTCGGCTTGATGACGATGAGGGTTTAGAGATTTTGGAAGAGGAGGAACAAATTCCAACTCAAAATTTAAGGTGATCAACTTGACAAACAAGGTAACTACAAATTTATGATTATAGTCATATGATTCCAAGTGTGTATCTATTTTATTTGTTGATGTTGATAAAACTATAACTATGAAAGATGTAATAGAGATGAGAGATAAAGAGTCCTAGTGATTGCCCATGAACGACGAAATGGTTGTACTTAGAAAGAATTATACAAAGGACTTGGCACCATTTCCCAATGGATCAAAACCCATTGGATGTAAAGAGGTGTTCAAAAGTAAGATTAATTTATATTCAATGTTGAAAATCATAATGCAAGGTTTGGTGCAAGAGGATATTCTCATATTGATGATAAGACTTTGATGCGATATTTTCACATCTATTAAGTTAACAACTATTAGGTTCCCATTATTTATATTCACATGTTTTGATTTGGAGATAGAGCAAAGGAATTTGAAAACAATATTCCTACATGGTGACTTAAAGAAGGAGATCTATATGACACAACCAAAGAAATACATTTAAAAAGTTTAAGAATTATTGGTTTAAATATTAAAAAGACTTTATATGGTATCAAATATACTTCTAGAATTTGGCACCAAAAGTTTGATTTTTTTGTAAGTATTGTTTATATCCAAATGATATTGTAATGTGTATTATGAACAATATGGTGGTCTTTTCCTTGTTATCTATTTATATGTAGATGGTATGTTATTTTTTGGTAATAATAAATATGTGATTCATGATTTGAAGCCTCATCTTTAAACACAATTTGAAATGAAGGAATTGGGAATTGCAAAATATATCTTAGGAATGGATTTCGTGAGGGATAGAGTAAGCTTTAGTTGAGCCTAATTAAGTATGCAAACTTTGTGTTATAGCATTTTCACATGGTAGATTGGAGGAAAATTGAGTGTTCTAATCTCTATGGGAACTAAGATTGTATTTGATCAGTATCCTAAAACACCCACAAAGATGGAGGATATGGATTTTTTTCCTTATATTAATGAAATTTCTTGTTTGAATTATGTTATAGTCAATACTAAACCAAAAATTTTCAAAGTAGTGAGAGTATTGAGTCCATTCATGCTTAATATTGGTTGTAACATTGGAATGCAGTGCAGAGGGTTTTCTAGTGTTATCATGGTACCTCTAAATATTCCATTTGTTTTCATATTGATATATTAGGGGACCCACACTTAGTGGATACATAGGGTTATGTGGATTTTGGGTGGGGAGGTGATGCCATTAGGAGTTCTACAAGTGGATACATGTTTTGATTGTTTGGTGAAGTAATAAGTTAGGTGAGAAAATGATATGTTATGTTTTATTTATCGACTATAAAGGTGGAGTATATGGAAATTTCTTATGCCTAAAAGGATGCGATTTCACATATGAGATTGCGTTCAAAAGTAGGTCTATGTGAAATAGCTATTACAATTCAATCTAATCGTAACAATGTGATTTATCTAGCTAAGGCTGAACCTTTCATGTGAAGACAAAACATATAAATACCTAGAACCATTCATTTTGGACATGGTAGAGGATGGAAAGGTGATACTAGAGAAAGTTGAAAATTTACATAATGATGTAGATGCATTGCTGAAAACAATGAAAATAGATGAATTAAAATGTTGTTGTGAGTCTATGGAACTTATTTCCCTTAGTAATTAGCTCACAATTTCATAAATTCTCCCTTATAATCATGCAGGGTATATGATAAGTGAGAGGATGTTGTGAAAAGGGTTTCATACACCTTTTGGTCCTATAATGAAGTAGGTAATGATTTTTGAGTAATAATAAAGAATAATTGTAAATCAATAAAAAGGAATAAATTTTGGATAGTGGCAAAAAAATAAATGCATATCACTAGTAGACAATGAAGCATTTTGTCATATAACTAAGTCCTAGAGAAACCTTTCGTTAATGTACGGAATATCGATTGTCGTGAAATTTTCTATCCCCCAATCTTGTTTCCCCAACCTTTTCAAATGCACCTTGTTTCATAATCATCAAGGTCAAACCTCCAGGGTGATGTGTCAAGTAGGGTCCACGATCATTCCACTGCACAATTCCTCCTGAGCTTGCGATTCATCCACGTGGATTATTATGGCACTTATACTTTCCACCTCGTTCCAATGCCTCGTCACCTCGAAAATAAAACTTGTGTTTACTTTGGAAACCTTTGGGGTTAAGTCGTTGGGGTGATGTGTCCCCTTGGGACCAGCTGTTGCACCTACTACCAGTAAAAAGAATTTCATGATTATGTTTTTTTGCCAATGTGTACCACTTATCCATCTCAAATCATCGGGGTGATGTCGAAACCATCGTGTTTGCCACATGTACACCATTTCCGTGTCACTTGCTGATAAGTTTCATGTGTCACCTATTTTTGTCCTAAGCCACTTGAAAACACTAAATTTGCATGCCACATGTCATCATATGGAGTGCCATGTGTCCCAAGTGATATGGATTTATGCACGAATTAAATGAAATACAAAACTAAAAAAACCATAGAGAAATAGTGTAAACTAAAATTTCATTAATTAATAACAAATACTAAGAATTGCTTACATCCAGAATGGAAATAAACTAACCCCAACGATGGTAGCGTATCTATAAGAAGTGATGTGATGGATACATGCCTCTGAATTGTGTTAAAATGAGGTTTGAAGGCGTTTTTATTATCGATAAATAAGGGAGAAATATAAAAATCCAAAAACCTAATGATCAGGTGCTAAGTGTAAAACCTCAAAAATGAAAGTGCTTGGAACTAATTGGAAACTGAACGAAAATGAAGAGCTTATCGCGAGGAATCTAACACAATCAGTTTTGTTGAAAAAAAAGTCTGAATGAAGGAGATAGAGGCTGTTGTTCGTTTTCCTAAACAGTTAAAAAATTTGCAAAATAGTGATAGGTTGATGACATGGCAGACTAGTAAGCATGCATGGAATATTCTTCAATTTTTGCCTAGTGACACTGTGACAAGTGTCACAACAGGATTCACCAGTTTGGTTTGAAAGTGATTTTTTTTTAAGGATCTGCTCCTAAGGTCGAATTCAAATTTTCTTTTTATATATGGATGGGTAGGCAACCAGAGGCTGACACGTGGTGCAGCCAGGGGCCATCACTTGCCCCCTTTGGTGGACCCTCTCCACTAATCGAATTTCATATTAACCTAAGGTTATGGGGGTCAGATTAATATTATTATATGGTGACACATATATCATTGGTCAAATCATTTTATAATATTCAGACGTGTTATATTTATATTGCAAAGTTCACATTATATGCGAAACTTCCGAATCAACATACATTTTAATCCAAAGTTTGATGGGATCATATATACCAAATTATAGATGGTATAAACCTAGGGTATGGGTTAATAATCGTGTGGAGAAAAACACATATGGAATGGGCTGAGGTCAGGGCTCTAATCCACAACCTCCCCCACACGAATGGAGCGGCTAACCAATAGCTCACAACTTTAGTCCTTGTAAGGCTATGGGTGCTGCGTATATTTGAATTTCAACGAAACCTTCGATGGGGGTTTGGAGGGGGCCAACCCCCTCCCCATGTGACCAAGCCACCATAACCATGACGGGATCCAACATATAATGCGTGGATTAGTGCTTATGCGGGACTAATTACCATAACACACAGCTTAAGAAATTGTTAAACCATGATTTTTTTTAAACCCGCTTATTCCGCTAATTGCACTTATCCACAGTTAATTCGCAGTTTAATCAATTTAACTCACAGTTTAACTTGGCGGAGTTTTAGGGGCACCTCCAAAACCGGTGGACTGCCAACTTTGGTAGACTTATATGGAGTCTTCTCCAGAGTTGGAGGACTAGATTTCTTAGGAAAATTGAATAAGTCATATCTTGATCAATTTTCGACCAATTTTGGCTCAGGAAGAGTCATTCCTAGAAGATTGGCATGCTATGAATCCATTGGTATATGTTTTAGAGGTAGAGGAGCACGTACAAATGTGTTTTTTTTCACTTTTAAGAAAAAGGAAGCCTAAGGCCACCAGGAGGGAAGACCATGCCTAGATTTGTTGAAGGCCAAATTGAGAGAATGAATAGTCATTTCTGATATATTTTGACATTATGGACTCATTGGAATATGTTTCAAGAGCTGTAGGTGAATGTAAACAGAAATGTTTTCACTTTTGAGCTAATATAGAGGCCCAAGGCATGGGAAGCTTGACCAAGGAGATGTAGGTCAAGAGGGGTGAAATCCTTCATCAAAAATCTGTGTCGATGGATAAATTGTGATGGTTTGCTATGTATTTTGTTGCTTCTATTCAGAATTTGGTTTTCATACTTTATGCTCTTGAATTCACTCATAAAACTCGGTTAAATTACCCTTTTGACACACATAAGAAACAAAGAAACCTATGTACATCAAGCATAAGATCAGAAAATAAATTTTAAATCTGAAGATGAAATTAGCATAGAAAAACTATTATTCATTCTCAAATCACCTAACCATAAGAGAGGAAGACCCAAAATTTTGTGGACCCCATTGGGGTTAGTTGGTACACTAACTTCCCAGGGTCGTAACTTTGTCATATGATCTCTATTTGATGTGTATGATACCTCGTTAGAAAGATATATTTGAGGACTAAATTTTTTTATCACAAATTGTTGATAAATGTTTTGGGTTTTTCCCATTTTCCAAAAAAAAATTGTTTAGGGCATCAAAACGACTCTAGAAGTTCAAGACCCGAAAAACTACCAAAAATAGTAAATTGTGGTACAATTAAGGAAATTGAAAGAAAGAATGTTGGGGGTGCAAGTGGAATAGGCGGGTGGCCATCAATATCCACCTGGATCAGTTCTCCCCACTTAGGAAGAAATGGTCCCCATTGTGTTTAATGTGTCCATGAGATGGGGAAACCTATATTGAACTTCGTCCCTTGTGAGCCACTTTCTATGGTGTAGGAGCTAGCCAAATTTGACAAATCGATACATTTGGATCCTCTATTTGCGAATGTTATTGATATATGTGTCCATGATATGATTAGTTGTGGCCTATTCAATATAGTCTAGGTTGAGCTTTATTGGTACTAATTGCTCATCAATGTTTGGTGTGTCCCACAATGGTGGAAAGTATGGTGGAAGGTGGTCCACATTGAATATGGGGTGCAAGCCAAGGAATGGGGGGATACTGAGATCAAAAGAGTTGTCTCCCACAATCATGGTGATGGCGTAAGGCCCGCATCAGAATGGTTGAAGCTTCCAATGGGCTCTAACAAGGAATTATTTTTGTAGATGTAACCACACTTTATCGCCCACCTAAAACTTATGTGGCATCGATGATAATCATGTAATTATTTGTACTTGGCATTGGATTTATCCAGTATGTATTGAACCTACTAGAAGATGTGTTGAATGCGCTCAATAATCCTAGTGTCTTTATCATCTTCAGACTAAACATGGGTAGATTCTTCCTGTGTAGTTGCAAAAGGAAGTGTAGTAACAACCCTGGTGAAAAATCGATGTAATAAAAGTTAATAAAAGAAAAATAATAACCACGATTGATGAGACAATTATTCCAAGCTGAAAGGTGGGAAAAAAATCCTAGTGGGTGTTCATTTCGGTTATTATAGCTAAAGGAAATTGGAAAAGGAAATGGAAAAGGCTTTAGAAAGGAAAGAGGCATTATTTGGCATTTATTTATGAAAATAGTGGAAAATAGCAGAAAAGGAAGGTGAAATGTCACTAGTTGCATGTGAGGAGGAAAATGAAGGAAAATAATGGAAATGAAGAAAATAGAGACCTCATTGATAAAAAGGCTTATGAGGATTAGTTGGCGAGCTTTTAGTCAGTGTAATTTTTTTCAGATCAGTTTTGGAGCTCTCGCATTATTCTCTCTCTCTCTCTCTCACTCTATGAAACTTAATTTTTTCTTGGAGCACTTCAAAATTGGATCAAGAAAGGAAAAGAAGGAAAAGAGGAAGAAATATTAAGCAAAGAAGAGCAGGGTCAAGCAGATACAACAAGATTCTTTGCAGCTATCAATTTGCATGTATGATTTCCTTTCTATATTTGGCATGCATGGTTATGCATGTGTGTTCTTGATTCTCTTGATGTCATTGGCATGCGTTTTTCTAGGCATTAAATTTTTCTTCAACCTTGCCTTGCCATTTATAGATAGTCTTGAGGTGATAGGTTTTCATTTTTTGGTTGAACTGGATTGTCAAATGGATTCGAAGTTGAGTGGGGTGGATCTTCAAAAGAAATAACACATGGCCTAGTGATTCCTGAACTAGAATGTGGATCACGGTAAATAGACTAGCATAGTAACCCATGAACCAGACTATGGATTGCAGTAAAGCCAGCTATTATGTGCCTTGGTGGGCCTAGGAATCCTCAACCGGTGAATGGCGGGATATACTATGGTAAATATTAGAGGTGTGTGCCCTCAGTCAGGCCTAGTGATCTAGTGGGGATTACAAATCCTAGAGGGTGGTGTCTCGAGTATGTCCTAGTGATCCCTGGATGAGACTGTGGATTGTGGCAAAGCCTAGAGAGTAGGAGGCAGTAAAATTCCTCATGGTGTAGGTGGATAATTCTCATAGCATCCATGCTTATTTGGTTCCTTTTGGTTGGTTATGGGTCCCACATTCATGCTTGGAATATGGCACGGGGCTGATTGGATGAAGAGAGATTTGGCTCAACCAATCTATGGTTGGGTGGAACGTGGTAGTCCCATCTCGGGTTGGTTTTTTCATTCATTAATAAGAGGTTATTTCCTTGACATACAATGTGTAAATGTACTATTTTATATGTGGATTATATGGCTGATGTATCCTTGATAGTTTTTTTGTTATTATGCTGGTTATAAGCATGTATTATGTCAATGATGATGTATGGATCTTCTCATGTTTTGATTTTTAAATGAATGAATAATGTTTCTATGAATTAATAGATGATAATGTATATAATGATATAAGGGAACAATGTGCCTTAGTGATTATCAGATAAGTATGAGACCCCTATGCTCAAATATGTTATTTAAAATTGTAGATTACACATTTGTGTTATGTTTGATGAAATTCCTGTCATGGCTAGCAGTGGTCCAGTTTAGACCATGTCAATGTTTTTGCAAACATATAATTATGCCATTGTTATAATTAATTTATGAACCTATCATTGAGTTATGGGTAAAGACCTGGGATTTGGGCTTCAAAAATTAGCTAAAATCCCGAGGACGCTGGAATATGTATGAGGAAAAAAGTCCATGGATGCATGTACGGCCATGATGTGGGAGCATCCAGGGCCTCCCAAATGCACCCTTGTCAATATCAAGGGATCATCCAAGGGTTTACTGGTCTAAAAAGTCAGTGGGGTTGAGGGGATGGTTACCTGAGTGGTTGGGATGGCTCCTGGGAGTTTTGTTGTTGATGTGGAAGGTCTATATGATGTGTTTATGTTGATTCCACTTTCTTAAGGTCACCTAGGAGGTTGAATCAGATCATAGTGCATGTCGTCACATGTTTACCCCAGTTGGTAGGTTACTTGAGTATATGTGGGAGGAGGGTGTTATAGATTGGTATCAGAGTGGATTTCATTCTCTTTGGGTGTTGTGTTGTTTCCATTCTCTTTGTGTGATATTTGATGCCACAGAGTGGTATCAGAGCATGATTCAACACTTGGACTGGATGGGCAGAATATGTTTGTTGTGCATATATGTTAGTTTCATATGTTTTATGTATGTAGACTCTATGATTGTTGTGTATGCATGATGGTGGTCATTGTTGCAATTGTGTTGCCATGCGAAAGTTGATGGTGTTATTGTTGGATGTGATCATCATGAGTGCATGTCGGTTATGAATTTGTTATGCATGGAAATGTCTATATGTTGCTATGCATGCATTGTCATGGTTATAATGGTTTTCCATGAGGTCATTGTAGGCATTTTAAGTTATCATGATGTTGTTGATATGTTATGATGCTGATGTGTTGGTTGTTATAGAGCAGGAGATGCAAATCATCAAAGTGAATTTGCAGCACTAGACTTTGGGGTAAGAGAAAATCATCATATAGGTATTGTATGTTTGGCATGTGGGTATGTTAGTTAATGGATTGTTATATGCATGTTTATCATTTTATTGTTGTTTTGGTTACATGCATGGTAGATGTTATTGAATTAGTGTGGTCATATGCACATGTTTCAAAAAGGCATGAATTATAATAACTTGTTGTTATGTGCATTGTTATCATTGTTTCCTCTTAGCTAACTTGATTATTATATGTTTTCCATAAATATGTTATATGTTAACTTTTTGATTGTTATATGATAGTTAATTTGATACCATTAGGTTTATTGCATTAAGATATTGGTGTTATATATATCATGCTAAATTGATTTGTCGTATGCAGATGGTTAGGGTTATTACATTCAAGTATGAGTCGATATATTTGTGATATTGTGTTGTACTAATATAGATTAATTGTGCATATGTGATTGTTTGGAATTTTTTTTATGATTTTATGATGTGAACATGTTAGCTAGTTACTATTATGGATATCATGACCTTATGTATGTCTGTAATATACCAAAAGGGAGAATGCAGTAATACTAAAACACAATATAAGATCTGTAGTAATGTAAACAATATATCTAAATACACCATTAAAATGTATAGAATAGTTGAGCCATTTTATTATATAGGAGGTGGATAAAACAATACAACAGTGCTCAAAATATTAGACACTCAAGCCAAAGAACAAGGCTAGAATGACCCTAAGGTCCTCCCATAAGAGGGACTACGTAACTGCTGACTGCTGGAGAAAAATACTGCATTGTCCCTGCTGGAAAATGCTGAGGCAACAACTTCCGGAAAATATAAAGTTAGATATGGGCAGTTTGGGAGCTCCGATGATGCTAAAAATTTAGATTCGGGCTCTATGATGGATACCCAAGATAACCCAGAAATTATTTTCCATATCTATGAGTTTAGGAAAATCACCCTCTTAGGGCTTGCACATATACACTACTGGGTGTGCAGATATGTTGCATGAATTGAAGAATATATGGCTGCAATGTTATACAATCAGCTCAATGCAAGAAGGGTTGATCGCTTCACTAGATCATTGGGCTAAAAGCTCAAGATCTAGCTCCTCCAATCTCCTCCACTGGATGTGGTTGCTGATCACTCAACAACTTTAGAAAAATGTGTTTTCAGAGAGGGAGGCTCAATAGCCTGCCACTAAATATGTCAAATCAGGTTAAAAATGGTGGAAACAATGAATGGAAAGTGAGGAGATGGTCCCTCACAGGATTTCCAGCTGAAATACTAGAAACTTCCTTCCTCCTTCAAATCTACAAGACTGAACTGCGCAATCCTTGAGGGGACTATTACTACATGGAGGTAAAATAAAATGGCCTAGATGTCGGATAGAGATCTACTGCTCCTGAAAGTCTGAACATGAAGCAAAATGTGAAAGGATGAATCCGCCACTGGTTTCCTAGCTAGAATTCTAGAAAAAACCTCCTGAATATGGCACCAATGCTTGATGAGGAATGTAGCTCAATAGAAACCTTCCCAGAGTAGGCACTCAGAGTACCTCGTGGGTAAGGGTGGGATTTCTACTCTGAAACACCCTGTGCTAAACAACACTGTAGACTCAGCTAAACAACATAAACGTGCATATAAATGTCACATGACAAATCTAGATCTAAATAGATCAAAATTAATAATACCAAGCCTGCCTTCTATTGTGCCTTCATCTTCCTTAAATAGATTTTGCAACTTGCATAGCCCTGACCCACCTCATAACTGCACTGTACATGTGGCTACTAGCCTCCGTGAAGATTGCGTTGTCTCTCCATGATCAACATCATGTGTGCATTAGATGCACCACTTCCTCCACTATGTTATCATAAGTGCTTTATGTCTTAATTTTAATGCACCATGATCTTAGTTGACCTCCTCCAAGGTCCTCATGATTTTACATTAAATATCCATGATCTCCACTCTTCCTTCATTTAAGAAGCTACTCCACTATTCCATAATGTATATCTAGATCTAAAATATCCACATTCACACATCAAAAGTGGATTTTATTCATCTATGGTGTTTGTGGGTCCCTCCACCCTCTTATTTACTTAATTAAGTATGAAAATTAAGAACTCTAATATTCCAATTATCTTATGAAAAATTGGGAATATTATAGTCCTCCCCACCAAAATGTTGCTTGTCCTCAAGAAACTGCAAAAGTGGATGCTACAGCAAACATCCTCCCTCCAAATGAAATCCTCATATGGAAGGCCTTCCCATCTCTCACAATGTGTCATGCATGTCCAACTCCAAAAATGCCTTTCTAAAATGCCTAGAATGGCCTCCAACTGAAAAGTTAGAAACCCATCCTCATCAATGAATCTCCAAGTGGCAACCATATGATGTCTAAAGATCTCTTCTATACATGAGATACATGAAATGAAGTGGTTTCTTCCCAAAGTGGAAAGTCCCAACTCATGAACTATCTCTCCAACCCATGATACATAGAGTAGATTGCATCTATCAATGCTCTCATCATTAGCCCTATTGGCCATGTAAGATCCAAACATAACATCAACATAGTGAAAAAAAGAAGTAGAGACATATGGATGAACATGAAAAATGTCAAACCATATTTTCCCAATAACAACCACCACAACAAAGCCTTATGATGCCATGCTAGATCATCATGAAAACAAGTAAGAGAGCCATACTATCTCAATAGAAGCCACCACATCAATGCTTCTTGTTGCCATGCCAAATCAACATCAATATAAATGTGAGAGACATAATCTCTCAAAAGAAGCCACCACAACAACGCCTCTTGCTACCATGCCAAATCAACATCAATATAGATATGAGACCCATACTCTCTCAATAGAAGCCACTGCAGAAATGCCTCTTGCTACCACACCACATCATCATTGTACCAAATCTAGTGGCCATATTCTCTCAAGAGAAGCCACCGGAGCAAGGCATCTTGTTGCCCCATCACATCATCATTATAACATTGTACAATGGCCATAATCCCCCAACAAAAGCTAACGCTGTAAGGCCTCCTGTTGCCATATTCCATCCATATCATGTAATGTATGGGGTAAAATCAACCCATACTCTCCCAAAAGTAGCTAAAGCAACAAGGACTCTTACTGCCACCTTAAATCATCATGATGCAAGTCATGGAGCAACAACATACTAATGGACATGTGGAATGTATCATAAGAACAATAAAAATAAGCTCCTTGATGCCACATCACATGAGAGTTATGCTTAAACCCAAACCCAAGTAGATACATGAACATGAGATATATCCCAAATAGAATTACATGATAAGTCATGAGACATATCCCAAACAAGAGAAAATACATGGACATAAGATACAACATGAGATGTCCAAACTCTCTCATCAAAAACCAGCGCAACCATGCCTCTTGCTGCTGCATCTCATTAGTGATATGTATGTTATGGATCCTGGAAATGTGAGATGTTGGGTAGTATCCATACTCACCCAAAAGTAACCAGTGCAACCATGATTCTTGCTACCCGGAATCATAGATCTATAGGAAGGTAGGCAACCTCCTACTCCTCATCCAAATCCATTCATCCCAATGTGGATGATGAATCATGCCAAGCTCAACCTTGGTATCCTCCCATTGTAGAATACCAACGTCCTCCATGTGAATAGCTTTGCATTCCATGAAATGTTGAAGTGCACCTCCATTGACGTCTCTCCATGAGATCCTCTCATCATTGGCCCATTGGAACCGATAAGGCTCCATCCGTGTTGTAGGTAGAATATCCTCTTTGATCTGTGAGGAGCTCATCAAGAAAACTTCATCTTGACAATGGAAAGTACTCTCCATCACAAGATTTCTACCATGGATAATCTGCCCCTCCAGTGCTTCATGAGTGAAGCTACCTTCAGAATGATCCAAGAAAAATGGGCCTCTCTAATCACACTGCTACTAATTAACAACATTGTAGATCTGCAAGGTAAAACATGTGTTGTCTCATGGCCACATACAATGCTAAAATCAAGGTCTGACATTGTACTGAATAGGATTGTGCTCCTCCCATCTTCTGCAACTGCACACTTCAACACAATGTGTTTGGTGTAGCTCAACCATGAAAAACTGGGATAGCAATACATCTTATCCTTGATCAAGTCAAGGGTCCTCTGTGTAGTGATAATTTGCTACTCCAAATCAGCAAGGTGCTCTAATCCTTGGTTATGCATTTTTCTTGATGGCATGGTCTCACATATCTCAATATGAGGTACTGAAATAATATGAGAAGAAAGGATATGAAAACCTTGGATAAGATGAATATCGGGAACTTCTTGCACATCTACAAGAGTTCCTTCCATCAGTGCAATGGTCTCTCCAACCACTGGTACTGATGATGGTTGCTCTTCTACTGTATCAGTGTTGGTATTTTCCTCCTCCTCCTCACGCACCTCAAGAATCATGCATGGGGCTCCAAATTTCAAGAGCTTAAGATCATTCTGCAATGATGAACGTGATCCTCCTCCTGATGTAAGTACATTTGTAGCTGATGGTGGTGGTAGAGGCTGCTCTTCCTGAGTGATAATGAGGACATCTTCCTTAGGCTCTTCATGTGTTATCTCCTCAATGATGGCAGATGTCACTATGTGAGATGTCTCTGATTTCTTTCTACCATACCTATTCTTTAGTCTTAGAATGAAATATGCATAAGCATACACTTTCATGTGTGACAAGTGACTGAACCACCAATCTCTTGCTTCACCTTCAAGGTGCAGCATTGGAATATCCCCAACCTCTCTCTCTGCTACAGGAGATTGTAGAAAGAGTGTAGCCAACTCCTCCCTCCAAGCTCTCAATGTTCCTGTGGCAGATCCATCAAATGTAGGCAAGACAAATCTATGCCTCTTTCTTCTATTGCTGCTGCGAGATATTCTTTCTTCTTTGAGTTGCAAAAATTGTTGGAGAGTGAGATTCTCCATTAGGGGAATTTTGAGGTCTAAAATGGGATTCCTAAGGAAATAATAAAATAACAGTTAAACCAATAAAATAATATTTATGAATTTTCAATTCAATTTTTGCACCAAAATCCATGTAACCATAGTTAAATTCAATTCAAAATTTGTACCAAAATAAAATCAATAAAAAAATTGTATTGATGTGACTATAAATAAGAATGAGTTTTTCAAGAAAAAGTCATTATCATTAAACAACTAATGCATTTTTCCTTTGTACTTAAATAACTTAAAATAAAATATAAATATAAATTTATAAATTCTTAATTATATTATATGCTATTAATTAAAATTTATATTAATTAAATTGTATAATAACATGTAATTAATATAATATATAAAAATAATATAATATAATATAATATAATAAATGTATAGGGATATGCATTGTTTCTTTCAAGAAATATGAAATGACAATAATGCTATTTTATTTAATAAGTGTGAAATGGCATTTATTATGAGTACTTTACTTTGACTTTAAAAGTACTTAGAGCACTACCATGGTTAACCATGAGTTTTTATCCACCATTGAGAATGTAACAAGTAAGTGCCTTTAACTCAAGCAATGCCACCTCAACCATTAGGGATGATGTCATCCCCTAAAATGTGATCGGTTCTCATAAAGTGAATTTTGATTGTACATTTTCCTTAGGAGGCCCATTTTAGACCTCAAAATTCCCCTAATGATTCAGTGCTCTTGGCTGTGATTTGTACTCAGACATATATTTTCTTAGGGTCTAATGCCCTAAGTCTCCTTCATATTCATACCATTCACCTTCCTTCTCAAAGAAAGGGTATCTAGTAGAATAATGTGAAGCTCTTTGCTTCTCCAGTTGCTTCTTCTACTGACAGGAAGTGCTGGGACCTTCCTCATCAAATCTTCTTCTTGGATCCTCCTTTTTCCTTTCTCTCTTCATTTGTTTGACCTCCTTGGAGAGATCTTGCATGGATCGAAAGAGAAGAGTGGAAAAACTACAATCCTCTTTCATGATAGATCTCTACTATTTGTTTCTTCTTTGATGTTAAAGATGAAGTGCCCACAAGCTGAGCCAAAGATCATGCTCTGATACCACTGTAATATCCCAAAACAGAGAATGCAGTAATACTAAAACACAATATAAGAACTAAAAAAATGTAAAAAATAAATCTAAATACACCATAAAAAATGTACATAATAGTTGAGCCATTTTATTATATAGGAGGTGGATAAACCAGTAAAACAATGCTCAAAATATGAGACACTCAAGCCAAATAAAAAGGCTAGAATGACCCTAAGGTCCTCCCACAATAGGGACTACGTAACTGCTAACTGCTGGAGGAAAATAATGCGTTGTCCCTGCTAGAAAATGCGGAGGCAGCAACTACTAGAAAATAGAAAGTTAGATCTGGGTAGTTTGGGAGCTCCGATGATGCTGAAAATTTAGATCCGGGCTCTATGATGGATACCCAAGATAACCCAGAAAGGATTTTCCAGATCTATGAGTTTAGAAAAATCACCCTCTTAGGGCTTGAAAATATACACTGTTGGGTTTGCAGATCTACTGCATGAAATGAAGAATAGATGGCTGCAATTTTATACAATTAGTTCAATGCAAGAAGGGTTGATCCCTTCACTAAATCCTTGGGCTAAAAGCTCGAGATCTAGCTCCTCCAATATCCTCCATTGGATGTGGCTGCTGATCACTCAATAGCTTCAGAAAACTGCATTTTCAGAGAGGGAGGCTCAATAGCCTGCTGCTAAATATGTCAAATTAGCTCAACAATGGTGGAAAAACTGAATGCAAGGTGAGGAGATGGTCCCTCACAAGATTTCCAACTGAAATACTGGAAACTTCCTTCCTCCTTTATATCTACAAGACTGAACTGTGCAATCCTTGAGGGAACTGTTGCTGCATGGAGGTAAAATACAATGGCCTGGATGCCAAATATAGATTTGTTGCTCCTGAAAGGCTAAACATGAAGCAAAGAGTGAAAATATGAATCCTCCACTAGTTTCCTAGTTGGAATTATAGAAGAAAACTCCTGAAGTTGGCACCAATGCTTGTTGAGGAATGTAGCTCAATAGCAACCTTCCCATAGTAGGCACTCAAAGTCCCCCATGGGTAAGGGTGGGATTTCTGCTCGGAAACAACCTGTGCTAAACAACACTACAGACTTAGCTAAACAACATAAGCGTGCATAGAAATGTCACATGAAAAATCTAGATCTAAATAGATCAAAATTAATAATACCAAGTGTGCCTTCTATTGTGACTTCATCTTCCTTATATAGATTATGAGCCTTCCATAGCCCTGGCCCACCTCATAACTGTGCTGTACATGTGGCCACTAGCCTCCATGAAGACTGCGCTGTCTCTCCATGATCTCCATCATGTTCTGCATTTAATTCCCACTCTCTCCATCATGTGTTCATTAGATGCACCACTTCCTCCACTATCTTATCATAAGTGCTTTATGTATTACTTTTAATGCACCATGATCTTATTTGACCTCCTCCAAGTTCCTCATGATTTTACATTAAAGATCCATGATCTCCACTCTTCCTTCATTTTAGAAGTTGCTCCACTACTCCATAATGTAGATCTAGAACTAAAATATCCACATTCACACTTCAAAAGTGGATTTTATTCATCTATGGGGGTTGTGGGTCCCTCCACCCTCTTATTTACTTAATTATTGTATGAAAATTAAGAACTCTAATATTCCAATTATCTTATAAAAAATTTGTAATATTACAATGTTTGAGTTGATATGTTGAGAAGTTATATTGTGCTAATCTTGATTGATTGTACAGGTAAGATAGCCTCCCCAGAGATACATTAAGGTATGAGCTGGCTTATGTTGTCTACTTCATGCTTGAATGCTTGATTATGTCGTCTATTTTGTGTTTGGGTGTTTGGTGTCTATTATGTTGTCTAGTTAATTTATCTAACATGGCACATTTATAGTTTGTTTGAATTTTTGATTAATCGTATGATATGAGTATGTGTTTGTAAGATTGCATGAAGTAATGATCATGTTTTAAGATGGTTGCACTAACACTTATGTGTTGAGATAGTTGATATGTACATGAGTGTAAGTGGGAGATAGTTGTAGCATTATGTATTATGACTGATGATTGTGAGTTAATTATTTACTATGAAATTTTTTGAGACTTGGTAAAGGTTGGTTTCAAATTGATATGTATGTTGTCTTGATCTTTGGAACATGTGGTTGACATGTGTGTTTAGTTACAAGGCAGTGTGTTTGGCATAACAAGGTAAGGTAACCGATATATTGTATGTTTACATTATACACTAAAAATTATGTGTTTATGGTTGTATGATTCATGGGATTGCATGGAAAAAGAGACTGCCATGAAATCTTGAAGAAGGCTAAGGTTGAGATTTCCCTTGGAAGCATTGGGAAACCATGGTGATTGAGTCATGGTGTTTTTTTCTAGTTTTATGCTTTCGATATATGTGATTTTTTGTGCTTGATTTGATGTTTTGTCTATGTTTGGTGCATGATCATGCCACTTTGTTTGTGGTGTCTTATTGTTATTGGTTTGAATTTTTTTCTTCTTTGTTTGTTTCTTTTTCTCGCCTTTTATGTTTTAAGGGTCTTGGGAATTCGTTGGGAAAGAGGAAAGTTAATTTAGTAGGGGAGAGTGTGTGGTACCCAATAGGTAATTAAAGAATTAGATAAATCCCGATGCATGTATAAGGGAAACTCAAGGTAAGAATATGACATCCAGTTGGATTGGTTGGGTCCATTGAGGTAAATGGATGGTGGTAGAATAATTGCAAGATAGGTAACATGAAAGGTAAAGTGAATGGATCTGAGGTGTTAGATGCCTTGGCTATGTCAGGAACTATTGTTCTCAACGTTGTGCATGTTGTGCATGAATAAAGGAAGTTATCTTAACCTATACCTTATGATATCTAGAAATTGTGTGGTGATCATGATTATGTTGATTTTTATACATGTATGTATGTATTTCATCTTTGATAGGGTCGTCATGGATCATGATTTTTTAATGTTAATTTTTATATGTATATATGTATGCATGTATGCAGTTGTCTGACAGGGTCATGATAGATCATGATTGTTTTATGCTAATGCTTTGCGAACATCTCGATAACATCCTGATTTTATCTCAAAATCACGTTTTTTTGGTCTAGCCGATGTTTGCCGATTTTGAAAGATATTTTTATGGTATCTTAATTTTGCCAATGTTTGCCATTTTTTTATCGATATTTTTCCAATTTTTATGATTTTTTGGTTTTTCAAAGCCTTGCCGATTTTATCCCAATGCCGATGTTCGCAACATTGATTATATGTATATATATGTATGTGTGTATGTCATTTTTTGACAAGGTCGTCAAGAATCATTCTTGTGGAGGAATTACTGCTTATGCAGGTGAATGGCATGAAGAGGTTCTTGGATTATGAGGAATAAAGTGGGAATAAATACCATGAAAAATATATAAGGTCAGTATCATGTGGGTATGAATTGATATTATGCGATTACACTACCACATTTCAGGTTAAAATCCGATGGTGGAATCTGAAAAAAGGATAAAATCATAATCGATGTCGGACGTTTAATGTATTTTTTTGTTTTTTTTTAAATCCTAATGATCATCGACTATGCGACATTAATTACATAGAGCCGCATATTCGACGATCATTTTCTTGTCACCGGAAAATGACGAAATTTCGGCATTAATGGCATTTTACCAGCCAAATTTTGGCATTAATGGAATTTTACCATTGTGCAATGTTTATCCGACAGACTAGCATTGAATATCCAATGGGAAATTGATTTATATATATGTAGGGATGAATACCTATTTACAAGTGCCACATTTTTGTTATACATCCCATGGTTTTGAAATATTATAGGTCTATTTTGAGGTTAATTTTGATTGATAATCATTGCTAAAAGCTATTTGGTGAGGAAAAATGTCAGATATTATTCCTCAAGGAATGGGCCAAGGAGACATGGGATCGACATCGGGGGCTTCAGAGAACAGAAAATTTTATTTCCCTCGTAAAAACTGCAAGGGCTTGAAAGTAAGGAGACTTTTAATAAAAACAACTAAAAATCATTGTAGAACTTATGGACATGTTGAAGCCAAAGACAAATATCATATATTAGTAAGTAATTATTCATTATCATCCATTAGAACATAAGAGGTTTGTTCTTCATATTTATTATACATGCTATAAGAGACTTGGTATTTACTTAGTTCAAATATATAGTCAATTTCACAAGTGACAATCTTCCAAAATATTCATTTTGTGTTTTATGCATTGAGAAAAAATAGCATGATGAGTTGTAGGTAGTTAATTTTCAATTAATATTTACATTTGTTCATGAATACTTATGCTAGGTAGTTTGCAATTAATATTTATGCTAGGTAGTTTGGAATTAATATTTATGGTAGTTTGCAATTAATATTTATGCTAGGTAGTTTTGCCATTCATCGATGATCTCTATCTCTCTCTCTCCAAAAATAACCTCATCTCCTCATTGGTGCGCTATGTTTCTCACTTTTTCAAGTTTCTACTGCCATGATTTTATTTTTCCCTCCCTCGTAGCACTAGGTTTTCCAATTTCCTTCATTCCTAGCACTAGATTTTTAAATTTTCCTTTTCATAACACTATATTTTTCACTTTTTTTAAATTTCTAGTGCTATATTGTTTCTCATCTACCTTGTTTTGTAGTGCTAAAATTCCTCGTTTCCTTTTCCAGTGCTAGGAATTCCAAATGTGCCCTTTTTTACTACTAGGATTCCTAATTTCTCTTTATTCTAGCGTTGAGTTTTTCATTTAGACTTCTTTCTAGCAGTAGGATTTGCAATTAGGATATTTTATAGTAACATTGATTTTGAAATTGTACCCTTTTCCAGTGCTAGGAGTCTCCAAAAGTCCTCATTCCTGTTAGTCATCAGTAATTTTTTCCTTTGTAGATGACTAAATGCTTATCCTTAGATTTCTAGAAACAAAGTTCATAAACATTGTGAGTTCTAGAAATCTCACTGCCTTCATTATCCTTAAGATAATTTTTCACTATTTCATCATTCCATCATGTCAAGCTCTGCTTACCAACCCCAGAAAATCCATTAGGGGCTCATGTCACTCATTTTGTTTATATTTTGTCACCTGTGACCCAAATCCTCTTTTTTGTTTTGCCTAAACCCTCCACTGCTACCTAAGGCCACCAATCAAAAAGCTCTATTGTGCCTCCCAAAAATACCGCAAGCGTTGATGATCTCAAAACTATCTCTGTAGGCTCTTTAGATAAATCAAGTACATTGGATTTTGGATCTTCAATACATCAGTTTATCATAAAATCTTTTTTACACTTGATGACCCAAAAATATAAGTTTTCAGTCCAAAAGCCAAGTCCAAGGAACCTTCCACTAGGTCACCTAGGGTTTCACAAGTCATAGGGTGGATTTGGTGTCCTAAAAATCTCTGTTTTTCTTGTATAAAGAGACTTCTTTCAAAGAACAAGAGGGACAAGTAAGTTTGTCCAAAACTGATCAAAGGGCCATTCAAGAAAGTTCTCCTTGGCCTAAAGCACAAATTCTGCAAGGGACCACTGCCCTTGCTCACATTTATGCAAAAGGATTAAGATGGCCATCATGCCTAAAAAGAGGTAACGTAATGGGGGGAAATCATCACAATAAGACCATATACAGTAAAGAGAAAGGCAATAGACATATGTTTTAGAGAATCAGGGTTTTTGTGACTCACTGGAAAAACAATGTGCCAAAGAAAGAAATCAGTACAAGGACTACAAGGACAAAATTCACCTCAACTCCATCTAGTGCACATTGAAGATTTTTAGAAATAATAAATGAGTTTTGAAAGGTTATAGAGAACTTAGAAGACAACATTGTTTACTTTTCTCTAACAGCCCTAAAACCTAGGATTTTGGAAAGATGGACAGAACAGGTCCAAGACAGATGATAGAGCCTCCTTCATAACAACAAGTGGCATTTCAGGGGGTATCCAAGGTACCCTCTAGGGTTTGTCAAAGCAACATTAATTCACTGCACCAAAGGAAGAAAGTGGTAAAGGGTATCAGTATAAGAGGCTGAGTTTCCAAATACAGTCATAGAATTAATGATCAACAGAAAGGAAAGCATGAGGTGAAATTCCCAAGGAGGGACCAGAGATATATCACGGTCAAAATGGTCAAAGGAAAAAACATGTAATTGGTCTAAAACAGAGAAGAGAAGCCTCCAACAAGGGTTTCCTTATCAAAAGTATATTTTGCAAAAGATAGTTAGCCATGAGTGACACTTCTGCAGGACTGTCAAAGATAGCTACCTACAGGAAGATTGATAAGGTCAAAAAAACCTGATATATCTCATGATGATGGCACATATAAAGACTAAAGGAGTTGTTGATACCAACTTCTAGGGTTTTCACACCAAGATGTTTTCACTGCTTCAAAGTGAAAACATGACATAATGTTAGTTGAAAGAAGGTCAAAGTTATTCTCTTCAGTCTCATCCACCAAGCAATCAAAGGCATAAAAGGTACAGGACTAAAGATTCCAAGGTGAAAAGTGCCAAAATAATCACAAGTTCATTTTTTACAAGTGTTGAAATTCATGAAAAGGATAAAGTGGAGAAAACCTTCAAAAAAGAGCACTAATGTCATTGTATGCCTTTTTCCTCAAAAAAAATGTCAAAATGACCTTTTTCTTTTCAAGAACTGGTTCATGTTTCCAAAATGTGGGTAAGAGGAAAATTTTAAGCTTGTTAAAAGCTTTTCAATCCAATGGAAGCATCAAGATGCTCCAGCCAAGGCAAAAAACCATTTTTTTTTCTTATATTTCTACCACCTACAGGACAAAAAGACCAAAAATTCAGTGAAAAAGAAAGAAAGGAAACAAACATTAGAAAAGTGGGTTTTATCATAAAATTATTTTTCAAAAAAAAAGGTATAAAGGCCTCCATTCCCTCTTCCCAAAACTCATTTTTGTCTTTGAAAGAGAGATAGAGAGCCGTTGAATCATTTTTAAGGGTTTTCCTAAAAACTGGGTAAAATTTCCCATTGCTACGCGTAGGCAGAGGCGCTGTGCATAGAGCCTTTGGCGCTGCGCACAGGGGAGGAGAGGCAGTGTTAAATAACACTGTGCTATGCATAGATGGACCGGCACTATGCACACGCCCAGGTTAGGTTCTGAGCTACCCACAGAAACGGGCACTGCGCATAGGGGAGGACCCGACATGCCCGTGTAGTGGCCTGAGCTACCCACAATCAATGGGCGCTACCCATACACCAGCCCTACATAGCCCGATAGGCCTGTGCAGAGGCCTGAGATACCCACAATCAACGGCGTTGTGCATAGACCTGCACGACAACCCGACTCGCCGACGCTGTGCACAAGGACACCTGACCCACCCGACGCAGTGCATAGAGGCGTGCAGAGGGCACAACTGAAATTCCCAATCGGGTGGGGGTGCGCATAGGAGAAATTTGGCTAGGGTTGCCAAACATTGGTCAAAATCACTCTTTTTCCTCCTCAAATTTTCCCTAGGCTCTTGCACGAGTTAGAAAAGGTTGGTGGTCACTTTCCTTTGCCATCCCAGTGTTTTTTTTGCATTGATAATCAAAGAAGGGTAACAAAAACCTAAATTGGCTAAAAAACCCTAATCTTCATGGAAAACACTCATATAACCTTCTAGGGAAAAATTTACCAGTTGGAGAGTGGTCATTGGTGTAAATACACTCAGTACAAGCTAGACATCCTTCAAGCTCTAAAATTCCACCTTTGGACAACTCTTTTGATGGAGATGATGATTGCATTAAATTCCTCTTTTCGAGAGGACCAAAATTGATCTAAAAATTATCTCATTTGTACAAGTGGCATTCCTAGACTTCTTCCATTTTGTCTCCATTTGTTAAAATTTGACCTCAGCATCACTCATTTTTCCTCGCTAGACCTAAAAGCTCTCCCAAGCTAAAAACCAAATTTTCCAAGGATACAATCAGTCACTATGTCTAGAGAGGAGGTAAATACCAGTAGTGATGACGTCCAAGGGCCTATCATGCCAAAACACAAGGGAGGAAGAACTAATAGGTTTGAGCCCTTGGATACAATTCAAATCACCTCTTCTCCCATGATCCTAGCATGTTTTCAAGATGTTGGATGCTATCAGTTCTGTGAGAGGGTTAAACAGGTCTAAAACCACGAAGATTTGACTAGGTTGTTCATTCTCAGCCTACAAAACCACCAGGTAAACCTAGCAGGAGCAAATTTTGAGCTAAAGCCACAAGGATACTAGATGTGGGTGAGAGATGGTTCAAGAAGAAGAAATTGGCCTTAAGCTACTATGAGACCTTCATCAAACCTAGGTATCAACAGGGTTGCAAGACCTTTTTCCCTTTCTCTCATCAACTAGAGAGATATGCCCCACTAATGAGGCAGATCATCAAGTACTTCACTTGTGAGGGGAGGTACTCCAGGCTTTACTCATATCACATAAGGCTGCTAATACACTTCACCAGGGTTAAATTTCTAAACCTACCATACTATCTCTACTGGAGCATTGAAAAAATGGCTTCAATAGTAAAGAAAAGGAGTTATGCCCACCAAATTCAAAGCCGTTTTCACCACTCCTTGGTTAAGATGATTGTTTTACACTAGCTAGAGCAGCAGGGAATCCCTTGGGAAGTTTTCATCTCACATGATATATCTGCAAATTCCTAAGCCTTCATTCAACAAAATTTTCCCTCCACTTCACACCCACTTACCTCCACTCCTCCATCACCCCCTAGAGATCATGTTCCATCACCTCCACCCATGCCTTCTCCACAAGGAAACTTACCTCTTTCTTCTTCTCCTGAAGCATCAAATGAGGAAAACAATGATAATGAAACAATTCAAGAGGGGACAGAGAAAATGGAAATGGAGGACAGTGAAGTTAGTAATGATGATGATGAATTTGAGGAGCAAGAAAATAGTGATATCCTTGACATTCATGTGCAAGAAAGTAGCGTTGAGGCACAAAGCATGGAAGAGGACAGTGAGGCAGAAACAAAGATCAATGAAGAAGAGCAGGAGGATAATGTTGATGAGGAAGGAGGAGATGAACATGGCAGTCATGAAGACAAAAAAAGTGAACATTTGGAGGAAGGAAGTGATGGTAATGATACCAATGAGTCAGTCCCAAGTACAGAAAAAGGTGGTGTTGATGAACAAGATGAGGACCTAGAAGATAGTGAAGACAATGATGAGGATGATAGTCAACAAGAAAATGAACATGACAGTCAAGGGGAAAATGTGCATGAGCATGACAATGAGCACAGTCATAGTGCAAACAGTGACAATATGGATGAAGATAATGAACATGAAGAAACAAAAGGTGATAAAGAGGAAATAGAAGATCAAGAAGAGGAAACCAGTGAGGCACAAACATAATTTGATGAAGGGGACAATGATAAAGAAAATAACATTGATAGGACAATTAGTGAGGAAATGGACAACCAAAGAGGTAGTCATGACAGTCATGACAATTGTCATGACACTAATAAGTCTCTAAATGACAATGAGAATGAAAGTGAGAGTGTAGGGAATGATGAAGAAAAGGACACTAATGAGGAACAAGGTAAAAGTGAGGCAAGTGAAGAAGTTTTTGGTCAATTTAAACACCAATGTGATAGTATAGAAGGTAGTGAGGAAAATGAAGATGATAATAGTACTGAAGGTCAGGACAATAGTGATCAAACAGAGCATGAGGTGATTGATGGAGACCACAGTAAAGATAAAGGAGATGATGAAAACACCAAGGGTCACAGCCAAGATAACGACACTACCAAAACCATCATCACTCCTCTCACATGCACATACCACAAAGGGACAAGGAAAGTGTTTGCTGCCTCCAAAAGGCAAGGGGCCTTTCCATTTGCATCAACTCCAAAGATGGAAAAGGGAAAGGAAAAGATGGAAAAGGGTAAGCAGTGGGTAAAGGTGACGAGAAGTAAGAAAGTCAAGAAAGCTACTCAAGAACCTCAATTCATTGATCTAGACAGTGACAATGAGGACAAGGAGATGACCACCAGATTTCTACTCCTAACCAAAGATGGAAAAATTAAGGACTGGGAGAGAGATTTCGAGATGGCACAACGTGTCATTCAATATTACATGAATTAGCACAAGCACTTCAAGAAGGTGAAAAGGGGCCTTTCTCTCCAGAAGAAAATGACCAAGCACTATGCAAAGAAACACAAGCTTGTTTGTTCCAAACTGAAGGAGGCCCTCATGGAGATAAAAAACCTAAAAGAGGAAAAAGAGCATGATAGCCTTGGATTTTTGGATGAGGCTTCTCGACAGGTGTCCAATACCTCTTGAGGGACCACTCCACCAATTTTGGGCAAATTTGAACAAGATTTTATTTTTTTGAAATTTTGAGGCCTCTATGCACAACACCCTTGGTGCTACGTAAACACTTGATGCATCCTCAGCTTGAAAACTTGAAATTTTTCGATACCTCTCATCATCATCAGTCTGCTCAAAAAATTTCAGATCATTTGGAGTAGTTTTGATCCCCAAAATGTCAAAAAACACCTAATTTTTGACCATTTTGCCTCATTTTCAGGAAGGTGTTGCGCACAAAGTAGTGTTGGGAGAATGGATTTTTGGATAAGAAAATGGCACTCATTTAGAAAAATTTAAGAATTTCTAGAAAGTAGACTCATCAGGCTTTCCAACGAGCCATCACGGAGCCAAATCAGACATTGGGAAGGGGGCCAAAACTTCGTCAGAAAAGACTCTATTTTCTGTTGAAGTGGCACTGCGCAAATGGACTGTCTAAGTGTGCTTTGGATCAAAAGTCAACAAAACACACTCATTTATTGAAAATTGAAATTTTTGAGTTTTTTTATGCAAATCACTCTAGAATTAGGTGCAAGAAGTTATTTTGGCATTTATTTCTTAGGATATTATGTGCCTTTGGCCTTGCATGGTCTCTTGGCCATAAATGACATTTATGAGTGATTTTGACATTTTCCAACCCTATCTAGGGTTTTTTTCCCTCTCTTGATAAGATAAATAGAGCATGAGGGATTCATTGTAAATGTTGGCATTTGATGAGCTTTGAGAGCAATACATGGTTTTTATGAGCTTGGAGAGGAAATTGGTGTTGTGACGTTGATGAATGGCTTGTTTGGCTTGATGATGGAGAAGCTTGTTTGCAGGATTCCTTAGCTTGGTGAATGGTGATGTCTTCTTAATTTGTTTATGTTTTATTTTTATCATTATGTTTCATCCTTCTTTGTTGCTATAAATCAGAAAAGTATAGGTTGAGACATGCTCTTTGAGGCACCTCAATTCTCCTGTTTGTTATAGCCTTAATGTTTTCCTCTGCTGGTTGTATTTGAAGAATTATTAGCTGCTCTTCAAGCCTCCTTATGCTTGTTTTGTTTCATGCATGGATTAGTATGTTAGTTTACAAGTATGATTCACGGTATGCCCTGTTTACTTGAAGCTGTCCAAACTCTATCTTGAAACCTCTCTTTGGAATATTTGTTTGCTAGGTTAAGTTAAAGAGGTCTCGTTTGATCTTTCCCTTTTGCCATGCCTACAAATGATATATTACTTAACAAAGAGGAAAATATGAACACTTAACAAATGATATATTAATGCCCTTATGTTTCCTAATTTTTGTTTGTACGGAAATAAAATTTGTGTGCAACTTGTTCTTATGCCACAAACTCATGGTAAGTCAGATTGTTTAATCCTAACTTAAAGCCATGCTTTCAATTTCATGTTTATAGCTTAGTGAATGAATCCTTTCAAATAGCTTAATCTTGAAAGTTGAGTAGTCTAGGTAGAGAATAAAAAGAGTTCATTATTATAATCTGAACTCTTCGAAGAAATAAGATAGAAATAGATAGTTTGTTTTGTTTTCAAAATAAAAGGATATCAAGGGGTTTGCCAGTTCAAGTGCACCCAAAGAAGAAAAAATGCTAGGCAAGTAGGTTGGGTAGGTAGAGATGAAGTTGAGCTAATCATATCTTTCATATTATTGAGATCACGGCTTCAACCAAGTATCAGCAAGTGAGAAGAGGTAAAAATCTGCCCAATGGATGAGGCACTGGTCTTCATAAAGCCAAAGATATGAAGTTCTAGAAACCTCCTGAAAAGGTGCTGCCCTCCCCAAGTGGAGCCACTGTTAGTCATCAGTAATTTTTGCCTTTGTAAATGACTAAATTCTTATCCTTAGATTTATAGAAACAAAGTTCATAAACATTGTGAGTTCTATAAATATCACTGCCTTCATTATCCTTAAGATAATTTTTCATTATTTCATCATTCCATCATGTCAAGCTCTGCTTACCAATCCTAGAAAATCCATTAGGGGCTCATGTCACTCATTTTGTTTATATTTTGTCACCTTTGGCCCAAATCCTCTGTTTTTTTTTTCCTAAACCCTCCACTGCTACCTAAGGCCACCAATCAAACAACTCTATTGTGCCTCCCAAAAATACCCCAAGCATTGATGATCTCAAAACTGTCTCTGTAGACTCTTTAGGTAAATCAAGTACATTGGATTTTGGATCTTCAATACATCAGTTTATCATAAACTTTGTTTTACACTTGATGACCCCAAAATCTAAGTTTTCAGTCCAAAATCGAAGTCAAAGGAACCTTCCACTAGGTCACCTAGGGTTTCACAATCCATAGAGTGGATTTGGTGTCCTAAACATCTCTATTTTTCATGTATAAAGAGACCGATTTCAAATAAAAAGAGGGACAAGTAACTTTTTCCAAAACTGATCAAAGGGCCATTCAAGAAAGTTCTCCTTGGCCTAAAGCACAAATTCTGCAAGGGACAACTTCCCTTTCTCACATTTCTGCAAAAGGATCAAGATGGCCATCATGCCTAAAAAGAGGTAAGGTAATGGGGGGAAATCATCACAATAAGACCATCTACATCAAAGAAAAAGGTAGCAGACATATGTTTTAGAGAATCAGGTTTTTCATTACTAAATGGAAAAACAATGTGCCAAATTAGGAAATCGGTACAAGGACTACAAGGAAAGAAGTCACCTCAACTCCATCCAGTACACATTGAAGATTTTTAGAAATAATAAATGAGTTTTGAAAGGTTATAGAGAACTTAGAAGACAACACTGTTTACTTTTCACTAACAACCCTAAAACCTAGGATTTTGGAAAGATCGACAGAACAGGTCCAAGACAGATGATAGAGCCTCCTTCATAACAATAGGTGGCATTTCAGTGGGTATCCAAGGTACCCTCTAGGGTTTTTCAAAGCAACATTACTTCACTACACGAAAGGAAGAAAGTGGTAAAGGGTATCGGTATAAGAGGCCGAGTTTCCAAATATAGTCAGAGCATTTTCAAAATGATCAAAAGAAAGGAAAGCATGAGGTGAAATTCCCAATGAGGGACTATAGATATATCACTGTCAAAATGGTCAAAGGAACAAACATGTAATTGGTCTAAAACAGAGCAGATAAGCCTCCAACAATGGTTTCCTTATCAAAAGTATATTCTGCAAAATATAGTTAGCCATGAGTGACACTTCTACAAGACTGTCAAAGATAGCTACCTACAGGAAGATTGGTAAGATCAAACAAACCTGATATATCTCATGATGATGGCACATATAAAGAATAAAGGAGTTGTTGATACCAACTGCTAGGGTTTTCACACCAAGAGGTTTTCACTGCTTCAAAGTGAAAACATGACAGAATGTTGGTTGAAAGAAGGTCAAAATTCTTCTCTTCAGTCTCATCAACCAAGCAATCAAAGGCATAAAATATACAGGACTGAAGATTCGATGGTGAAAAGTGCCAAAATAATCACAAGTTTACTATTTACAAGTGTTGAAATTCATGAAAAGGATAAAGTGGAGAAAACCTTCAAAAAAGAGCACTAATGTCACTGCATGCCTTTTTTTTCAAAAGAATTGTCAAAATGACCTTTTGCTTTTCAAGAACTGGTTCATGTTTCCAAAATGTGGGTAAGAGGAAAATTTTAAGCTTGTTAAAAGTTTTTCAATCCAAGGGAAGCATCAAGATGCTCCAGCCAATGCAAAAAAACAATTTTTTTTCTTAGAGTTCTACCACCTACAGGACAAAAAGACCAAAAAGTCAGTGAAAAAGGAAGAAGGGAAATAAACATTAGAAAAGTGGGTTTGATCATAAAATTATTTTTCAAAAAAAAAGGTATAAAGTCCTCCGTTCCCTCTTCCCAAAACTCATTTTTGTCTTTGAAAGAGAGATAGAGAGCCGTTGAATCATTTTTAATGGTTTTCCTGAAAACTAGGTAAAATTTCCCAGCGTTGCGCGTAGGCGGAGGCGCTGTGCATAGAGCCTTTGGCACTGCGCACAGGGGAGGAGAGGCAATGTTAAATAACATTGTGCTGCACACAGACGGACTGGCGTTGTGCATAGATACCGACGCTGTGGATAGACACCGGTGTTGCACACACGCCAGGTTAGGGCTCGAGCTGCCCATAGAAATGGGCACCGCGCACAGGGGAGGACCTAACAGACACATGTAGAGGCCTGAGCCGCCCACACTCAATGGGCGTTGTGCATACGCCAGCCCTACACAACCTGACAAGCCCGTGCAGAGGCCTGAGCCACCCACAATCAATGGCGCTGTGCACAGGCCTGCACGACATCCTGACTCACCAGCGTTGCGCACAAGGACACCTGAGCCACTAGACACTGCACACAGAGGCATGCAGAGGGCATGAATGAAATGGCCAGTGGGGTGGCACTGCACACAGGAGAAATTTGGCCAGGGTTGCCAAAAATTGGTCAAAATCACTCTCTTTCCTCCTCAAATTTTCCTTAGGCTCCTGCACGAGTTAGAAAAGGTTGGTGGTCACTTTCCTTTGCCCTCCAAGTGTTATTTTTTCATTCATAATCAAAGAAGGGTAACAAAAACCTAAATTGTCTAAACAACCCTAATCTTCATGGAAAACACTCATTTAGCCTTCTAGAGCAAAATTTACCAGTTGGACAATGGTCATTGGTGTAAATACACTTAGTACAAGCTATGCATCCTTCAAGCTCTGAAAGCATTCCTAGAATTCCTCCATTTTCCCCCATTTGTTAAAATTTGACCTCACCATCACTCATTTTTACTCCCTAGACCTAAAAGCTCTCACAAGCTAAAAACCAATTTGTTCAAAGATACAATCAGTCACTATTTATAGAGAGGAGGTAAATACCAGTAGTGATGAAGGCCAAGGGCCTATCAAGCCAAAACAAAAGGGAGGAAGAACTAATAGGTTTGAGCCCTTGGATACAATTCAAATCACCTCTTCTCCCATGATCCTTGCATGTTTTGAAGATGTTGGATGCTATCAGTTCGGTGAGAGGGTTAAACAGGTCCAAAACAAATCAGATTTGACTAGGTTGTTCTTTCTTAGCCTACAAAACCACCAGGTCAACCTAGCAGGAGCAAATTTTGAGCTATAATCCGAATCCATTGCTAAAGCCATAGGGATACCAGATGTGGGTGAGAGATGGTTCAAGAAGAAGAAATTGGCCTTAAGCTACTATGAGCCCTTCCTCAAACCTAGGTATCAATAGGGCTGCAAGACCCTTTCTCTCACCTGCTAGAGAGATATGCCCCACTAATGAGGCAGATCATCAAGTACTTCACTTGTGAGGGGAGGTACTCCAGGCTTTACTCATATCACATAAGTCTGTTAATTCACTTCACCAGGGTTAAATTTCTAAACCTACCATACTGTCTCTACCGAAGCATTGAAAAAATAGCTTCAGTAGTCAAGAAAATGAGCTATGCCCACCAAATTCAAAACCTTTTTCACCACTCCTTGGTTAAGATGATCGTTTTACACCAGCTAGAGCAACAGGGAATCCCTTGGAAAGTTTTCATCTCACATGATATATTTGCAAATCCCCAAGCCTTCATTCAGCAAAATTTGCCTTCCACTTCACACCCAATTACCTCCACTCCTCCATCACCCCCCAGAGATCATGTTCCATGACCTCCACCCATGCCTTCTCCATAAGGAAACTTACCTCTTTCTTCTTCTCCTTAAGCATCAAATGAGGAAAACAGTGGAAATGAAACAAGTCAAGAGGTGGAAGAGCAAATGGAAATGGAGGACAGTTAAGTTAGTAATGATGATGATGAATCTGATGAGCAAGAAAATAGTGACGCCCTTGACATTTATGGGCAAGAAAGCAGCATTGAGGCACAAATCATGGAAGAGGACAGTGAGGCAGAAACAAATATCAATGAAGAAGAGCAGGAGGATAATGTTGATGAGGAAGGAGGAGATGAACATGGCAGTCATGAAGAAAAAAAAAGTGAAAAAACATGCAATAAAAATGCTGAACAGGACTTGGATCCTCTTTTATATGTTGTAGGTAGCTTAAATATAAAATGGATTCAGAAAGAAATCATTCTAGCTACACTAAACAGATCTCCCCAGCTCAAATATGCTCAAAAGCACCCCAATCCCACTACTTCCTAAAATAGAAATGTCGGAGACTGCAAGAGCGCTATTTTTTTTATATCATCTACAAAAAAAGATAATTTAACACATATCTATATCTTTCATTCATCATATAATCAGAAATGAGAGGTTTGACGTCTTTTACAAGCACATCGGAGCACCCTAGCAAGGGTTTCCAGCAAAATGGCAACATAAAGTGCAGCACTGCAGAAAATAACACTGTACCCAGCAACTTTGTATTAGACAATACTAAATGTAATATTAAATAGAAAAATAATACAGAAATTGGCCCAAGGCCTCCCTCAATAGACCTCTCGGAGTGATTTAGACACCTCCTCCACAGAAACAAGCACAAAATAGGAATGTATGACCTAGCTGTTGCTGCTGCTGTAGAAATGACGTAGTTACTGGGAGTGACTGCATTGTATATGGTGTATAATGTTTATCCTCAATACAAATGATGAAAATTGAGTTCAGGACCTCATCCTTAGATCTCCCAATCAGCTAGACCAAAGGTGAAGATGGAATTCCCGCATGAGAATTCTTTGCACTAAACAGTGTTGCAACTCCGGCTAAATAGCTGAAGCTTACAATCAGTCAAAAGACCAAAGCAAAGATGAACACCGAATGCCTTCTTTGCTGCTATCTCCTACTTCTTATCCTTGGTGAGCTTTCCCACCTTGGACCCCACTCATTGGTGATGTGACTTCCTTGAGAAGACTCCCCTTTCAAAACTGCGCTGCCCTAGTAGCTTTCCCTCCTCTTGTGACAGTGCTGTTGACTTGGTTGACTGGATCTAGCTCATTTATTTTCCCTTCTTTCACACCAAAGTGGATTTATTTTTTCCTCCTAATCCAATCCCTTTTCACACTGGGATATGTTTTATTGTCTTCCCTACTTCTTGTTTAAAAAATGTAGCAATTATAATATTCCAAGTAGTAGTGGCTAATTGGGAATATTACACAAGTACAGAAAAATGTGGTGTTGATGAACAAGATGAGGACCTAGAAGATAGTGAGGACAATGATGAGGATGACAGTCAACAAGAAAATGAACATGACAGTCAAGAGGAAAATGTGCATGAGCATGACAATGAGCACAGTCATAGTGCAAACAGTGACAATATGGATGAAGATAATGAACATGAAGAAACATAAGGTGATAAAGAGGAAATAGAAGATCAAGAAGAGGAAACCAGTGAGGCACAAACATAATTTGATGAAGGGAACAATGATAAGGAAAATAACATTGATAGGACAATCAGTGAGGAAATGGACAGCCAAAGAGATAGTCATGACAGTCATGACAACTATCATGATTGTCATGACACTAATAAGTCTCTAAATGACAATGAGAATGAAAGTGAGAGTGTAGGGAATGATGAAGAAAAGGACACTAATGAGGAACAAGGTAAAAGTGAGGCAAGTGAAGAAGTTTTTGGTCAATTTAAACACCAATGTGATAGTATAGAAGGTAGTGAGGAAAATGAAGATGATAATAGTACTGAAGGTCAGGACAATAGTGATCAAACAGAGCATGAGGTGATTGATGGAGACCACAGTAAAGATAAAGGAGATGATGAAAACACCAAGGGTCACAGCCAAGATAACGACACTACCAAAACCATCATCACTCCTCTCACATGCACATACCACAAAGGGACAAGGAAAGTGTTTGCTGCCTCCAAAAGGCAAGGGGCCTTGCCATTTGCATCAACTCCAAAGCTGGAAAAGGGAAAGGAAAATATGGAAAAGGGTAAGAAACAGGTAAAGTAAGAGATTCAAGAAAGCTACTCAAGAGCCTCAATTCATTGATCTATACAGTGACAATGAGGACAAGGAGATGACCACCAGATTTCTACTCCTGACCAAAGAAGCACAAATTAAGGAATTGGAGAGAGATTTTGAGATGGCACAACATGTCATTCAGTATTATAGGAATGAGCACAAGCACTTCAAGAAGGTGAAAAGGGGCCTTTCTCTCCAGAAGAAAATAACCAAGCACTATGCAAAGAAACACAAGCTTGTTTGTGCCAAACTGAAGGAGGCCCTCATGGAGATAAAAAAATCTAAAAGAGGCAAAAGAGCATGATAGCCTTGGATTTTTGGCTGAGGCTTCTCAAGAGGTGTCCAAGACCTCTTGATGGACCCCTCCACCATTTTTTGGCAAATTTGAACAAGATTTTATTTTTTTGAAATTTTGAGGCCTCTATGCGTAGCACCCTTGGCGCTACACAAAAACATGATGCATCCTAAACTTGAAAACTTGGAAATTTTTGGATTCCTCTCATCATCAACAGTCTGCTCAAAAAATTTCAGATCAATTGGAGCAGTTTTGACCCCCCAAAAGGACAAAACACACCTAAATTTTGATCATTCTGCCTCATTTTCAGGCAAGGTACTGCGCATAGAGCAGTGTCGGGAGAATGGATTTTTGGACATGAAAATGGCCCTGATTCAGGAAAAATCAAGAATTTCTGGAAATTAGACTCATGAGGCTTTCCAACAAGCCATCATGGAGCCAAATCTGACATCGGGAAGGGGGCCAAAAATTAGTCACAAAAGACCCTATTTTCTGTTGAAGTGGCACTGTGCAAATGGACTGTCTAAGTGTGTTTTGGACCAAAAGTCAACAAAACACACTTATTTATTGCAAATTGATATTTTTGAGTTTTTTGATGCAAATCACTCTAGAATTAGGTGCAAGAAGTTATTTTGGCATTTATTGCTTAGGATATTATGTGCCTTGGGACTTGCATGGTCTCTTGGCCATAAATGACATTTATGAGTGATTTTGACATTTTCCAACCCTATCTAGGGTTTTTTCCCTCTCTTGCTAAGATAAATAGAGCATGGGGGCTTCATTGTAAATGTTGGAATTTGATGAGATTTGAGAGAAATACATGGTTTTTATGAGCTTGGAGAAGAAATTAGTGTTGTGAAGTTGATGAATGGCTTGTTTGTCAGAAAGAAATCATTCTAGCTACACTAAACAGATCTCCCCAGCTCAACTATGCTCAAAAGCACCCCAATCCCACTACTTCATAAAATAGAAATGCCAGAGACTGCAACAACATTATTTTTATTATAGCATCTATAGAAAAATATAATGTAACATAGATCTTGAGCTTTCATTCATCATAGAATCAGAAATGAGAGGTTTGACCTCTTTTACAAGCACATTGGAGCACCTCGGAAAGGGTTTATGGAAAAATGGAAACATAAAGTGCAGCACTGCAGAAAATAATGTTGTACCCAGCAACTCTGTATTAGAAAATACTAAATGTAATATAAAATAGACAAATAATACGGAAATTGGCCCAAGGCCTCCCTCAATAGACCTCCCGGAGTGATTTAGACCCCTCCTCCACAGAAACAAGCACAAAATAGGAATGTATGACCCAGCTGCTGCTGCTGCTACAGAAATGACGCAGTTACTGGGAGTGACTACACTGTATATGATGTAGAATGGTTCTCCTCAAGAAAAATGATGAAAATTGAGCTTAGGACCTCCTCCTTAGATCTCCCAATAAACTAGACCAAAGGTGAAGATGGAATTCTCGCATGAGAATTCTTTGCACTAAATAGTGTTGAAACTCCGGCTAAACAGCTAAAGCTTGCAATCAGTCAAAAGACCAAAAAAAAGATGAATAATGAATGCCTTCTTTGCTGTTATCTCCTCCTTCTTATCCTCTGTGAGCTTTCCCACCCCAGACCCCACTTATTGGTGATGTGACTTCCTTGAGAAGATTCCCCTTTCAAAACTGCGCTGCCCTAGTAGCTTTCCCTCCTCTTGTGACAGCACTGTTAACTTGGTGAACTGGATCTAGCTCATTGATTTTCCCTTCTTTCACACCAAAGTGGCTTTATTTTGTCCTCCTAATCCAATCCATTTTCACACTGGGATATGTTTTATTGTCTTCCCTACTTCTCGTTTAAAAAATGGAGCAGTTATAATATTCCAAGTAGTAGTGGATAATTGGGAATATTACAGTCCTCCCCGCTTAAAAGTTGCTTGCCCACAAGCAACAGTAAATAAGGATGTTACAAGATCTTCTCTCCCTCCCAAGTGGCATCCTCATCTGGTATATTCCTCCATCGAATCAGATATTCCTTGATGAATCTGTTTCTCAGCTGCCTCTCTGTTATGTCTAAGATTGCTTCTGGTTGCAATATTAAGTGGCCCTCATCATCAATAGGGGGAATATTTATGTTGGAAACTACATTCCTCCCAATGGCCTTCTTGAGGCAAGAGACATGGAAGATATTGTGGATCTTGCTCCCCTTGGGAAGCTCCAACTCATATGCTACCTTACCGATACATTTGACAACCCTATATGGCCCATAGAAACGTGGTTTGAGATTCTCAGCTCCCTTATCCTTGAGTGTAGAATGTTTGTAAGGATGAAGACGGAGATAGACAAGATCTGCCACCTCAAACTGTCTTTCTGTCTGACCATAGTCTGCATACATCTTCTGCTGGATTTGGGTAGTGGAAATGTTGTCTTTGAGAGCCTTGAGTATGTCCTGGTTCTCCTGAATCCATTCCTTTTCCCTTGGAGCTTTACTTGCCCCAAACATAACATCAACAAATGAGAGTGCCTCATACCCATATAAAGCTTGGAATGGAGTCATGCCAATAGAAATATGGTGAGTAGTGTTGTAATAATACTCTCCCAAGTGGAGCCAACACAACCAAGCTCTTTGCTGCCCTGCCACATAGTTCCTCAAGTAGCCTTCTAGCCTCTTGTTCATTATCTCGGTCTGTCCATCGGTTTGGGGATGATAGCTGGTGCTTGGAGTCAAATTAGTCCCCACTAACCGGAAAAGTTCCTACCAAAAGCAACCCATGAAGCGGCTGTCTCGATCACTCACTATGGTCCTTGGGAGACCATGGAGTCTAAATACATCTCTGAATAAGAGCTTAGCTACCTATGAAGCAGTATAACGTGTAGAAATGGCAAATAAATGAGAGTAATTTGTTAGTCTATCAACAAAAACAAAGATACAGTCCTTACCCTGCACTGTCGGTAAGCTGGTGATGAAGTCCATAGAGATGCTTTCCCACTTCCCATCCGGAATAGGTAGTGGCTGCAATAACCCAACAGGATGAGTGTTTTCTCCCTTGTTCTGTTGGAAAATGGTGCACTCTCTGACATGTCGGAGCACATCCTCCTTGAGACCCTTCCATGAGAATCTCACTCCGATAGCTCTTTAAGTCTTTGTGAAACCTTGATGCCCAGTAAGTGGGGAATCATGTGATGCCAATAAGATCTTCTCCTTGAGCTTGGAATTCTTAGCTAAGAAGATCCAATCCCGGTAATAGATGACCTCATCCATCACTCTAAACCTCTCATCTAATACCACCCCATCAAGTATCTCACATGCAAAGTCATATTTGGAATACTCAACTAAAAGTTGAGCTTTCCAATGTGCATCCATGCCCCTCAAAGACAGTGTTGTAGGCCTCCTGGATAATGCATCAGCTACTACATTGCTCTTTCCCTTCACATATTCTATGTCAAAATCATAAGCTTGGATTTTTCTCACCCACTTCTGTTGTCTCTCCTAGAGTTGTCTCTATTCAAGGAAGAATCTAAGATTGTTATGATCAGTCTTCACCTTGAAATTATTCCCCACCAGGTATTGTCAGAATTTGGCTAATGCATGCATGATAGCCAACATCTCTTTATCATAGATGGGGTATAACCTCTCATGAGGGAGCAACTTCCTACTCTCAAAGGCTATAGGATGCCCAACTTGCATCAAGACTGCCCCAATACCTTCACCTAATGCATCACATTCTAGCACAAAAGGTTGAGAAAAGTCAGGAAAAACCAAAATAGGACAAATACTCATTACCTCTTTGAGCTTATCAAAATCCCTCTGCGTTGTAGGTGTCCAATGGAAATCTCCCTTATTTTTCAAGTCCGTGAGTGGTGCTTCTAGTTGTGAAAATCCTTTTAGAAACTTTCGGTAATAAGTACATATGCCCACAAACCCTCTGAGTTCTGTAACATTCCTGGGTTCAGGCCAATCTTTGATAGCCTGGATCTTCTCCTCATGTACCCTCACTCCATCCACTCCTATGATGTGCCCCAAATACAACATCTCTGTGAGGCCAAATTCACATTTGGAGAGCTTGGCATAGAATTGCTGCTGCTTGAGGATATGTAAAACTGTCTCAATATGCTGCAAGTGCTCCTCCCAAGTGCGGATGTAGATAAGAATATCATCAAAGAAGACCAATACAAAATTTCTCAAATGACCACAGAAGATGTGGTTCATGCATGATTGGAAAGTTGCTAGAGCATTGGTCAATCCAAAGGGCATTACTAGAAACTCAAAATTCCCATAGTGACATCTGAACGGTGTCTTGGGGATATCTTGCTCCCTCACCTTGATTTGATGATACCTGGATCTCAAATAAATCTTGGAGAAGTATTTAGATTCCCTCAACTCATCCATGAGTTCATCGATCCTAGGTATAGGGTACCTATTATTCATAGTCTTCTTGTTCAAGGCCCTATAGTCAATGCACATCCTCAATGTGCCATCTTTCTTCTTTACCAAAACCACAGAGGAAGCAAAAGGACTAGTACTAGGCCGGATGTGTCCTAGAGCTAACATCTCTTGGATAGTTCTCTCAATATCATCCCTATAAGCCTTCGAGTGCCTATAAGGAGTGGTGATTACTGCTTGGATCCCTTGTTCCAACTCAATGGTGTGTTCAAACCCTCGGTCAGGAGGTCTCCCTGGTGGGACATCTCCAAATACTGTAGAATACCGGTCCAAGAGAGACTGAACATCTGGATGCACTGGTGAATCCTTGCCCTTCACCTATGATATATGCAGCTCCACTGCCCATTCAACATCCCCTCTATGCAGATCTGCCTCCATCCTGTGTGCTGAAACAACTTGAGGGGGGTATGTGTTTATACCCTTGATATTTTGTTGCTGGCCATCCTTCCCTCTTGTCCATTCCATCTCCAAGGTTCCCCAGTTAGTGGTAACTCTCCCAAGAGTGATTAACCACTGGACTCCCAATATGAAATTGGTGTCTGGAATGTCTACCACAAAAAGGTGGTCTATCAATGTGTAGGTCCCCATAGTAATGGTTAGTGCTGGAACATAATTGGCACATTGCAGGGTCATAGCTCCTGGGACCAAAAATTAAAATCCCTCCAACTCCTCCATGTGGATTCCTCTCCTTCGTACCAGCTATGCATCAGTAAAATTATGAGTGGCTCCACTATCTATCAACATAGAAACTCTTTGCCCCATGATAGTACCATTCACCCTCAAGGATAAATAATTTGAGACTCCTCTTAACGTTGTAATAGCTCCCCCTCTTGGAGCAAAGTCTTCCATGGATTGTATAGCGCTGACATCCTTCTTGGAGAAGGTCTTGACATGATGTGTCCTTCTTGCAACACATTCTCCCTTCAAATCCTGAACATGGATTGTCTTCCTTGGTCTTGAGTGAGTCTCTTGCTGCAAAAAGGTTCTTGCCTTGGGCAAGATGTGTTGTAGATCTCTAGCTTTCTCCACAACTTCAAGGAGTGTGGTTGGTTTAGTGGATTTGACCAACCCTTGAAATGGTTCAGCCATCCCATTCATAAACATGCATACCTTCCTGCTCATAGTGATGTTGGATACCATCAATGAAAGCTGCAAATACTCAGCAATATAATCCTCAAGATCTCCCTCTTGCTTGAGCTTGGTTAACTTGGAAAAGTGGGCTTCCGGATCTCTTGGATCAAACCTCTCCACTAGATTTTTGGTGAAAGTTGAGTATGAAGTGATATGATGATGCCCAAGTGTGGTCAGTCCATGAAACCACCATTCTTGAGCTTCCCCTTCTAGGTGTAGCACAACTATCTTGATGGCTTCTATCTCAGAAACCTTGTTGAGCTGAAAGTCTGTGTCTAGCTTCTCTACCCAAGCCTTGGCTGTGCACTTAGGTGTCCCATCAAATGTGGGAAATAAGAACCCTACCATACTGCACTATAGGGCTGACCCCTGCATCAATTTCTCCTCCTTTTGATGAGGATTAATCCTCCTCCCATCCTTGATCCGAAAAAACTCCTGAAAGCTCAAGTGCTCCTTGAACCCTTGAGATTAGAGTTCATATTCTTCAAAATATTCTCCCAGGGTTCCCTCCTTATCTCCCCCATTTATAAATGAAGGCATGGTAGAGCGTTTTGATGCAGTTGAATTCCCCATGCCATTTGCAGTGCTGGTGCTTGCCTCATGGAAAAACTCTATATAATCCCCTTCATGTCTCATCTCCTTGAGGTCCCTTGCAATGTTATGCAGGGTTTGAAGTAGGAGATTTAGAATATCTTCCTCCTCCATGCTAAAGATAAGTCTCCCCCACAAGTTGAGCCAAGAGCAGATCTCTAATACCACTGTAATATTCCTTTTCAAGAATTTTTGAAATTTCTTCAATGAGGACACTGTATAAGGAAAACCATGCAATAAAAATGATGAACAGGACTTGGATCCTCTTGTATATGCTTTAGTTAGCTTAAATATAAAATGGAATCATAAAGAAATCATTCTAGCTACATTAAACAGATCTCCCCAGCTCAAATATGCTCAAAAGCACCCTAATCCCACTACTTCCTAAAATAGAAATGTCGGAGACTGCAAGAGCGTTATTTTTATTATATAATCTATAGAAAAATATAATGTAACACATATCTAGAGCTTTCATTCATCATATAATCAGAAATGATATTTTTGACCTCTTTTACAAGCACATCGGAGCACCCTAGCAAGGGTTTCTAGCAAAATGGCAACATAAAGTGCAGCACTGCAGAAAATAATGTTGTAACGAGAAAATATGTATTAGAAAATACTAAATTTAATCTTAAATAGACAAATAATACAGAAATTGTCCCAAGGCCTCCCTCAATAGACCTCTCGGAGTGATTTAGACACCTCCTCCACAAAAACAAGCACAAAATAGGAATGTATGACCCAGTTGCTGCTGCTGCTGCAAAAATGACGCAGTTACTGGGAGTGACTACATTGTATATGATGTAAAAATTTTATCCTCAAGACAAATGATGAAAATTGAGCTCAGGACCTCCTCCTTAGATCTCCCAATCAGCTAGACCAAAGGTGAAGATGGAATTCCCGCATGAGAATTCTTTGCACTAAACAGTGTTGCAACTCTGGCTAAATAGCTGAAGCTTGCAATCAGTCAAACGACCAAAAAAAATATGAATAATGAATTCCTCCTTTGATTCTATGTCCTACTTCTTATCCTTGTTTAGCTTTCCCACCCCGGACCCCACTCATTGGTGATGTGACTTCCTTGAGAAGACTCCCCTTTCAAAAATGCGCTGCCCTAGTAGCTTTCCCTCCTCTTGTGACAACGCTGTTGACTTGGTCAACTGGATCTAGCTCATAGATTTTCCCTTCTTTCACACCAAAGTGGCTTTATTTTGTCCTCCTAATCCAATCCCTTTTCACACTGGGATATGTTTTATTGTCTTCCCTACTTCTTGTTTAAAAAATGGAGCAATTATAATATTCCAATTAGTAGTGGCTAATTGGTAATATTACACAAGTATAGAGAAAGGTGGTGTTGATGAACAAGATGAGGACCTAGAAGATAGTGAGGACAATGATGAGGATGACATTCAACGAGAAAATGAACATGACATTCAAGAGGAAAATGTGCATGAGCATGACAATGAGCACAGTCATAGTGCAAACAGTGACAATATGGATGAAGATAATGAACATGAAGAAACAGAAGGTGATAAAGAGGAAATATAAGATCAAGAAGAGGAAACTAGTGAGGCACAAACATAAGTTGATGAAGGGAACAATGATAAATAAAATAACACTGATAGGACAATCAGTGAGGAAATGGACAGCTAAAGAGATAGTCATGACACTAATAAGTCTCTAAATGACAATGAGAATGAAAGTGACAGTGCAGGGAATGATGAAGAAAAGGACACTAATGAGGAACAAGGTCAAAGTGAGGCAAGTGAAGAAGTTGTTGATCAATTTAAACAACAATGTGACAGTATAGAAGGCAGTGAGGAAAATGAAGATGATAATGGTGCTAAAGGTCAGGACAACAGTGATCAAATAGAGCATGAGGTGATTGATGGAGACCATAGTAAAGATAAAGGAGTTGATGACAACACCAAGGGTCACAGCCAAGATAAGGACACTACCAAAACCATCATCACTCCTCTCACATGCACATACCACAAAGGGACAAGGCAAGTGTTTGCTGCCTCTAAAAGGCAAGGGGCCTTGCCGTCTGCATCAACTCCAAAGATAGACAAGGGCAAGGAAAATATGGAAAAGGGTAAGCAACAGGTAAAGGTGAGGAGAAGTAAGAGAGTCATGAAAGCTACTCAAGAGCCTCGATTCATTGATCTAGACAGTGACAATGAGCACAAGGAGATGACCACCAGATTGCTACTCCTAACCAAAGATGCAAAAATTAAGGAATGGGAGAGATATTTTGAGATGGAACAATGTGTCATTCATTATTACAAGAATGAGCACAAGCACTTCAAGAAGGTGAAAAGGGGCCTTTCTCTCTAGAATAAAATGACCAAGCACTATGCAAAGAAACACAAGCTTGTTTATGCCAAACTGAAGGAGGCCCTCATGGAGATAAAAAATATAAAAGAGGAAAAAGAGCATGATAGCCTTGGATTTTTGGCTGAGGCTTCTCAATAGGTGTCCAAGACCTCTTGCGGGACCACTCCACCAATTTTGGGCAAATTTGAACAAGATTTTGTTTTTTTGAAATTTTGAGGCCTCTATGCGCAACACCCTTGGCACTATGCAAACACATGATGCATCCTCAGCTTGAAAACTTGACATTTTTAGATTCCTCTCATCATCAAAAGTTTGGTCACAAATTTCAGATCATTTGGAGTAGTTTTGACCCCCCAAAAGGTCAAAACACACCTAAATTTTGATCATTCTGCCTCATTTTCAGGCAAGGTGCTGCGTACAGAGCAGTGTTGGGAGAATGGAATTTTGGACATCAAAATGGCTCTGATTCAGGAAACATTAAGCATTTCTGGAAATTAGACTCATGAGGCTTTCCAACAAGCCATCATGGAGCCAAATCCAACATCGGGAAGGGGGCCAAAACTTAGTCACAAAAGACCCTATTTTCTGTTGAAGTGGCACTGCGGAAATGGACTGTCTAAGTGTGTTTTGGACCAAAAGTCAACAAAACACACTTATTTATTGCAAATTGATATTTTTGAGTTTTTTGATGAAAATCACTCTAGAATTAGGTGCAAGAAGTTATTTTGGCATTTATTTCTTTGGATATTATGTGCCTTGGGCCTTGCATGGTCTCTTGGTCATAAATGACATTTATGAGTGATTTTGACATTTTCCAACCCTATCTAGGGTTTTTTTCCTCTCTTGCTAAGATAAATAGAGCATGGGGGCTTCATTGTAAATGTTGGCATTTGATGATCTTTGAGAGAAATACATGGTTTTTATGAGCTTGGAGAAGAAATTGGTGTTGTGAAGTTGATGAATGGCTTGTTTGGCTTGATGATGGAGAAGCTTGTTTGCAGGATTCCTTAGCTTGGTGAATGGTGATGTCTTCTTAATTTATTTATGTTATCTTGTTATCATTATGTTTCATCCTTCTTTGTTTCTATAAATCAGAAAAGTATAGGTTGAGACATGCTCTTTGAGGCACCTCAGTCCTCCTGTTTGTTATAGCCTTAATGTTTTCTTCTGCTGGTTGTGTTTGAGGAATTCTTAGCTACTCTTCAAGCCTCCTTATGCTTGTTTTGTTTCATGCATGGATTAGTATGTTAGTTTACAAGTATGATTCACGGTATGTCCTGCTTACTTGAAGCTGTCCAAACTCTGTCTTGAAACCTCTGTTTGGAATATTTGTTTGCTAGGTTAAGTCAAAGAGGTCTTGTTCGATCTTACCCTTTGTCCATGCCTACCAACTTGTTTCAGAGTTCTCTATAGCTTGATTTATGATGTTTAGGAGTTCCCTCTTCATAGATTAATTTATTTGTGACCTTGTATTTTTTCCTAAATTCTGGAGGTGAATCTACTAAAGTTAGAAGCTCTTATGCTTTCTATGTTTCACTGACATGTTTATCTTGGATATTTATTGGTTTAAAATAGTATCATATAGTAAATGGTTTTCCCTAGCTCATGCTTATTATCTTGTGCTAATCATATTTAATACCTCCTTGTTCACAGGTATTTGACAAAGGATTCTTGATTTCCCTTTGGCCTACCTTATTCACAAACGTGATGTCCATCCCACTTCACTCATAATCTTTAAGGATCCATTAACCTTTCTAGATTGGCATTGAAATGCACTTTGATTCATTATTGAGACATCCATGACTTTTATTGACTCCATAGCCCAATGATTCGAAGACCTTTCACTCCACCTATTCTACTAGTCCATCTCACCCAATCAAAACAATAAACAATCCCTACACTTAACAACTAGCCTAAAATCAAAACCCTAAAGCAAAAAGAACACATCATTTGAACCCAATAGAGAGAGCCCTCTTTGAGTCCAGGAAGGCTAGGTCCTAGGACTCCAAAGGCTAGTCTAATGTTACCCTATCATTTGGTTTATCAATCTGCCAATTCACGGGACACTGACAATCTCAACATTGTTCAATTTCACATTTGTTCCTTTTTCCAATGCTAGGTTTTGAAATTGTCCTCCTTTTGACCTTTTTCCATATTTTCCTTCATCTTTTTTCTCCTGAATTCGTTACAAAGGGATAATTTCCTTAGGACATTAAAAATTAAGTTCCTGAGAATAGCATATCCTATGAATTTATTCAGGAATTATTGGGATTAGATATCCTTGAAGAACTTATGGTGTCAAATAAAACTAACATCCTTTGAATCTATTGATTCCTGGCCTCACTCCTTGAAAATCTCCTGAGTAAACTGCTTTTCTCAATAACTTTCTTCTTTATCCCCATTTTTTGGTCAAACCTTATCTGAATTTACAATCAAACCCCTTATGATTTGATTATATGCTTCTCTGTTGGTAGAACTTTTCTTTTTTTGCTTGATGCTTTACTTGATTTCAGGCATATCAAAATATTCATCACTGATAGATGCTGGTTCAAAAATAGATTATATCTCTTCCATATATTTCTTAGGTTAAAATAAATTTGTATATTTCATTGGCTATAACTCATTTACTTAAATATTTTTCCTCTTACCCTTAAGCTCTGCTTTATAATCCATGCCAACTCTTTCCCTTTCTGACAAATTACTTGTGAAATTAATCTTCACTCCCTAAACATAATGAATCAAAAGAAATATCTCAGCCAAAAATATAAACCCTCAACTGCAAATTTTATCTACAATCATAAATGAAAAGAACTGTAATGATGACCTCCCTCTCCCACAGTATATTCGACATGTGTGCCTGCTTTTATTCGCCTATAACACATGCAAGCTCACCTCCAAATCTTCGACCAATATATCTCCCATGATTAAGCATGAAATCCCTGATAGGTAGTTATTCTATGCCCACGTGCCAAAACCTTCATCCTCTAGAACTTGTTGCAAGTGACGAATCCAAAACATTCCACTTATCTGCAAATATGGAAATTTTTTACGAGATAGATGATGAAGGAAAAGGTACTGCCAACATTTCTTTGTTATTTGCATATAATCCTGAATAGAAAGTATATGTAACTGGTAGTAAACCAACAATCACCTTTCTAACTTCATAAAGTAGGAAAATATCTTCTTTCAGGATTTTAATTATATCCTCTCCCTTCATATTAGTACTGATTTGATTTATGGATGATATATCATTTCTTTTAGCTAGAAACATCATATGACATTCACTTTTTGGAATCAAAAAACCCTATGAATTCCAAAACCTTGGCAAACCCAACAGAAACATCTCTCTGAAGATTATTTTAAAATATGATATTATTGCTTTCATGAAATCCGTTTTCAATAAAATATCCTTCATCATTTGATTTTTGATGATATTCTTTCTTTCTTGGGATACCATTTCTATTTTGTTATCTATCCTTGCAAAAGTCAATTGGGATTTTGTTCTTGAATTTAAATAATTGATATCATTTTGAGCCTTTGATGGTTTATCTCCCAACATCTGTTGAAAATTAACAATATTGGGTGAAACAGTAGAAGCCAATTCTCTTTCATCCTCCACTTCCACAAAATAATATTTAAGCTTTTTAATTTCTGAAAAGATATGATCCCAGATAAAAAAATTTTCTTCTATCAAACTTTGCTATGTTAATTTCAAATGCTGCTGTAGAAAATATTTCTCACTTATACTTTACTCCAAAGCTTTACGTTTCTCTTGAATCTCCTGATTAAATTTATCTAAATCAGACTGCAAATTTTAAATCTTCTCATTCTACATTGAAAGCTTCCTTAAATCTGAAATCAAAGAAGATTTGGCTTCAAATTGATCTACTTTCTTTTTAGCTATTTTCAATTGAAAAAATTCAGCCTTCAAGTTTAATGTTTCCTGCTTTAAATCATATTTTTCTTTCTTCAAATCCAACAACTCTTGAGTCCGAGGATGATTATTCTCAGCAATATTAAATTTCTTCTTCAAAGCCTGAATACTATTTTCACTAGACTTCCCTTCTGTTGCTCTCAAATATACTTCTAATTTCTTGATTTTATTCTTCCATCCTTTTGACATGGATTTATCTTTCTTAATTTTCTCTTCTAATTTGAAAAACTTATTCTCCAATTTATTCTTATTCAAAAATGAACTTAGTAGATCAAAATACAAACATCTGAGACTTGCTTATGGAAATTAATCTTATCTTGAACATTAATTTTATCCATTTTGATATTTACCTCATGCATTTTCTTTTCATCTACCACAACAATTTTAGGGAATTACTAGCAGCTTCCTTGATAGAAAATAATGAAACATCCTTAATATCAACAGTCCAAGCCTGAGATGACATTCTCATACTTTCTTGAATGGACATATTTTTCTTTTCAACATAATCTCTATGAACATCTTTACAGGATTGAAACTGAGAATGAGACTCTTGAGAAAATATGACTATTTGCACTTGCATCTCTTCACCTCCTTGCTGGGCTTCAAATTCAGCCTGAGACATAGTCTTCTATGAGGAAGAATCAACTCCTTTTTCTTATTCACAATAGAACCCTTTTCTTCGTAACTTGATTTATCTTCATCATCAATCATCACAATGTCAAGTCCTTAAGGAATAACCTTATGCTTTTTAAGATATTTTTCAACTATAACCTCTGACTCTTATAATTCCTTATGAAACATTTTGTACTAAATATATTTTGTCATGGAAGTCTTAACATCTTCAGTCAGAGGATTAGACTACATTTGTACAGAAGAAGTAGTCTGCACCTATGGTTCCAAACATATGTCTTCATTTATTGTATCAGAATTAGCCCATTTAATTAACTTTGCGATTTCTTCATTCTCAAAAGAAACACATATATTCTCACAATTTATCTGATTAATAATTCCCCTAGGATCATACCTAACTTCTCGAGCTTCCCTGAAATTCATTCCTTTAACAATTTCTTCTATGATTGGAAGAGCAATAAAATCAAAAAATACAAAAGGTTCAACTGTGTATTTGAATTTTATACTTGATCCCTTTCTATGCTTGACAAAATGCTCTTTCTCAACGAATAACCTTTGCCTCAAAAACTCTAGAGAAAACAAATCTTTGAACCAGAAAAGAAGGCAACATGACAGGTGCCTTTATGAATCCATAAACCCTGATAACTATAAAATATTTGTACAAAATCAATTTGCAACAGGGTCATTTGTCATTTTCATATTACTCCTCATTTCCTGAGAAATCCTAAGCAGATTTGAATCATAAAAAATTTATACACCGTAGCCATAATTTCATTGACAATTTTGAAGAAGGAAAAATCAACTGCTTCCAATAAGCAACTAAGATCCCTGATGAAAATCTCTGATTTTATCTCTTGCAGTGAAATTTGATTCACATGCATAATCATCTTAAGTAACAATGTTTGATATCTGAAATTATGTTCCAAGTGGAATTTTTCTAACCGAGAATGAATTTTCTCAGCCAGAAACTCATCAAAATTAAAGATTTTGGAATTGTTGGACTGACTCACCTGTACAAGACATCCTATCATGACCTCAAAAACCAAACTATCATCATCCATACCTAAGAGCTGACATAATACAGACAGTAAACATTGAATGGGATGCTAAAAGATATACATTTGAGAAGGAAAAGACATTCCTTCAATATTTACTTCTACTTTGACCATTTTTGATAGAAACAAATGCAATTTGTCTTGACCTAACTCTACAACTAAACTCAGACTCGACAACTTGAATAATTTCTCATCTAAATCATCATGTGAACCTGGGATTGATAAAGCCTTTCCGACAGTTTGGAAATTTAATTGAGACAATACTTTAGAACCTTGAGAATCCATTATAACCCTTTGAGAACTCAAATAATTCTCTACTGACATTTCAATGAAGTCTGGAAAAGGAAAGACTGACTCAACGGAAAATTGACAAATTGTAGACCTCAATTTTGTAGGAAGAACCAATGGATTACTTACAATGCATTTCTTCAACTCTTTAACAAATAATACTAATAACCTAGTTTTAAAAACACTGGATACATAATCTGAAATATGTTCCTCCACAAGATTTAGATATTTAGCATTGACAAAACTTACAGAAGGAGACGCCATTGATCCAAAACAAAACTCTTGATCAAACATAGGGGTAGCAGAGCTCTGCGATGATAGAGTAACCAGAAAACAATGACAAAAAAATAACTTACCCAACAAATGAGAAAACCACTGTCTTGCTAGCCGATTCAAAAGCTGTTTCCAAATACTGCATTTAAAATGGCGAGCAACCTCAAAATATCACATGTGTACCTCCAAAACCATTAGTGGGAAAGTGCTCGTTGATTGAAAACTAAATTAGCCTCTTGGTAACTTTATCGATGATCAAATATAGATCGTTAGATCACCGCTCGATTTATGGTTTGCTACATTTCCCAAATAATAAATTATAAAGAAAAAAAATTGTTATCTTGGCCATAAAAAATTTAAAGAAGTAAAAATAAAAAAATAGAAATGCAAGCATCATATATTTTTGCGGGAAATTTTATGTCCCAAAAAATTAACTGAAAGAAACAATTTTTTTATCTTAGCCATAAAAAAATATTAAATAAAAAAAATAAAAAATAAGAAATAGGCTCTCCTCTTTTACAATAAAATATTAAAAAAAATACCTATGCTATCACAAAACCATGTGCAAATAATCCTAATGCTGCTTAATATACGTTCAAATACAACCCATCATTTTATAGTAAAAACATGAGAAATTACATCCTTAAATCCCTTTTAAACCAATACCCCTTAGCCCATGGTATATCCAGCCATAAAAATATGTGCCAATTCCATTTAATAATATATTTAATAATCCATTTCACAAAGTGACTTTCATTCTTGGAATAACACACGGTTTAAAACAAAACCATGGGAATGAGCTACTTACATCCTCCATAAAAAATAAAACTAGTATAGACCCACCTAACTCTAGTTCTATGAAGCCTCGAGAGGGATAAAATCTCTTGAGGTGAAAACTTCTCCTCACATTTTTACTTACAAGATGGGTTTACGTCTCAAGGGATTTGATCCCTATCGATGCTTCATAGAACCAAAGTTAGATGGGTCTATACTGGTTTCTATTTATTTTCACTTACATGTTCATATTATTAAACTAATTAAATCTATGCAGTTAGATTGATTTGTTAATATATTCAATGGAATCATTCCCATTAAGGGTATTTTTACTAGCTAAGTTGTCATTGTCTAGCTATTTGTTGTCTTTGTTTTCCTATATTATATTTGTAAAAATTTGTATCTTTTAAACATTTGCGATAGCTGACTAATATTATTTTATTGATTGAAATTGTCTAGTATGGTGCTCCTAGGGCATTCCTTGACAACGAAGAGGTCATTGTAGTACAAGCGTCTATTCAAGAACTTGAAGCGAATATTGAGCCAGATAAAGCTAATGATCCTACAGAAGAAGATAATGATGCTGGTAACACATTGGATGAAGATGGGACAAAAATATTGATCCAAGAGACATTTAATAATGTTGCAGGACATGATGATGATGATGATGTTGGTGGTAATGATATACCTGTACTTGAGAGGGGAACTCAACCTCTTTATGAAGGCTCAAAAACATCTTTTATCTCTATTATATTGCTTCTATTCAACTTAAATGTGGTGAATGGTATTTCAAACACATGTGTGACACAACTCCTGAGGTATGTAATATATTTTGTGACATTTAGTACATCATGATAAAGAAATTATTTTTTTCCTTTGTTTTCAATGTTAGTATGTCGATCACCATTCGTAACATTATTTAGATGCAATATGTATATTTTTTTAAAATTACCCACATTATTGATTTCTGATGTTGTATATTTTTAGGTGAATTTATGATCCAGATGGCTCTAGACACCCTTAGGAGACCAAGAGGGCTCAGAAATGGTCAAAATTCAAAGTGGTCATTTTTCTCTCGAACCAGGTTCATATTGCAGTGCTCATCGCCCTGATTCCAACAGTGCAAATAGATCTCCAATCTAAGCTCATATGGGGAAGTTAGGGAAAGTAAAAGTTGCGGTCAAAGTTGGGCAGAGGGCCAAGTTTAAATGTCCCACAATTTCACCGAAAACTGGCAGGAAACCTAACACTCGAAAGTGGGCAAAATTATGGTGTCTTTAAATTTCCCAATAACCCTTATTTTGAAAAAAAATGAAAATAACCAATTACTTTTAAACAAGAAAAAAAATATAAAAAAAAGACGGTGACATGCCACCAGGCTCGCATATATATATGTGTGTGTGTGTGTGTGTGTGTATGGTCAAACACTGCCACCCCTGACCAAAGCCCATGGGGCATGTATTAAGAATCATGAAGGTTGGGTCGGGGCTCCATGGAGCGGACCCTGACCACCTTAGTTATATGTATATAACTACCTCGAGGTAGCATAGAAGATAGGACTAGCGGGGGTCGAACGTGCTTTGATCACGGGGCCAGCACCCAAGCGGGCAGTGCCAAAACAAAAAACAACCACCAACCAAAAAAATGCACAACATACGTTTAAAATAGGTTGGGTTGGGTTTCAAACCTGTAACCTCTGCAAACAGCCACGATTTCCGCCAGTGGGTGCTGCCAATGCACCACCAGCCTCACATTGTTTATTCTACCCTAAAATGTATATAAGACCCTCATTTCCACAGTGCACCCATGCCGAGGCTGAGCAACCAAGAGTGGAACGATGAGAGGGCCAAGGGGCAGAACCATGCCTAAGGAATCTTGAGGGGCATTAGAAAGATTCCTTGGGGTGCAGAACTTTCTAGTGTCATATTTTGACAAATTTTATGTCAATTTTACACCTCTCGATGATAGGAACTCAACAGTGATATACGTTTTTGCATCAAAGCTCTCCATTTTCTACCATTCTCTAGATTTGAGGTATAAGGGTGCTTTAGGTAATTTTACTTGTACTTCTTCTTCTTCTTGCCACTTAATGAATGAAGGCCTCCCCACTGTTGAGCAGGGCCCGGAGACATAGTCCAAATTGGACGAACTCTGTAATCAATTCCTGGTGTCTTGTTTACATGTTTTTATGTTCTTCTTCTCTTTTATTATGTGTAATTTAAGTTTTTATGGTTAACATGATTTGTTACATGTAGTTCTTAATGCATCGTTAAGCAAAATATATTGGATCAAGTGGTATCAGACAAGGTATTTATATATGAAAATTACATAAGTATTTGCTAACCAGAAACAAGTTGCAAAGAGGTGAAGGAAAGCTTAAGTCCTTTGATCCTGAAGCAGTACGTGCACCACGAAGAAGAAACATGGCAGATGGGGAAGCTCATTGGGAAGAAGAGTGGAATTACCACAAGGAATTCTACAACATGGCAATGAAAGTAGAGAAACTGTTTGCAGAGTATGAGAATAACTTCAAGCATGAGAAGAAAGATGCAGGTGATCACAGATCAGTAAATCATGGAGATGGTGGAGAGCATCCCCCTCCCTCTACATCTTCTAGTGTCAATTCCTCTTCTTCTTCTCATCATTCTCGCAGACTTCATAGGCATACATCTAAGAAGCCTTTCCTTAAACAAGATGTAAAGTTTGACTTGCCTATGTATACTGGAAATGTAATGCAGAAAAGCTCAAAAATTGGATTAAACATATTGAGGTCTACTACTGAATTCAACAGATCAAGAAAGACGAGGCAAGGATCTAGTTGGCTTCTCTTCAGCTGAGTGGCACCGCTCTCATTTGGTGGGAGAGAAAATTGCAAGGAAGAAAAAATCTGGGTAACCTTCTCTCCTCGTGGTCAAATTTTATTTCCACATTGAAAATTCAGTTTTGTCCATTGGGTTATAAGAAAAAAGCATTAATGGAATGACAACACCTAAAGAAAGGCAAAGGCCAAAATGTGCAAAAATTCACTGAAGAATTTAATAAACAAGCATTGAAATTAGTCATTCCATTAGATTCACCAAATATTGTAACTAAGTATATCAGTTCTTTACATGGTTACATAAGAAATTCATTATTATTGTTTGAGCCTACCACCATTGATGAGTCCAATGTGAAGGCCATGCATCTTGAAAATAGGGTCACACATGAACAAAATGAGAGCCCAAAAAGAGCCACAACAACAAAGAGAAGAGGATAAAGGACCTCTTGTACCCATTGTGAGAAAGAAGGACACGACGAAGAAAATTGCTGGAAACTACACCCTGAGCTGAGACCTAAAGAGGGATGACAGGAAGGAGAGGCCTAAGAGAGCCACCACCATGCAACAAGATCAAAATTCTTAATCAGGGGAAGATGAGAAGGTAAAAAATGTAGGAGTTGCACGAGGTAGAAAAATTGACTTAGGGTTAGATTCTGGTGATGAAAGGAGGATTGCAAGTCTTGGAATTGTAGCAGATGGACCCATTGATTTGGGTTCATATTCAAGCGATGAAAAAAATTCCAATAGATAATGTACCAAAGATGAAAAGGTCGCCCAATGCAACATGGCTCTGTGAACTTGAGGAGATCAATCAAAGAATTCAAGCAGAGAATACTGACCTAAGGAGACTCCTACATGAAGCAAAAAAGGAGAAACAAGGGTTCCTACGCCAGTTGCAAGATAAGGATGAGGACTTGGAGAAGTTGCAACATAACCCCCTTGAGGTAAAAATTGATTATTTCATTTCATATACTTTTCATGATGACGATTTCGCTACTTTTGAAAAACATAATACAGGCATCAGATCCAAACTATTGAAGAAAATGGGTTATTAAGGAAAGGGCCTCGACATTAATGACCAAGGAATCATAAGCCCTATCAAAGTAGAAGAATTACCCCGTCATGCAAGACTTGGATATGTCAGGAAGGACGTTGGGGAATTCTTTAAGACAGCCAATGACTCACTAATGACAGACGATGAGAGCACCTCATCAATTTCCAGCGACAGTGAGGGATCCATGAACACTTATCAGAGGCACATCGGGAGGAAGTGCTCCAAGAAAATTCAGAAAGTCTGGAAGAGGAAGAATCAGTGCCACAATGATGAACACCATAAATATACATATCAAACTCTTCAGGCCCAAAAGCACCCATGAAGAATCCAGTCATAGAAAATTTTCCACAAGAAAATCCGCCACAGGGAGATGACCCATTTACTTTATTAAGTAAAAGATGGTTTTTTAGAGGTATTAGTTTTTTATGGACATATTTTGTAAATGATGCGTTGCGAATAAATGTAAAAGTGATGATGTGTTTTCCATCATTTCGAAATTCAATGATGATATTTTTGGCCTTTACTTATGAGTACATTAAGTATTAGTTTCTATTATGTAATCCTTGACCAAAGAGTGTGTGATATAAACTCTCAGAAAATGTGGGGTTGATTGATTCATGTATGGTTTGTATATGATTGCAAGGGATGTACTAGACTTACGTGTAGGTGATTGAAAGTGTGATTTGGCGAGGACACAAGCGTTGTGTTGGATGTGTTATTGATTTTGGTGGTCTAAAAGCTCCTCAGTGAGGAGGATTGATACAGGTGGATCTAAACACCCTCAGGAGACTAATAGGGCTTAGAAATGGTTAAAATTAAAAGTGGTTGGATTTCTCTCGAATTAGGTTAATATTGAAGTGCTTGTTGCCCTGATTCCAATGGTGCAAGTAGATCTCCAATCCGATCTCGTATGGGGAAGTTAGGGGAAGTCAAATTTGCGGTCAAAGTTGGGTAGTGGGCCACATTTAAATTTCCCACAATTTCACCTTCAACCGGCAGGAAATCCAACACATTCATTATACATACTTCAATTAATGAAAATAAAAATTAATCCATCTCTTGTAGGTCTTCAAACAAAGGGTAAATTTTCTTGTCCAGTTTGTGGTCCTAAATTGAAATCTCATCATTTAAGAAGCCTACGAAAGGACATGTTTGATGAGGATAGGAACTTCCTCTCTAAGAACCATAGGTACCGAAGAACCAAAAAACATATTTTCAATGGGAAAGGAGAGACTGGATTAAGACCACAGAGAATGACACCTGGTCTATGGAAATTGCAATATAATATAATCTCTGAAGGTATGGATTAAATCATCTATTTGTCATTATACATGAAATGTTTGGATAATATTTATTTTTATTGCATTTTCTTCATTTTCATATTTAACATTTATTGTTTTTATAATATCTTAAACTATGATTCACCTTGCAGGTCGACAAGGCATTAATAACGAGGTGCTACGAAAGGAATGAAAAGCTATCATGAGAAATTTAGTAGGTTCCCATACTATGAGCACCTAGAGATTGTTTGTTTTTTGATACAATTCACATTGGGAATAATTTAACATAGACCTTATAGAGAATCTTAGATGGAAGGAGAGATAAAGAAAAAACTGTCAAGATTTGTAATGAAATTAAGGAGGTCGATCATACAATGCAAAGTGTGATTCATTCAAATAGCGATAGAGACGACCAAAATCTAAGTGCCCTTCCATGGTTATTGATGGAGCAACAAAGCAAGGATGTTAAAGAGGTTATTGAAAAAATTAAATTTCCCATTGGATTTTCTCCAAACATAAATAATATCCTAACAAAGAAAGGTGAATTAGGTGGGGTAAAGACTCATGATTGGCATATACTGATTAAGGTAATTATTTTGGTGTATATATTTGTACATCAATGGTGAAACATATTGTTAGTATTTTTGTTTTATACTTATTTCAAAATAAATAATCATTTATTATTATTTTTATTTACAGTATGTTCTACCTATATCTCTCCTAGACGACTTTGAAAACAATGTCAAACAAGTTATATATGATCTTTGGAAATACATGAGGTAAGCGGCGATTTATATGCAAAGTTTTATTTGTTTAATAATTTATTGTACATAAACTTATATTTGACTGCATGTGTTTTACTTGTAATTTACTATATATCTTATTGTTGAAACTTGTGAATTTCTTGTTTCATTTGTAGATGGTTTTCATATAAAGAAATCGGTAAAGAAGGTATAAATTATTGGAGGAAACAAATTCCTTGTCTAATGTGTGAAATGAAAAAGTATCTACCTCCGACATTTTTCAATGCACAAGAACACTACCTCATACACCAAGTTGAGGAGATTGAAAAGTGTGGACCTGTACACACAAGATCAATGTGGATGGTTGAGAGGCACTTGAAATATTTGAAGGCTTTTTTCAAGAAAAGAGCACATCCTGAGGGTTCTATGGTAGAGGGATATATGGTATATAAAACCATGGTTTATATTAGTAAATATAGTTCAACAATCGAAAAATGTATCAATGTATTGGATCACATTTGGGATGTCAAATCCATGAACAAATTTGAAGGGGAGCACCTATTAGGGAAAGGTATAATGAGGAAAGTGAGATATAAGTATATAGTGGAGATTTATAGTACACTTCATTTTTTTTTATGTATATCATACTTATTTAGCTTTCAGTCTTCATGCACAATCCAATATTATAGTGGTATAATGTGTTAACTAATTATATATACGCATGTGAACTGTTCTATTTTAATATAGCGGGTTGAGAGCGGGATGCAATACATTTATACATTGCAAACAATGTTGATTGGAGGAAGGTATGGATTGAATGATTCAAAAAAGTTGATAATGGTAGGTTATCATGGTATGGTGTGTCTATGTTGGTCAAAGAACCTGAGTGTAGTGGAGATACCAATCTTATATAGAGGGAAATTGATTTAGAACAAGGTTTAGTACATTACCAGGCAATCATATAATTCACCTATACTAGTTTTTTTTACAATTATATTGATGCATATGGTGTTATTTTTTATTAATTTGAAAAATTTCCAGGTATAAATATGTTTATCAAATAATGACAATGTATTTTTTAGGTTTTTTTCATATTGCAGTTGAAACATCGCAAGGCAATGTGGTGCAATGGACACAAAGTTTTCATCAAAAGGTTCGATGAAAAGAGGAATAATTTAGATAGTGGGATAATTGCAATATTTCAGGTAGATAACATTGCATCTAGAGGTGACATAAATCCATAAGTACCTGAAAATCGATACTATGGGTATCTAGATGATATACTTCAATGTGACTTTAAATGCTTCGAACTAGTCGTGTTCGATGTCAAATGGTACATGCTACGAATAAATGAATGTGATATTGATAAAACTATTATTTAACATGCTAACGGACTTACCATGGTTAATAAAAGGAATTTTGAGCAAGGCTCAGATCCCTATGTTCTTCCAAGCCAATGTGAACAATTATTTTACTCAGAGGTTCTAGGTAAAGTAGGTTGGTCCTATGCTGTTAGATATGATCCAAGAGGAGGTCGTAAAGTATAATGTAGGGGAAGAAGATGAAATTGAATAAGAAGATGATGTAGAGGAGTAAGGGGTTCATGTGTTAGGCGAATATGTTGAAGAAGTTCAAGGATATGTTAATCCAGATGCCATTCTACACGAACTAGATGATATTGACAATACGTTGGAAGAAGAACTTGAAGAGGTCAAACAAAATGTGGGAGAGGATGTTCCAGTTGATGATATAGACGATGATGATCATGATGCTGACATGGTCAATCCTTTGAACATGAATTCTAAACACGGTGATACAGATGATGAGTTGGATGAAGAAGAACATTAATGATATAAAAATGTTGAAATCTATGAGGTATGTATTTATATGTTTTTAGTTCGTTTGTTCTATTTCATTTACATTCAATAGTAAAGAAATTTGTCCAATATATTCTTATGGAAATTTATTTTAACTTGATCTTCATATGGAAACTCATCGAGCTAGAGGTGAGAGGAAACAATGCAATGGAAGAAATAGTGAATGAAAAAATTAAACTATATATATAATATAAATATATATAAAATTAAACATAAATATAACTATATATATTAAATAACCAATATTAAAAATTAAAAATTAAAATAAAAATATAAAACAAAAAAAATATCTAAAATAAATTCAAAAAACCAAAACTAACTCTAATTCCCACGCACTATGAATTCTTCCCAACCCCACACCATTCCCCTCAACCCATTAACTCATCATGCGTGCCATCTTGGTATCCCTACACTCAAAATTTATCCCAACCCCACACCATCCTCCTAACTCCACACCCTTCTGCTCAACCCATTAACTCATGGTGCACGTTGGCATGGTCTCCCTGCACTCAATAGAAATACCCCACTGAAATCCCACTCACTCAGTATCAGTGCATTGGAAACACTTACTCAAAATAGGACTCACTGCAGACAGTGACCTTGCTTCATCCACAGGTGACAGTGATGGTTCTTCATCCATGGGTGACGGTGCTTCATCTGGCCACTCAGCAGAGGAATCGCCACATCAGAAAACCCCACTCTATATTCGACTAGCGGCCATGGTAAGTTTCATTACAAATTTAGACTAACTATGTGGCAACTACAACTCAAAATCCATGCTTATGTGTTACTCTTAAAACATGGGTAGAGGCCAAACTAAATACTATTCATGTAAATATTTCCTAATGGGTGTTGCCAAACTCCACAAAAACTTTCCCTAACCAGAGGATACTCTTGTGAAATCCGCAATACTTTTTCTCCCCATAAAAGAAGACAATTCAAAAGGCAAAGAAATATCCCAAACAATTTCTTGCTTAGAGAGGACCATATCTCAAACAAGTCATCAAGAAGCACAATTTAGGCCTTTCCTCATTGTACAAAATTTTACATATGATCAGGCTGAGTCTTCTTTGTATCATTCTAAAGAAGACATGCTTAAAAAATTCTCTGATGAAATAAATTTGTCTTTAAATGAAATTTACAAGTTGGTGCGGGAAGCAAGGAGAATTGCATCAACATCAGTCTCCTTACTTACTGTAATAGAGAAAGATAGCAACATTCTAAGAGTTGCTACAGATGATGAGACTAGGGTGTCACAAGGAAAAGGAAACCTATACATGATAGTGATATTATTGATGGCCCTCAAGTCAGTGCACATCATCCATTCACCATATTTTTTTGGACTTATAGCTGTCGGGACAACACATGGAATTAAACTCTCCTTAGTCAAGCCCTTGTCCAACAATTTATGAACTTGATTTCTAACTTCCTCATTTTTATTTGGGGTCATCCTATAAGAAACCTTGTTTGGTAAGCGCACTCCATGTATCATATCTATGTGGCGATTGATACTTCTTTTTGGTGAAAATACATTGTGAAAATCATCAACTACAATGTCTTGATAATCCAATAACATATTTTTAATTTCTATTGGAAGATTTGAAATGAAAGTATTAGTAGATTCAATTTTTGGCTTACAAACAATGGCATAGCTCACCTCTTCTTCTGTCATCTTTTGTAAGAAATCTTTTCGACCAAGAAATATAGCTTTTGGCTCACCTTTTGTAGGTCCATTCCATTCTTGCAAAGGCAGAAAAATATGTTGAATACCACCCATATCAAAATTATAACAATTCTTTATTCCATCATGCACTACTTTCTTGTCAAAATGGTAAGGTCTTCCCAGTAGCACATGACACACATCCATAGGCATGACATCACAAGTCACTTTGTCTTTATATTTTCCTATTTGGAAAGCCACTTCACTTTGCTCAGTAACCAAAAATTGGTGTCATTTATGTAACCATGACACCTTGTAGGGTGTTGGATGCTTGACCTTTTTAGGGTTTAGATTTTCCACCATTTCAGTGGACACCAAATTATCGGTGCTTCCACTATCAATAACTACTTTGCAACATTTCCCTTGGAATTTTCATGTAGTTCGAAACAAAGTTTTTCTTTGTGAAGACTCTTCCACTTCCTTCTCTGGTTTCATTAGCACCTTGTTCATGAGAATTACTTCTCCAACCTCAGGTACATTCTCCACTATAGGAGCTTGTGCTTGTGCTTGCTATCCTTGTGCAACATAGTTTCCTCTTTGCCCTCCATTCTCACTATCAGGACCCTCATAGGATCTATGGCCAAGTTTGTTACATTTTTAACATCTATAGATTGACTCTCTGCCTCTGCCTCTACCTCTACCTCGCTGGTAGGGTCTTCCATCTCTAGGCTCATATCCTATCCCTGCTTGTTCTTGCTGGTTAGAACCACCAACTTTGTCCTTGTAAGATGGAGCCTTCCCTCTTCTAGTTTTTTTCCCTCTTCCTTTGGCAGATCATTTTCCTCTACCAAATGTTTTTTTCTTGACTATATTCTCTTCTTCTCTTAAATAATACCAATAGGACCCCTCCATGGTGCTAGGAGATAACATGCTAATATCCTATTGAATTTTCACCCTTAATCCATTGATGTACCTAGCTGTCTTTTCATAGTTATATTCTATATAACCTCCACTGAAGTTAACCTTATAGAACTATTCTATATACTCTCTCACGACCATCAACCTTTGTCTGAGGTTTTGCATCTGTTTGTTAAGACTTAGCTGATAATACTTGGGTAAGAATTTGCCTCTCATCTTGGAAACCATTCTTTCCCAACTCTTGATCACTATATTATTCTTTTTCTTTTTCTCAGCCTGCACATTATCCCACCATAGTGTTGCATGGCCTTTAAGTCTAGTAACAACTAGTTTCACCATCTTGTCCTTCTCAATATAAGGCACAATTACAACAATTACATCAAACACCTATGGAAAAGGCCTTATCTGCAATAAAATTTTTAAAGTTTTCTTCTGAATATGATTTAAGACATTTTAACATTCAAGATAGGTTTCAAATTATACTCAGAGCTCAAAGAATTTTTGATAAAGCTAGTGTTAGC